>OZ024740.1:125364183-125499183 GCA_964016885.1 Eledone cirrhosa
ACTATGTTATAATAGGCAATCAAGAAAGATACTGTGGCATCCAAATTTTCAAAATACAAAGTTGGAATGACCTTAGGAAATGAAATAAGGGGTAGTAGTGTAAGATAGAGGAACAGAGAGAGAGAGAGGGGCAAAAGCGAGGGAGAGAGAGAGAGAGAAAAGGGATAGAGGAAGGGAGAGAAAGAGAGAAAGAGATAGTGTGGTGTGAGAGGATTTGTATAGGGAGGGGGAGGAGGGATGTGTGCTAAAAGTTGTGATGAGTAGAGGGAGAGAGAAGGAAGATAGAATTTTAAGAGGCATTTGGAAGTGGACAGGCGAAAGTCTTACCAGAGAACAGATGAAGGAAGAAAGTATTAAATTTCATATATAGTCTATTTTTAGGGGTGTAGAATTGTTATTTAGGGTAGAAAGATAGGTAGTGTTAGGATTTGGTATATATATATATATATATATATATATATATATATATATATATATATATATATATATATATATATATATATATATATATATATCTACTAACATAAGCGCACAGATGTACGCTAATGCCAGCAAATACACAGGTTATGTCATAGTACTTAGGTGGTTCAACGCAGGAGGATGCAGAACAATAATATAAAAGACGTAAAATAAGAAAATTTAAAAAAAAAAAATTTTTTTTTTTAAATTTTAACTTACTTACTTTACGTCTTTTATATATATATATATATATATATATATATATATATATATATATATATATATATATATATATATATATATATGTGGAGAGAGAGAGAGGGAGTTAGTTAAATAGACATTGAAAAAAAGGGTTTCTTTATCAAAGGGCTTTGCCATGGTATACACACTTATCTAATTTATACACTTCATGTATCCACTATATGTGCAAGTGTGTGTGTACTTGAGCTATTGAGTTACACACCATTAGACTGCTGGTGGCCTAAACTGTCTCTATGATAGATGTGTGTGCTTTTTATGTGTTCATGAAGATATATATTATATTAAAAGTGTAAGTTTTCTTTATTTCTTTCTCAACTTATATGATATTTAATATTATTGTTTTCATTTAATTATGTATTTTTTCTTTATCCTGATTTGGCAGGTATGTTTGTTAAATTAGACATTCAATTACTAAGCTTAAGATATTTCCATAAAATACTGATTTTATTTCAAAACAAAAGATATTTGTTGTCATCAGGAGAAAATTTACTTCTTCGACTGTTTCTGCATACCTGACAGAAAACACTGTGTCAGCAAAAGAGGTCAACCAAGTTAACATCAGTAGATTTTTATCAATTCTAATTCCATTTTCAGAGATTAACAATGAAGTTGGGAAGACAATTCTGATGTAATAACTTACCAGATTTCCCTTGCAGAAATAATACACACGAACTTTTTAACCTTATCAAATGGTATGGTTCAGAGATTAAAACACAGCATTATGTATCTGATGTCAATATAGAATAAATTGATTTATTTAAAGTCTTTAAGATTATAAAGTAGGTAAATATTGTCATTGTTTTTAGTTCATAATGTTTTGCTATATACATATTTTCCTATTGTTGTTTTTATTGTTGTTCTTTGTTTTTTTATTCTACTATGGTTCAGTTTCATTGTCAGTTTTATAAATTTTGGATTAGTATTCCTAGTGATGTACAGTAAGAAGCAAAAGAATAGTTTAACTATAATGATATATTGTTAAGATATTTGGAATATCTGTGAAAAGCTGAACAAATTCATTTGACATTAAGAAAAGATTGCATGTAAATTAGGATGTTGCCAGTTTTTGCAATAAACTTGCATTTTTCTGGCATTAATTCAGCTGGTTTCTTAACTAATCTCCTTATTTAGGGATATTTACTGGATCTATTTGTGTAAATCGCTTCTAACCTTCTGCCTGGAAGTTATGCCAGGAATCTAAGAAAACTCAATCATAAAGCACATTTTCTTCTTCTTCCGTTCTTTTTCTTTCTCAAAATGAATTATAATTTCAAGCATTTCTTTCAATAATTTGTTGCTTAAATTTTAATGACCATCAAATTACATGTCGCAATTGTTAATTTTAATGAAATTTTCCAAATTTAAGCTTTTCCCATGAAATACTTTTAGATAAAGTTAGTGTCAGTCTTTCTCAAAAAAATCATTTGATTAAACCATCCAAATGACATGCTAATAAGGGTGCCTCTGTGCAGCAGTTTGCTCTGATAGAAGTAGTAGCAAGCTAACAATCTCTCACATAATAAATGTTTCTACTTTTGGCGCAAGGCCAGCAATTATCTCAGTGCATTACTGGTACTTTATTTTATCGACCCCATAAGGATGAAAGGCTAAGACAACATCGGCGGGATTTAAACTCAGACCGTAAAGGGGCGTAACTCTATGCTGCAAAGCATGGTGTCCGACCCTCTACTGATACTGCCAAACCACCGCCCTCTCACTTAATAATAAAAGAAAGACACTAAATAAATTAGGACTATAAATTAGTCATATACAATACATTTTGTCTGAAAAAATAAAAGATATTTAAAGTTAAAATGTTTGTTATCATAGGTTTGCTTCATCAGAGATGACAAGGAGCTAAACATCAATAGCAACAACAATAGCAACATCAACAAATATCAGTCATCTGATAACTTATTCTTTCTACTGGGGTCTTCTATTATGTAACCTATAGATTAGACTAGTACTAGTATGGTTTGTTTGGCATTATGGAGAATGGCTACAACTAATTGCAAGTTCTGAACATTCCCAACATTTTTATGATCATGATTACAATTGCTTTTATGGCCACATTTCCATACTAGCATGGTTTGGGTGAAAGTTTTCTGAAGTAGTTCTTCAATAACCAAATGTCCTTCCTTATGCCAACCAATACTTTATTGTATGTATGATATATACAGGACATAAATAATCATCACTACTTATTTTTTAAACAATGTTGATATGAAGATGCATTGACACACACTTACACATACATATGTATATATATATAAATGTAAATATATATATCATCATCATCATTACCATTTTACATCATTACGCTAGCATGAGTTAGACGGGTTGTCCAGTTGTGGGCAAACCAGGTCAGGTGACAATGTCTTGCTCATACAGAACTGATTTGGGCTTGATTTCTCACAGCTGCATGCCCTTCCTAACACCAACCTCATTTACAGTGCGTACTGGGTGTTGTTTTAGTGTGGCACCTAGCACGAAAACTTTACAGTGTGGACTGGGTGATTTTTTTCATGACACCTACACCATCACTTTACAGTGGGAGAGGTGTGGGAGCATACTGTCTATATGCTTCAACTTTGGGAAGTCAGATTTTCTGTATTATATATATATAATGAGTGATAAGCTTCAAAAAGCCAGTACAATCCAGTAAAAATATATAAAGGACAAACGATGACAAATAAAACAAAATGAAGTAATATTTTACCTAATATATTTCAACATGATATTTCAAAGTTACACCCATATATATATATATATATACATGTCCACACTGTAAATGTGGTTGGCGTTAGGAAGGGCATCCAGCCGTAGAAACCTGCCAGATAGTCCTATATGAGCGAGACACAGTCACCCGGCAAACCTTGCCTCAAGTGGGACAACTCCTGTCTAACTCATGCTAGCTTGGTAGATGGACGTTAAACGAAGATGATGATGATGATATATATATATATATATACAATGTCAATTCCATTGACCAAAGTTATTCAAATCACATTGGTAAACGTATGTTTGTAGTAAATGAACTTCACCAAAGTTTTGTGCAGTGGAATCAAACCTGAAACCATGTGGCTTTGAAGCTGATTTCATAACCACTCAGCCATACTCATGTTTGTGTTTCTATAGAATTAAAAACACTTTTCCACTTATGTAGGTAAAATAAAAATGTAAATAAACTGCCACCTAGAACGATTTATAGCTACCTTTTCAAACTAAACATTAACACATGAAGTGTTTGTATGCTTTTCATTCATTTTAGGAAATCGAACTGCAGTCAATTCAGTATTTCAATTGATTGGAAACAGAAATATAACAAAATCACTATAAACTTTTTGCCATTTGTCTTTTACTTTTTCCTTAACATTTTTTTCTTAATATTAGTATTTGGGTAGAGAAAGTTACTATTTCTTTGAAAGTTCAAGTATTTCTAGTGTGTAAGCAATTTTTGCAGCAGCATGCTAAGGGCAACCATTGAAACATATAATAGAAACTCTGCCTAATTTCTTCCACATCATTATCTTTACTTTTATGTTGTACAACCAATCCTTCACACTAAACTGTATGTTAAATATTTTGAGACAATATTTCTTTATTTATTAGTTATGTATATGACAGTTGGAAATTTATAGCTAAAGAATAATACCAATACTATTTTCTTAAATAACTCAGCTAGAGATAAAGATGTCTAAAACTAGCAGAAATGTGAAATTCTTTGATCTTAAACGCTTAATATTTGCTTGTAGTTACAGAACATGTTTGAAAGAATTAGTTAGGAGACTTCAAAGATTTCAATTGACCCAAACATATATATTCATGTCTTCCACCTACAAACTAGACACTTTGTGTGATTCATTCCAGCAATATATCAATAACACAATTATCCTGGCAAATAAATATATGTCCCTCCAAATAGGACATTTTGTGAGTTTGAAACTAATTTGGGAAGGTGTTCTACAACTTATAATCAATGCACATCAGATGCAGTAGATAAATAAGCAGTATTAATGTCGCATTTACCAACTTGGTTTAGTCATAACAATCACCCAAATTGCAAACCTGTGTTACAGGTTTTTTTTTTTACAACACATACATTCAATGTAGTTAGCAATTAATGAAGCTACATTGTCTAAATATTTAAATATTAGCAGTATGATGATTAACTTTTTCCAAGTATCAAGCAGAGAAATAGGCAGATTTAATATGCTAGCGTGGAAAGTGGACGTTAAACGAGGATGATGATGATGATGATTATATATGCATACATACATGTATATATATATATATAATATATATATATTTATATATATATATATATTTATATATATATGTGTGTGTGTGTGCTTGTGTATGCAAATAGAGATTGTATACTTATTCTCTTTTGTACAAAATCACTTGTGTGCTAAATAGACATGTACGGTTGGAATTATGTTTATCAGTTTGTTTATTTATGTGTCTGCATTCACATATTCAAATGTATGATTTAATGACTAAATAAATTAGGATGTTTTGTAACATCATCATTACTACCAGTATTTCTCCTTGACAATTGCGTTAAATATATGAAAATACCATAAAGTACTTGATGCTTTTCCCTCAATCATATATTTTAGATGTTTTTAAATAATGCTGTGTGTATCTTGAATGATTTATATACTACCATGGTTTTAATTATTGTTTATTATTTGCTGCGGGGTGCTATTTATCTACGTTTGTCAGTTTTCAACCATGCCCTACTGCTTCTGACTGTAACTTGTTTTCATTTGTTTAATATACATTTTCAATATTTTTTAAAATCCTTAAACATTTTTATTTTGTTCCTTGCTTTTCTTTTGATTCTTAAATAAACATTGCATTTTTTTTCTTTTTAGTAACCTGTCAACATTTCTAACTAATAAATAATCTATAGAATATATTGGCTTTCAGTTTCAACTGATTGCAACAATGTTCAGTCTCAATTAAATGTAAAAAGAACAAAGAATAATAAATAAAAATTGTATGGCTTTGACATGCATTCAAAAACATTTGTATTTAAAATATTGTATTACAAAGTTCACTTTCTAGAAGATGGAAAGATAGTATTATGAAATTAATTCTGACAGTCAGAAATTTGTTCCTATAAAAATATAGAAATCTTTTGTGAAGAATTTTCAAGAGTTACGAAAGAATAAAACATCTTTATCAATTATTATCAAACTGTTGAAAGCTTCTACTTTTGAACAAAACACTTCAGTCTTTGATAGAGTAAGTCGAACAGAACTATAGATTGATGTATAAATAGACAGTTGAGTTATATGGCTGATGGAAAGACAGATGGATAGATGGATGGATGGACAGTGACAGAGTTTGGTTGATATGTATATATATATATATATATCATCATGATCATCGTCATTTTTACGTCCACTTTCCCATGCTAGCATGAATTAGATAGGTCCTTTACAGCACATCATCTCTCCACTCATCATCTCCTTCATCATCTCTGTAAATTTCAGTAATTCAATGTCAACTCTCACTATCTCCACCTAGGTCTTCCTTGGTCTGCCTGTACTGCAGCTTATTCTACTAGGATTTTTTTGCACATCTTCACCCAGCAATTGTCATTCGTGCATATCACATGTCCATACCAACAGTCTTTTCTCTTGAAAACAACTTCTAATTCTTCTTGAACTTTGTTTTATTTATGTTCTTCCAGCTGCTAATGTTCTTTCACATTAACATTGCACATTCATACTTGATTCATTTCTCTCCAGCCTATGCATACCTTCTGCAATCGATGACCATGTTTTAATGATATGCAGCATTGCACATCATGAACAGGCATCATTCAGCCATGCTTTCTTTCTTAGAAAACAATTATTGTCAACAGAAGGAATAGCTTTCTATACTTCTTCCATCCTATCGTTATTTTAGCTACTATATGCTTGGAGCACCCTCCTACACTGTTATTTAGACTTCCAAGGTAGCAAAAGCTATCAACCATTTCTATGGATCTTCCATGTGATTGAAAAACGTTTATTTCACTGATGTCCTTACAATTTATTATCCCTATGCATCTATTACATATGAAGTCTTCTTTCCCCTTAGTGTACTTGCAATCACAATACACCTATATACATCTTGAGTACCCAAGATTTGCACATGTGTATATTTATTATAAGTGTAGATTAAAGGTTTCTGTTTTCACACTAACCAAGATCATCTTAAACTGAGTAAAATCAATGTGTAGATGCAGAAGTAAATATTAAAATAAAGAAAAATTATGACCAAATATAGCCTTTAGAAAACAAATAGATATAACGGTAGTGTATGAAGATGTTCTCTTGAGATGAGTGAAATGTTTGCAAACAAAATTATCTCATTAGGTGAAGTGGGAAGAACAATATTTTGCTTTGAAAAAATCCTATTCTGGCATTGAAAATATCACAAGTCTAATATTCCTTTTAGATTAGCCGAATTATTTCCAGCGACCATACATGGAAAATGATATTAATAGTAGTAAAATTATTAAACTAAAAACATTGAAGGCATTAATAATAGTTGTTTCTACTTTTAACACAAGGCCAGCAATTATTCCAGTACATCACTGGTACATTATTTTACCAAACCCATAAGGATGAATGGCAAAGTTAACCTCGGTGGGATTTGAACACAGAATGTAATGGACCATAATTCAGTGCTGTGAAGCATGGTGTCTGACGATTCTGCCAATTTCCCACCTTAAGGCATTAATAATAGTGAAAATAATAATAATAATAAAAATATCAATAGTAATATTTTTGAGTTTGGGCTTGTACATAAGTATGAGCTGACTGGGATGGATGAATGTGTTAGAGTATGAAAATTATACATGCACTTATACAAATATATGCACATATGTAAATGCATGTATCTGTACATGTACTCGCATATATATGCATATGCACACATACCTATATATGTACATATATAATCAGTAGAAAACCTTCCAAAATTCATAAGTAGGATTTACACAATATATCTAGGACAGTGAAAATATTTCCACTTGTGTATGCTACTTAATGAAGCTAGAGGCCACAAAGGCTTTGATGAACTTCTTAAAGTGAACGGTGCTGTTTATAACAGCTACCAAGAGGCTACATGTGGAGAATTCTGTTGGAAGACGATAGTCAATGGGATGCAATACTTGCAGAGGCATTTCTATCCCTAAATATATTCAAAATCTTTTGCAATTATATTGAAAATTTGTGACAGCCAATCCATCGGTGATTTGGCTGAAGTATAGGGGCAACATCATGTGTAATTGAGAAACTCTGACATAGATGTCCATTTTTCAGATGACTGTTATAATACAGCTTTGATCGAGATTGATGACAAACTGTGGAAAGAAATGAACCTGCTCTGCGTTTATTATGCCCACTTAACACCGGTAGAATGAATTCTTATCGCCTAAGGAGTGAAATTTTGCAAGAAACTTCATACAAAGTAGAGGATCTCACTTCCTATGTTAACAAAAATGAGCCAGAACTACTAGATGATCAAAAGGCAGTACTATACTTGAGGCAATGCAAAACGATCTCGGAAGGAATCACTAACGTTTTATCGAAGGACTTCCAACAAACTTCTCCTGTGATATCAAAAGGGACTCATGATGATCAAGTTCAAGCTTTCATAAAATCATCAACTTTATGGCCCCATAACTCAATTTAAAAACCAACATGCGGGCACAACTTTGCAGTGACAACAGTTTTGCAGAGTTTGCTTGAAAGCTTCTGAAATTTGGTGAAGGCAAAATATCCCTTGATACTGAAGGATTTTTGAGCCTTCATCATTTTCTACTGATATTGAAAGTATTGATAGCTAAATCTAACAAGTGTTCTCCAACTTCAAAATACACCATTCCATAGAGGAGTGGCTGTGTGAAAGAGAAATCCATACTACCCAAAATATCACAGTGAATTACATCAACAAATATCTCTCACAAATGTTCCCTGGAGGTAGCTAGACATTTACATGTATCGACAAAGTTATCGATGAGTACAACACTGTTCATTATCCTGTTGAATTTCTTACCAGTCAGGAACCATGTTGTATGCCACCACACAACCTTGAATTGAAGAAGCATGCAGTCATCATGCTTTTCAAAAGCATGGATCATCCAAGATTGTGCAACTGAATGTGTATGGTTGCAACTGAACAACACCCTCATATTATCAAAGCAAAAATCTTCCCTGGATGTGGTAAGAGAGACATCATATTTATACCTAGAATACCACTAATACCAAAAGATGATCCCTTTCATTTTGAACGATTGCAAGAGAGAACATTTGCAAGAGATAGATATCATCAAGTAAATTTCAAGATAAGCAATGATCATCAAGTAGTCCCAAAGTCAAACACTGCGGGCTGTTGGTCACTATTTAGAAGAGGGATATTTCTCACATGGTCAATTGTATGTAGGTTTTTCCACAGTTGGATGCCCCCACAAACTCTTCATATATGCTTTAAAGCAAAAATTAAAAACATTATATATACAAAAGTTCTGTAAATGTTTTATAATTTTCATAGAATACATTTTTTTTATTATTTTCTTTATCACATCCTGTATTTATTCTAAATAGATATTCTAATAGATATTCTATATAGTTTTCTTTAGATTATGCTATCCAATATTTAAATACATTTTAACATCTATTATTTCAAGGAAAATGGGTATTATGATAGATGCCAATCGGTGCCTTATGAATAGATTTGAGCATAGTACAGACCAAGGCCAGGTGGACTTCGCTGCATGGAGTGCAGTGCAACCTATATCAGACAGACTGGACGTCGACTGGCAGATCGGTTAACAGAGCAGCTCAGAGGTATTCGTCTCGGCTGGAGTTCCCAATCGCCCGCCACTTTGGTTCCCTTGGACACTCTGTCTATGACCTCACCATCTGTGGCCTCATCAAATGCCACGGGAGCCCCGCCACCACCTTAGGATTGAGCAACACACCATCTTCACCATACAGACCCACACATCACCCGGCCTGAACTTCCCACCCCACTTCTTTTAGCCTTTGAACGTCCCCCTCCCCTACACATACACCCTACTAACACCACTAAAATACTCCTAAATTTCACCGTCTCCTCCACTTCCAGCTAGCACCCCACCCCCTTGGCCCACCCACAACTAATAATAATAAGACCCCACCCTCCCCCTTATCACCCACACCCTCAACATGCACACCCCCACTAGTACATATATACACTCATTCACACTATTCACACACACACTCATACCCAAACACGCACACACACACCAGTACACTCACTCATACTGTCCCCAGAACTTTCTCTCTCTCGCACTACCAACACCCCCCACACACACATCCGACTAAGACCTCTACTAATATACACCCCCCCCCACACACACCGCCACCTTTCGCACATACCCATCCCTTCCCCTGTCCACTGCACCTCCGCAACACACATACACATATTCCACACCACATACAGATCATCTCTAACAACCGTCCGTCAGCCTTCCTCCCTACCACTGCCTTTTTTCACCTTCCTACTGCTATCTCCTTATTCCCTCCCACATCCTTCGCCCTGCCTATATCCTCTGACAGCTTCCCGTTGCGCGCGCGCACACCACACTCTCTACTTCCTCAAAACCATACCAAGGAATCTACACCAGCGGTTCACCTTGCTATACTCGGAATTTTCAACAGCCATTCCTATACTCTGCGGGAAAACATCCAGGAACACACACAAACACTTACCCTATTTTCGCACACACGGAACCATACATCCACACCACAAAAAAACACACACACATGCGTATCCTCACATACACACACTCGGCCTCCGGAATCCACACACCCTCTCCCCCACCCCCTCTGACCCCTCTCTATCCACACGCACACACACACACTGTCTTACACTCCACCCCATGTACACACTGACTTCCCTATTAACCGAACATGGAACCTCGTTCTTCCCCAAATTCTCACACTCACATCCACATATACACACACACGTACACCTACACACATACACACACACCACCTTCCACCCTCCCCGCTCGGACCCCTGTCTCCCTATCCCCCCATTCACCCGCCACCACCCCATACGCCTCACACCATTTTAACTTTTGTACCCTCTTTTTAATTTTTTCCTCCCCATCACCCTTTTTAATGTCTTTCCACCACTGCCCCTCACATCCTCGGCACTCTTTTCCTACCCACTTTTCTCCGGATGAAGGGCTTATGCCCGAACCCCCCCCCACCCCACTCTCAAGCGTGAACCTAATACTAACATTTTGTACTGCACTCTTCGCTTTGTTTTTGTTTTTTCTTTTCTGTTTTAACTATAATATATATATATATATATATAATAAACAATACAATATAATTACCTCATTACCAGAGGTTTCCTGAATAAGACGAATACAAGAAACGTCCTCATTCGTTCGTCAGACAAGGCAATTTAAAACATAGTGAAATATTTGAAAAAGCTCTTCAAGAAAGGCAAAAGTTTAACGGGCAAAAAAAATATATAAATAAAAGTAATGCAAGAGATATATAAAAATAAAATAAGGAAATATAGTAAGGGTATGTGTATAAATGTGTGTATATGCACCTACAAATGTACATATGTGTGTATGTACAAATGCATGTGTTTGGTGAAAAAATGTGTTCGTAAGTACATACATGAGGGCAAGCATATCAGTGTATCTGTGACCACAAATACATATATAATATATGTTGAAAAAAGAAATTGTAAGATAATAAAGTTAGCGTACATACAGACTCAGGGACTAAGGATTGAAATATATACACATACAAGTATGAAAGCACGCGTATAAACACACTAACACGCGCAACCACACACATGCATGTGATATATACAGGGAAGGGAGTGTATCAGTCAAAGCAGTGTCAGGCTGAAGGTCGATGCATATATAAAAATCTAAAATATGAAAATGAAAAATGAAAAAAATATATGAGAATAAAAAAATTAAATCAAAGAGAAAGTAAGAGGGAGGGGTTATCAATTATAAAGTAACACTAGAAAAAATAGAAAACATACAGATGTTCGTACACACACATATATATATAAAAATATATATATAAATACGTACAGACAAAAGCACATACATGCGTACATACATACACACGAAGCACATATATATACATACATAAATGTACATCTAATCACACGCACGCACGCGACCATATATATATATGTACATATATATATATTCACACACACACACACACACATATATATATATATATATATATATATATATATATATATATATATATATATACACACACACACATATATATATAAGTATGTAAAAAACATAGATATAAATACACACACACATATACACATACACGCGCACATACGAATGCATTCGTATACATATAAAAACCAGCAGTATGAATAAATGGGTACAAATTATACGCAAGTAAACATACATAAAAGCGGCTGAGGGAGAACAGAATATATCTGGAGTTGAAAACGCAAGTGACAAGTGATATCAGGTAGTGAAAGAAGAGGGGAAGTAAAATATGTAAAATTGTGAATATATAAAGTAAGTGAATCAAAAAGAAGGGGGGGGGGTCACTGGTGGATGTGAAGTAAAAATAAAGTTAAAAATACAAGTAAATAAGAAAGAGAAGTCTGTAAAGAAGGTAAGTTAAGGAAAGTGAAGAACAAGAGTTTATGGAAGATAAGTATCTGAAAGTGAGTTAAGTTTATATGAGCTGGAAAGCAAGTCTGATTTCAACTGGTGAAAATTTCTGTTTTTGCATTTAGGCAGGTTTTTGGTGATTTAAGGTTCTGTAAAATCCAATATTTTTCACTTATGCAGAGTGCGCATCTTCTTGTTCCTTTTGCATGTTCTTTAGATTGGTTCAAAATTGACCAATCTAATTTATATTGGATACCTTGGTCTTTCAAATCCCATATTCTGCTAGCCAGAGCTGTTGTAAATCTTTTTTCAGGATGTCGGAAAGATGCGACATGTGAGTAAAAACATGTGAATATTATACATTAAATTTACTCTGTAACTTACATAGTGCGCTCTTCACTCCTATGACTGTTTCACTTTTCAACGGAAACTTCAATACTTATATATATATATATATATATATATATATATATATATATATATATATATATATATATAGAGAGAGAGAGAGAGAGAGAGAGAGAGAGAGAGAGAAATATACTGTATTTGATGGCTGTAAGAAGCACTTTCTTTTCAAATGAAACATCTCAGAAAAGCTCCCTGCAACATATAAGGTCAAGAATCAGTGTGGGTTGCTGGCTCGTGTATTTCTAGTACTACTGTGACCCTTATATTAAATTGGGAAAAATCTTCACTGATGTAAACAAGGTGGCGATTGCCTCGACAACAACAAAGGCAACTCTTTTTTTTATATCTACAATTTTAACGAATTTTATGATGAATGAAATAAATTTATTTTAAAACATACGATGTAAAGAATAAAGTAATTTTATTTTCACTCTTTCTAATGTTTTAAAAATGTATTCAAATATTACAACTAGAATTATCGTGTAGAATGATAATAAAAAAAATACGATGTAAAGATTTTATACCCTTCACCTAACATTCGTAGTTTAAACCCATTTGTTTTGTTTTTTTAATGCCTGCCCAAATATGGGCATCTTATAAGCCCATGAGTCATATAAATCATCAAATATGGTATATATTACATATAATAATAAAAATAATAATAATAATAATAATAATAATAATAATAATAATAATAATAATAATAATAGAAGTGGTAACACGAAATTATTACCCCTTGGCGGATAAGGATAAAACGCGACAAAATAAAGTAAATGTCTAATGATAAAATCTCATACCGGATCGGCCGTCACCCGGGTAAAAAAGGGCCGCGTCCCTCAGAGAGGAACCAGACTGGGGTCGAAAAATCAGCTAATGGTTCAAACCTTCCCATCACTTCGGAGCTGGAGACCTCCCATGACCGGAATACTCCTACTGTTGGCCCTCCATGCTCACCACCAAGAAATCCAAATAAAAAGAGAGATAAATGGTCAAGGGAAGATAATAAAGAAGTCCTTGAGGCTTTCTACACTGCCATGTACTACCCATCAAATACATCGAATACAGAACAGACATATATCAACTGGAAAAAGAAACATCCCGAAAACAGAGGCTATATTGACAGTAACAAACTAGCCAATATACGAAGAAATATTGTAAGAAAAAAGTTACTAACTGATATAGAAATTGATCAGATCAAGCTATTAGCACAAAGTCAGCGAAGGGAAAATGAAACATGTGTCAGCGAAAACGAGGTAAATTGTAACACTTCGAATCCCAGGGTTGGGGCTGAATCACTGGCAACAGAACAAATTAAAGAAAGGATCGAAAAAGTGGAGGGAGTGCATGCTCAAGATGAAACTCCAAATGAAAATAATTCGATCGTAAATGATAAAGAAATGAATGAGAATGAACTTGCCAACTTGAAGGATGAAATTATGATCGAATGGATGAAAATGAAAGAATCTGACATGGGGCAACGAGACACCCTCCCTAAGATCCAGAACTCCAAACAGAACCAAAAGATAATACACAAGACTATCATAATTCTCAAAAACATTATCATCACAAACAAACTAAACATTACTGATTTAAATCATCTCTATTATGCATCAGCTAAAGTCACCACTCACTTATGTGGAGTGAAGATGAAAAAGACAAAGGAATTCCCACAAGAAATCTACTTGGCAAGAGAACATCAATCGCCAAATAAACCTTCTCCGATCTGACATAGAAATTTTAACAAACTATAAAGTAGGTGAACATGTTAAACAAACTAAACTTAGAAAATTGAAAACAAAGTACAGTATAAAATCAACATGTGACATAGACATGCTGATAGAAATAATCAAGCAAAAAGTGTCGGCGAAAGCTGCTCGTATAAGGCGCTTTGAAAAACGATCTAGATTTTATAAGGACAATAATATGTTAAAAGACAAGCAAAGAAACTTGTACAGAAAAATTGGTAAGTCAACAATAACTGATAAATCAATACCACCCAAGGAGGAAGTGCAAGAATTCTGGGAAAAGATCTGGGCCGAAGAAAAAGTTCATAACATACATGCCCCATGGATAGAAAGACAAATGAAAGATACAGCTCACCTTGAGGAACAAATATGGGAAAATATAACAGTTGAACAGTTGCGCTTGGATCTAAGAAAAACCAGCAAATGGAAATCCCCAGGAAAAGACAAAATACAAAACTTTTGGATAAATGCCTTCACAGAGTCTCATGAGCTGTTTGCCCAACTTTACAATGAAATAGTTAAGGAGCCAGAAAAGATACCATCATGGCTAGTTAACGGCATTACATTCCTGCTTCCGAAGAATGATGAGACAAACAATCCCAAAAATTACAGACCGATAACTTGCTTGACCACAATGTATAAAATTTTAACATCAGTCCTAACTGAATACACATATGACCACTTGATAACAAATCACCTATTTCCCATTGAGCAGAAAGGGTGTAAACGAGGCTCATATGGCTGTAGGGATCAGCTTCTGGTTAACAAAATGATACTGGAAGATTGTCATAATAGACACAAAAATCTATCGATTGCTTGGATAGATTATAAAAAAGCATTCGATAGTTTGCCACACAGTTGGATTGAAAAATGTTTAGAGATTTTCAAAATATCCCCCGTTGTCAGGAGGTTTTTGTCATTCAGTATGAAGACATGGAAAACGACACTCCTTTTGAATAGTGAAACAAAATCACTGGAAGCTGGAGAAGTTAATATTAATTGTGGAATTTTTCAGGGTGACTCTTTATCACCCCTTTTATTCTGCATCGCACTTATACCATTAAGTAAAATGCTCAATGAAACAAAACATGGATATAAAGTCTATGACAAAACCATTAATCACCTGTTCTACATGGATGACCTGAAACTATTTGCAAAAAATGATGAGCAATTGCAAGGGCTATTATCCACTGTGGAGCAGTTCAGTGATGACATTAAAATGGAGTTTGGACTAGATAAATGCGCCAAAGCAACGTTCACCAGAGGAAAGCTGCTGAAGAGTTCAGACGTTAATCTTGATCGGGGGAACGTGATAAGAGAACTTGATCAAGAAAAAACTTACAAATATCTAGGTGTTTGTGAAGGAGACGGAATCAAGCACTCGACAATGAGGGAAAAGATAAGGAAGGAATGTTACCGCAGAGTAAGAGTAATCTTAAGAACGGAATTGAATGCAAGGAATAGGATCGATGCCATAAACACGCTCGCCATACCAGTAGTAACCTACAGTTACAATGTCATCAACTGGTCAAGCACAGAGATCCGTAGGCTCGATACAAAAATTAGAAAATTCTTAACCATGCACAGAATGCATCACCCTACGGCAGATACAGATAGAATATATCTCCCTAGAAAAGAATGAGGACGTGGGTTAATCCAGTTAGATATTGCGTTGAAAACTGCAACAATTGGATTATTTAGATATTTAAGGGAATCACATGATTGGATGATCAAACTCGTTTTGAAACACGAAAGCATCAAAAGAGCATTCTCCATTACAAAAGATGCACAAAGATACAGTAATGGACTACAAATTTCAGAAGTCCCATTTACTGCTGAAATGAAAACACAGAAAAAGCCAAGCAGGTAAAAGTAACTGCAAAGAAAGAACTGCTACAGAAACTGCCCTCTACCAGTTTTCCACCTTTAATTTACAGATATATACTCAGAGTAGGCCCATTCACTCGGGCCATTCTTGCTTCTCTCACCCATCTTTCAACAAAATGCTGGGAAGAGAGCACTTCCCTCTCTACTCTGATTTTCCTTTTCAAATGAAATTTGAAAAAGTCAATCAGAGCATCACCGAAGAGGGAAGTGCTCGTCTTCAGCCCTTTCAAACGTGTCCACCATACTATCTCTTTCGCCATGGCCACCAGACAGATAAAAACTGCTTGCCCTTCCCGGCTAAAGGAGGAGGGCGGGGCAATCCTCACGATGGACTCAGATGATAGCCGGATCCGTCCTAAACGCGACAGCAGGTGTTCGACATAAACCCACAAGTCAGCAATTTTCGGACACTGGACGAGTGCGTGCAGGACGGTTTCGTCGCCCTGCGCGCATCTCGGACATGCCCGGCTGACGGCACCTCCATGCCTGTAGAGTTTATCCCGAACTGGCAAGGCTCCTCGGTAGCACTGCCCGGCCAGAGATTTCTGGAAGTTGTCCATAGGCCCTGGCCCGAAAGTTCTTCCGAAGAGATTGGCTAGTTGATTTTCGTCGACGCCTAGAGTTTCCCCAAGTACGTCGTCGCTCTTCCCCTCCACTAATCCTCTATAGAACGCCGAGGTGGAGTTTCCACCGATCACATTGCCCGATTGGTCGAGGGCTGTGAGCGCCTGAAGACATTCCAGTCTCCAGGCGCTCCCTCTCGGTCTTTGCTTGACTCAGGACTGCAGCTCCGTCAAGGAAACGAGCTGGGGAAATACGTGTCTAGCAAACGGCGACCACACATGATCACCGTTGAGAAAGAGGTGGAGATGTCATAGCCTGAGCGCGTGCCTGCGCATCATCAGCCACGGCATGCCCAGCCCTCCACGTAGCGGGTGTTGACAACAGATGGACCGCCTGACCATCGGAGCGCGTCCCTTCCACAAAAAGCGAAAGAGCAAACGCTCCAGCGCAGTCAGGCGAGGCTTAGGACAAGGTACGACGGTCAGGCGGTAGCAGATGACAGACGCGATGTACGCGTTAGCCACCTCCGCTCGACCTTTCAGGGATAGCTTCCTCTCGGCCCATTTCTGGGTGAGAGAAGCCACCCTGCTCGTCACCTCGTCCCAGTTTTTGTCCGTCTGGAGGTCCGGACCGAAACAGACCCCTAGCAATTTAACCGGTCCGTCCGTCCAGCGTCCGACGACGCTGTTGGGCGGCATGGACCTGCCTCTCCAGGTGCCGAGCTGCAGACCCACTGACTTTTCCTGGTTGATCATTGCTTCTGTCACCGCTTCGTATTCTCTTAGTGTAGTGCCGATCGCCTCGATGTGTTTGGCGTTCGACACCACTACGGTGACATCGTCCGCATATGCTGACATGGATCTTCCGCATCCTAGTTCGCGTGGGACGCCCCTCAACGTCTCCAGTTTGTGCAGTAATGGCTCGAGAGTCAATACGTACAAGAGGGACGAGAGGGGACATCCTTGGCGGACCGAGCGCATGATGTTGAACGGTTCCGACAGGTTACCGTTCACTCTCACCACAGAGCAGATGTCGCTGTGCATGGCAGCGATCCAGCCTCTGAAGACGGGCGCAAAGCCAGCCGCCCTCAGGACTGCCGCTAGGTAACGATGGTCGACCCTATCGAAAGCTTTCGACTGATCTAAATTGATCAAGGATCCACCCGTGCCAGGTTCCCTAGCTACTCTCTCTACGATGTATCGCATGAGGTGGAGGTTGTCGTGGATGGATCTGTCGGGAATGGCGCATGTCTGCGCCTCTCCCACCAGACCACCAACGACAGGCGCCAACCTATTTGCTAGCACCTTGGCCAAAATCTTGAACTCTGTGTTTAGCAGAGTTATGGGCCGGAAATTATCTATGTTATCCCCCTTGTTCGGATCCTTTCTCAGCAGTGCCACCGCTCCTCGTCTCACAGAACTGGGAATTCTGCCGTTCTGTTGCCAGTTGCAGTAGACGTCCGCCAAGAGGCCTCCGAACAAGCCTGGCATCTGTACGTAATGTTCATAGGGCAGACCATCCAAACCAGGCAATTTACCCCTTGTGCAGCCAGTCATTGCCTCCCTTACTTCAGCGGCTGTTATCGGCTTTTCGCAACACCTCGCCTCAGTGGCCGAGAGCCGCAGCAGTCCTTCGAGGTAGACACTAAAGTCCATCCCTCGACCCGGCCCACCGCTGCCCCCGAACAGCTGAGTGAAGTGTCGCTGAAAAGCTTCACACATTTGCCCGGGATCGAGTAGCATGTGCCCGTCGTGGTCCACCAAAGACCGGATCGTGGCTTTGTTGCCACGACGCGCCTCCGCCACTCGGGCCCATTGAACGGCTTTCGTCCCCTCGTGTTTGAGAGCACGCACCCTTGCTCTGACAACGCAGCCTTCGTGCTTTGCATTGAAGAATTGGTCAAGGGCCAATTTCGCCGCAAGCACGTCGGTCGCAATGCCTTTGCTAAGCGCCTCGTCTAATTTTCTAACTAGTTCTCCTTCTGCTCTATTTTTCTCTATTGCTAAAGCCTTACTAAACCTAATGGATTCTATTCTAATCGCTCTTTTCAGAGCAAACCACCACTTGTTGTTGACGATGGCCCCCGTCAACGCCCGCTTAACTAGTTCGCTAATCCGGTCTCTGTAGGCCTTGCGCGCTGGTAAGGACGCTTTTAGCTTCCAGTAGCCGGGTCCTCGTCTATGAAGCCTATCTAAGTCAAGCACACAGATCACGAATTTGTGGTCCGTGTAGCTGACTATCTTGAATTGTGGACATCCTATGCTTGACCTATCTATTTCCCTACAAAATACTCTATCTAGATATGATCTGGATGACCCTATACGATTTGTCCAAGTCCACATTGGCACATTCGGGAAATCCAATCGGTACCTGTCAGACAGTTCAAAACGCCTGAGCAGGTTGGTGAGGCTCTTGCACCCTCCACCTCTATCCGCTAATCCCACACAGTCCCAGCGTGCATCTAAGATCCCGTTCCAGTCGCCCACTAACACTAAAGAGCGGGACGTTCCAAGAAAGGTCTCCAGATGCCGCAAGAAATCAGGCCGCTCTGCTCCTGTCGGGGCATAGACGGCCACTAGCCTGAAAGCTTGCCCGTCTCCGCTGGTCACTCCAGCACCACCAACTTACCCTCTGGGTCCAGGAAGATGGCCCGTATGGCGAGATCCAAACCTCTCCGAAAAAGCACAGCAACTCCTCCCCCCGATCCAGGACGGTTGGGAGATGCGTACACATCGTAGCCGCCGAAGGTCGCTGCGAAGGCCCGTGCTTCGGAGATTCTGGTCTCGCTGATGGCCACTACATCTATGTTTAGTGACCTGAGGTCGTTGAGCAGGTGACCCTGCTTCCATGACGACCCCAAGCCACGCGCATTTATGCTGCCTATTCTGAGTGAGATTATGTTTAAAATAGAGTGGAAAAGATGGAAAAGACCACTTACCGAACTTTTCGTAGAGGAGGGATGGTTTTTACATCCCTTTTCACTTGATCGTCTGGTGAAGGGACCGTTGAATCGTCCCTTCGGCTAGTCATCGGCTCTTCTATGAGTATGTCCGAATATACTCTTCGATTGATAGTTCCTCCTAGGTCCCTGAAATCACCAACTGCGTTGGGGAATTTCGTTTTAATGTTTGTGTATTGTTTCTGTGCAACTTTTAGCAGTCTTATGTTAGTTGGCGTTTTGATTGGTGCTGGTATTATGTAGTCGTGTTGTGAAATGTCTGTGTGTTCAATTATGTAAGTCATTAGTTTCTTGTTGTGTGTATTTATTGCCGTGCATTTGTTTTTCTGGCGGTGGGGTGTGGTTCTGCTATTTTCTTGTCGTTGTTGCTGGGTGTGTGTGTTTTGTTGTTGTGTTTGCGATGTTGGTGCTTGTGGTGGTGATGTTGAAGGTGTTGTTGGCGGTGGGGTTGTCGCCGGTGGTGATGGTGGTGCTAGTGTGGGAGGTGATGGTGTTGGTGGTGTTGCTGCTGTGAGTCTCTTTGCAGTAGACTTTACCCTTTTCTCATTTCTTTCCTCCCTTTTCAAAGGCGACGATGCGCTGCTTCTGCGTTTGTGCCTTCTTACGACCTTTTGCAATCCCTCTCCCACCTCACACTCCATGTTTGATTCTGTGAGGTCGGGGAGGGGTACCAGCTCCAATCTTTCACTTGTTGTTGTTGGTGATGTTTGCACTGGAGTCTCTGTTGCAGCTGCATTTGGTATTGCTGTTGTTGTTAATATTTCCACTGCTGCTGCTGTTTTTGATTTCCGTGGCGTGGGTATGGGTGCCACGGACCTATCGTTCCTGGTTGCCGCTTGACCTGTTGCTGGTAGCCGTGGAGCCGGTTTCGGAAAGAGGGGGGTTTCTCCTTTCTCGGGGTCTTCTCGTTGCAGAAGGCCCTGAGGTGAGTCTTCGATCCACAGCGAAAGCATTTCGGGCGTTTGCCCTCAACACTTATGGGCAGTTGAGTGCCGTTATCGAAGTCTATCACATCCGGGATAGCTTCGATGCACTCCTGGTTGGTTTGGATTAACATCTCAATGGAGGTGCCGACCCAATTTTCTCTTACTTTTTTCTGTACTTGCAGTACAGTTGTTTTGTCCTCGATTCCGACGAGGACAGACGCGGCCAGCCAAGAAGGGGCCATCCCGGGGGGGGGGCGTGGGTCAGTTTGACCCTCACAATTTTTTGCCCGCAGTAGGAGGGCACCAACACCATTTCCTCGCTCCTTAGGGTCACTACAGATTGAGCCTTTGCCTCCTGGGGTGTGGCAAAAAGTACGTCTACGGTGGCATATTTTTTGCCTCGGGTGATGTGCTTTTCCGCTGCCACACAGACCCCAAGGCTTTTTGTATTTGAGCCTCTGTGGCTCTTTCAACCCTACGGGATTTTGTACTTACTGTACGGTACGTGACCGTACAGTGCTGTTGGGTTTCGAAAAATGTTTCCGCTGCCTTGCAGATTGCTCGGTGTCCAGTCTTTGTCACCATCTTCTTCGCTTCCTCTAATTCCTCATTTGTTATGAGGATTGTTTCCAGGTTCTTCGCGATACCTGCAAACGAGATTGGTTTTTCTTTGCTGCTGTTGTTGTTGTTGTCGTCAGAGCTGCTGTTACTTTTGTTGTTGCTGCAGGTACTACGACTACTGCCTCCGCCGCTGTTGCTGTGGTTGTTGTTGGTGTTGCTGCTGCTAATGCTGTTGTTGTTTATGCTGCTGGTGATGCTGTTGCGGCTGCTACTGTTGTTTTCATTGTCACTGTTGCTGTTGTTATTACGGCTGCTACTGCTATTATTCCTGACGTCAGACGAATGAAATGGGTTTTCGTATTTCCCGCACACCTGTTTCGTCGTTGTCGTCGTCGTCGTCGTGGAGAAATCTTGCACGCTTTGCACGAGACTTTTCTTTTCTGTCGTCGCTTGCGAAAGAGAAGGGAGGGAGAGAGACACATTTAAAGAAGGGAGGGAGAGAGACAATCTTCTCTCTGCTGTAGTGATGATTGAGGAAGAAGAAGACGGAATGAGTGGGAGTGACCTATGAAAATTCTTTTTCGTAGCCATGTTGTTTTTTTTGTTTAAAATAAATATTGGGCACAAAACCCCAATAAGCAGTTATTTAACCCCGAAGGGCCAAATAACGGGCAGAAAGACCCCTCTCACGAGGAGGAGGGTGTTTTTGTCTACAAGTTCGTTAAAGTTTTAAACAATTTACAATTGTTATAGCGTTCAAAATTTACAATACCTTACAGAGCCGAGCCTCCGTCAACCATAGCATTCAATAATAATAATAATAATTGTTTCTACTTTAGGCACAAGGCCAGGTTTCTTACATAGGCACAAGGCCAGCAATTTAAGGGGAGAGGAAAGTCGATTAAATCGACCCCAGTGTTTGAATCAGGCCGTAAAGGGCCGTAACTCTATGCTGCAAAGCATGGTGTCCAACTCATTACTGATACTGCCAACCCACCGCCCTTATATAATAATAATAAAAATGGTTTCTTCTTTTGTCACAAGGCCAGCGATTACCCCACTGTATTACTGGTACTTTATTGTATCGACCCCATAAGGATGAAAGGCAAAGTTAACCTCAGCAGCATTTGAACTCAGATCATAAAGGGCTGTAACAGTTAGGAACAAGGTATCAAAATAGCATTATTATGTTTATTTATGTGTGATGCACATTTCGGGATCAATCAGTTCAAAATATGTTCAATATCAATCGTGTCCAACTCTGGAATAAATACCTCATCCGACTCAAGCTTTCCTTTATGACAAGAAATATTTACATTACTGTGGACAGCAAAGATCAAGCATATTTGAAAAAAGGTGTTGTCTCTTGACCAATAACATCCTTGAAATAGCACATATGAAACACTAACAAAATAACTAGAAGCTAACTGTATTAAGGTTACGTCTATAAAAGCAAATGAAGGAGTTTTTTAGTGTTGGACGAATGATTTTGAATGTTGAATATTTTCGAGCTTCTAAATCACAACAAAAATAGGAAGGCAAAGCTCAAAATGTTAATTGAATACTTTCATTGATAAACTATCATGGTGCTCTAAATTGATAGGATGGAGACTATCCAACATATAGCAACTTCTGTATGATAATGTAAGATCCTTTTAATGGATTTCCTCTCTATCCGTCTTTTATGCACAACCCATACATTTAATATACACAACACATGCAGAAAAAATACCATTATAATTAAGAGTGGCTGCCTTCAAACTCAAATCATATTTACAAATCAATATCTTGCATTCACAAAATTGATCTCATTTTTTACTTGAAAAATATTTACTGTCACCAGCAAACAGCACTTACTACACAAGATTAAAACAATATCCATATTAGGTGTTTAAACTAATTACTATCAGAATAACAACTTCAATGAGAGAGTGTGTGTGTGTTTACCAATCTTGTGAAATTTACTTGTTGATATCTAACCCATCACGTCTCTTGTATGAATGTCTTCTGATTTTCGTTGATATAGGTTGTCTCAAATGACTAAAGCTAATTTGGCATTCCTTTAAGACAAAAGTGTTATATGAGGAAGATTGGGCTGCTATTTCTAGTAGGTAGAATAACCACATTGAGAATTCCTTGTTAACCCATATTTCTATTTAGTAATTGGTCCTAAAGACTATACTAAAATAATAAAAAAAAGGTATCATATTTTTAAGAGAAGTCTAAACGGGAATCTGCTATTGATAAAAGGCAGAGAGTTTGCTAATCTGAGCTACCATTCCATCAATTGTAAGAACAAAACCGTCAAATAAACAAAAATAAAATGTTCTAAAAGTGTTAATATTAAACATTAAATCTCAGCCAATGCAAATATTTCTGTCAGTTTATTGCTAAATTTCTGGTGTTAACACTATTATCAGTTGCAATCAAATTTGCTACACAATTCTTTTATGACTTTTGTTAATAGCTGCAAAGAAATCTCTCATATAGCCATTTAGTTTATGGCCAAACTTTCATATAAAATTAATGTAAGTTTCCACTAATTTGGCGCTATTTAAATAGTAATCACATAAATTAATAACCCTTGATATTTATTGTAATTAACAGTAAAACAAAACTGGTTTGAATCCCATAGCTTTGTATAGCTCATGTAATCATAAGTCAATTCTTATATATACAGCACCAATACTAGATAGTAAACTTGGAAATGAATTTCCTCATAACATATCCAAAGTATTCTCAATTACAAAGTATCTTCAAGCTGCTGACCCCCCTCTCCTTCTCCTCCTATTCTTCTTCTTCTTCTTCTTCTTCTTCTTCTTCTTCTTCTTGGAAAGGTCGTAGAGGCAGAGTCCTCAAACACCTCTTCAAGTGGACCCTCTGAGAAGCAACCATTTCTAATTAATCCACCAGGATCCCAAAACAATACCAGTCGAGCTCCATCAGGCTCAGGCTCTATCCCTGGGAATCCTGCCTGTTGGTTATAAAATCTGTCCAATGATTCTTTCCCGAGACATGAGACATTCTAACCCTATGCTCATATTATCAGAGTTGTGAACTCTCAATTAAGAGGAGTGGCTCTACCTGGAGCAACTCTGTTACCTCCAAGCTTATATGTGCAAAGACTGCACATATAAGTTTGCATATCTGATGAGATGTTGAAAAAGATTCAGGCTCCATCACCTTGATTGTTCCATGAGCTGATCGATATTTAAATTAATTGTAATATGTAAATAAAGTTTGTACATATGCTGCAACACTGACTTTGACTCTTTTAAATTTATTTACACTTTGCTCACCACAGCCATAACACTGGAATACAACCCAAATGGAACGAACTTTGTAACAGCATTGAGTGCTTTGAATAGTGCACTGCTTGTAACTGTTGTTACACACTTATATTTGCATAGCCAACCAAATAGGCAATGTTTTTAATCAACAATAAATAGTTATCACTATCAATAAATATCAAACATCAGAATTCTAAACGTTCAGTTAATCAAACTTTGTATATGCCATACATTTGATATATCTCCATCACATGTGTTCATATATTATGTAACATGAACATCTTTATAGTGTCATGCGTCAAAATTTAACATCCTAGAACTACACATAAATATGTTGACAGACACATCATTTGAAACTTGTAAAAGCTATTGTTAATTTTAATTAGATTACCTGAACATCTAAACACTTCAAAAGCTAGACTATGCTTTTGAAACAAAGAAACCAGCTTCAACTAGTCATTACTAGTTAAATATTTTGACTATTTTGTTTCTCTAATCTGTTTCTAATAACAAATTTGAAGAATTAAAAAAGTCCCCTAATATTGAAATGAATGTAATATATTTGCTTTGGTAATTCAGAAAATTGACTTTGCTATTAATCTTTACTTAACAGTCAGTATAGTAGATTGTACTTTCTCTTTTAAGAACATAGCCATATTATTTTCAAATTCAAATAGGCTCAACTCTGTCTAGAGCTATGAGTCAATCCCAAGTTTCACTGGCATAATGGGAGAATGTCTTCTCTAATTTAAATTTTATTAAATTGTGATGAGGAGAAGAGCAATAAATTGACAAGTTTAATATCTTGTTGAAAAATACAGTAGTTTAATGAAACTGAAATAAAAAAAAAAGAGACACTCCTATTTTAACACTATTACAAATAAATTTTAGGAGATATAATATATTTAATCTAGATTTGATGCAATATATATGTCTTGTGAAATTTGAACCCAGAATAAGAAATCTAGATAAATCTTACTTTTTACTTTTGCATCTTTGAAAACTAATTGATTTGATCATTTATTTGATATCTACAAATATGGGACTACTTAAAGAAACGGATGGTAATTTTAAGCAATTAATTCAATCAAAGATATGTCAGCTGAATTCTCTTTCAAAACAGATCAATAGGCTAGCGTAAGACAATAAATAATAGAAATGAAAATAAGAGAATTATTGCTGATTAATAGACAAAACAATATTGTTTCTATAAATAGTCAGAGAAGGGTACATTGAATCATTTGTATTGAACTTATACCCATTTGTCAAGTGCCAAAATGGTATATATTAATGTTCCCATGAGAGAAAATTAATTTTCTGCATGTATATGTATACACAAACTATTCAACCCCACAGATCTTTTGATAGTTGATGCCTACATTATATATCATCATCATCATTTTACATGTTTAGACTGGCATGGGCTGGATGTATTGTTACAGTCTGCATCAGTTTTATTTGATGTTACTGCTTTCCTATACAGGTTAGATAAATGTGTCATGTGTGTACATTCTCTCTCATTATATATATATATCTATGTATTATGTATATAATTTCATATCGGGTATCAAAATGGTAACAGCTTAACCATTGGGCAGGGACTCCTTCTAATATAGACACACTACTTTTTCTTAAGTATAGAGTACTAGGTTGAAAAATGGTCCTACAGGTCTTAACTATAACATCTCATTCATCCCACTATCTCACTCTCTTTATATATATATATATATATACATTGGCGGACTGGATCTAAAAATATTGGTTGCCAGGACACACAACTACAATACTATAATTTAATTTATATATCGAATAAATATTTTTAATTAAATCCTTTCTATTTCTGTGTAAATTTGTAAAGTAAAAATATAGATTATAGAATATATTAAAATATATTTAAAAACTTGCACCTTCTCCAATAAAAAAGATCTTGTGAAATATATACCTCCTCAAAATAGCAGTAATGAGCTTCAGTTTTATCAGTTAAAATAAAGTCCTCCTTCTCTGTTTTTAACAAGATAAAGATAGGTTCTCTGTTTTTAACAAGAAAAAGATACGTTCTCTATGGCACTGATAACAGTGTCTGAAACTTTAGCAAGTTGGTGGGCCACTATCATCTAAAAGTGGGGAACAGAATTGAATGCTTTCCTGTAGTCCAGCCAGACAGTAACCATATTCCTCCTTTGTTGCCACACCCGTGACATCAAAGTTTTGTTAATTAGGAGTTGTTCAGCACACACCCAAACACCTTCGGGCATGCAATAAGTTGGTAGGTTTTGCCAAGTGTGTGCCTTTGTTCTTGAGGACCAATATTGTTTGTGCTAAGGTCAACCACACGGATATATGTGCATCTCCTTTAGAGTTTGCTAGTAGAGATTGATAAAATACATCTGATAGACTGTAGTGTTTTCATATCTTAGAGTTTTCCTATCACAGTCTCATTGATGCTGTATTGTTTTCTTTTAGTGTAGGGGCAGTAGTTCTTTTAGATCTCTTTCAGCCACAATGCATCTTGGTTGAATTTCTTCTCTTCACCCTGAAGGAATCTTTGTCTTTCTGAGATGGGATCTCAGTGTCATATTACTATGCATTTTGTATCTCTATAAAGTGATGTTTCAGCTGAATCTTTTATTAATTATTTTTCTTTCAGCCACCCTCTACTGGTATTGAAGTTTCTCATTGACAACTCTCAAATTTTGTTTGAGGGTGATTAGCTTGTATTGAAGAGTTTTGGTTGTACTGTCTCCAAACTTCATTACTATTTTATTTTTCCCTCTTTGTAGGTGAGGAGTGTAGTTTTCTTTGTTTTTGTTTTCATGTGAGGAGCATTGTTACATGTCCCATAATTTTCCGTAGATCAGCTATCTTTGTTTTCTATTTTTATAATATATGATGGTATTTTTTGTGGTATCTTGTTTTTGTTAACATCTCTTTTATCACCAAGATGAAGTTTCACTGTTGGTGGGTATATAAATTTGCTTTGCCAAAATGTAGTGGTTTCAATATGTCGTAAATATTCAAATAACACATGTCTGTGCTGCTCATTAAGCAATAGCATAGCATAGCAATAGCATAGCAATAGCAAGTATCAAGCAATAGCATACATACTGAACACATCAGTAATTCTGTTTATTTTACATGAGACAAGTATATATATATATCATAATTAATTAAAATATAGTGTATTTTAGGCGCTGGGAGACATAACTAGTGGTATAAATGTCTTAATTTATTTTTTAAAACATTAGAGGTGTTTTTTGTCACTTGCATTAATGTTCTATATCTCTTGCTTCTACTGAAATATCTTCGCAAAGGATTATGTGCAAATTATTATTGCTGTTTCCATTTTGAATTTGTTTATCTTATTTTATGAAGTCCTGTTTAATTATTAGTATATAAATATCTTACTTTGTTGTAATGGCTATGAATGATCATTTTACAGGAGTAACATTATTTTGAGATACATCATGTATATAACACAGCTAATTTTAGGCTCCACAAATTGAGAGCTGCATGTTACTTTAGCTTAAACTACTGTGTTAATTCACTGAAACACGTCATATTTTACAGCTTATTAACAATATTAGTTAAATGAAAAGCTTTAAGCTATTGAAGTTACTTGTAATTATTAAGCAATAAAATTATGATCTGTAAGAGAAGCCATTTTGAATAGACCATAATCTCAACTCTTGCTTTGCACAGGAACTTTTTATGGTATTTTTATTGAAAAATTAAAACACACAAGGTGTAAAATCATTAATTATCTGTTCACCATATTATTATCATCTGCATTTTTCCTTTTGGAAAGACTATATTTTATTTAATGATTGACAAAGTGAAAACAAATTGATGTTAATCCATTTGTAAATAAGTTGAAATACATATAAAAAAGCATCCTGTGACATAATTCAGGTATTTAGATACATAATCGAAACATCTATTCAACTATTAAAATTTCAAACATGTTTCTTAACCATTCATGAATATTTCCAGTATAGTTGAAAAAAAATATATTTTGTTTCTGCCTAGTCATTCTAACAAAACCTAATCCTATGCAGTAGATCCTAGTGTTGGGCTTGAGAACATGGAAAGAATTACAGCAATATTTCTAGCTTATAGTCTCACGTATTGTTCCATATTGAACTTCAACCTATTACACATAATGTAGCAGTTCAGCTTTATCTATTGCCTTTTTTACACAAAGGATTCATAATATGACTATTTGCAAATACAATTTATATCATTGTATTAAAATTCAAAAGAAACGTTTGTTTTATTGTAAAAGTGTACACACACAATTTCCTGAATACATGGGTGTGTGTCAAGTTTATTTTTCTCTTCAAATGCATGATTTCATTCAAAGTACATAAAGTTTGAATTGCTCACAGTCAACATCTTTTACCTTCCAAACATATCCAGTATTTTACTAAATTAATAAGCTAGACTATGAGTCTCTTTTTCATTAAACATAGCCATTACATAGTTGCAACATTGATATTCCCAGAGGGAAATCCGTCAGTTCTAGTACCAAATATCTTTAAAGAAAATTGACCACAAATCTTTTATATTGCTTTACCTTAAAAGAACTGTTAATTGAAAATGCTGAGATCTAATAGACTTGTAAAATTGCCAATTTCATTGTATTATCATCTCATATCTTGTTTGTTTATGGTTGTATGTGTGTGTAGGTATGTGTTGAAACGACAGCAATACTAATTCATTGTGTATCAGGTTTACATGATGGTCTTTTTTCAAAAACTTTTAACATTTAATCTATGCCAAAGTTTAGTTTTAGAGTTTGAACAGATATTTCCATGCCTCACTTTGAAGAAAGATATTTATCATGGGAGGTGGCAGCATAAAAGTATACAACAGATACCTTGTCATATTTAATTATTTTAGTTATAATTTTTGGAAACTTTGTTGAGCTGCATGGGAGGGTCATTCTTGAAGAGAAAGAAAGAAAAGTAGATCGTTAGATTATAAGTTCTTCGTAAACTTTAAACAAAATAGAACTATTGCATTGCATAATATTTTTAAATTATGGATTCTCGGCATGAATACATTTGTAATAGCAGCTATTAGTGGCAATAACTAAACTAGAATGACTTGAGACGAGTGTGTTTTTTTGTTTGTTTATTTAAATAGTAAGTGCAGGTATGTCTATGTAGTTAAGAAGTTCTCTTTCCAACTACATGGTTCTGATTTTGATCCTACTGACTGGCAATATAATCTAGTGTTTTCTCCTATAGCTATGGATTGAACACAATACCTTGTGAGTGATTTCTAGTAGGCAAAATAGTGGCATGTTTTATAATACTGATATCTTCCATAGCCACAGGCTTATTTCTATAGTTGCTTATTTTTGTGTCAGTATATTACAGGGTATCAGTTATACTAATCCAAGGGGGATGAAAAACGCAATTGAGTCTTACAGAATTTGAAGAAAATATTTAGAATTGTAAATCTAAACACTAAAATACATTTAGTCCAGTTTTCTATTGTTTCAAAAATCTCTATCATTCCAGAAGAGATTTGATGGGTTTTGTTATATAGTATTGATTTCACTTCAAATTCATTCCCTATTTATACAAGTTTGATTAATTGAGTTTGAAAATACATTATTGATGTAGTTAGTAGCTGCAGACGTTTCTAAATAAGACATTTCTTATGTGTAACAATAATCCTTGACTGATGAGTGTGATGAAAATGAATCTGTTGTAATTAATCCTTTTGATACTAATTTGCCTGAAACTGGTTGTATAATTTAAACAAATCTTTATTTGTAAACTTATTATCATAATTCTATCAAAGAATTTTCATAAAGTTATGTTTCAAACACCAGCTAAATAATAATAAAATTAGTTATATATCTAAATCCTTCCAAATTCTTGATTATTTTCAAATGCAATTGAAATCTCTTAGTGTCTTTCATTAATAATATGGTAATGAAATGGTAAAGATGTCTTTAATATTCCTTTTTATGGATTAAAGTAACCTAAGAAAGCCTTACAAATTGTAAGCTAAGCCATTATTGTTGTATTTCACCTGGAGATAAATGTATGTAAAAAAAAGAAATGATTTGTTAACAATAAACTAACAATTGCAAAAAAGAAAGCTAAAAGCAATCAGATAGCTGAGATAGGAACTCATACAATTGTATTAATGTTATATCCTATTTTGTATATCCTTTAGAAAATAGTTGGCTTTCAAATGAAAACATGGTAGAAAAAGAAATCTATTGTAAGCATTCTTCTATATATATTTTTTTAGAAAGTATTCCTTTTTGATTTCAGCAAATAACCTTCTCCAAAGAGCTACTACCTTGTTTGTAATTGTTGATGCTGTCAAGATTCTACTGCAGAAGAAATATTTCTGTACCTTTACCATCAATTATTTCTGTAAGATGATCTAGTCAGATAGATCGCCCTTATAGTCCAACTCAATATTTCCTTTCCGATTCTTGACTGCATTTTATGTTATTCTAAGGAGGAAAAAAATATCTGACACATAGATATTATACTGAATCAATAAAGCCTTCCACACTTTAATACTGATGTTATATATGACAGCAGTATGAAGAAGAACAATAAGAATCTTTCTTAATAAGTAATTGTTTTCTCATTTTATACTTTGTAGTTACATACCATTTGCTATTGACAGCTGTTATTTAGCAAATGGATTGTAAAATGAAAAAGAAAATTCCATTCCTTTTAGTACAAGAATTGTTATACCCCCTCTCTCTCTCTCTCTCACACACACACACATGATGTATTCATTTTAGTTTTGCCTTTACATTGTCCAGGTCAAATTTACGTTTGTGGTGATAATTTGTGGCATAAAAATGACCCTATATTCTGTTTAAAAATTATGTTTTAAAAAACTCAATCTTTGCTTACTTAATTTTTCATTTTTTCTGGTCTTATCTATAAGTTTTCTATAATGTACTTAATGGCATCAAAGTGGACAAAGATTGCTATCTATTTAGAAGAAAGAATAATGTGACAATATCTCAAAATTTTATTTAAAATGATTAAAAATATATATATTTTTATCATGAAAATATATTTCTTGATAGAAATTATGATTGTTGAATTTTTAAAAATATTTATACATTTGCATTTTTTGCCTAGTATCAATTGGTAAAGTAGTAGGTAAATTGTATAGAATATTTTGATTGGCATATTTACATTCAATATTTCTTTATTTGAAACTGAAGTGTGATAATTGTTAACTTGTAAACTGAGGCAATTAATGATCTTTGCAGCCTATTAAAAATGTACACTCAATTAACCCACTGTGCATAAATGTAATAATGCAGTTAAGGGTTTATACAAGGAGGGTATAGTAAATGTGTATGATATTTCTAGGAGCTAGTTAGCATATTAGGTCAGTGACTATAATATTTGCAGTCATTTATTAGGTTGAGATTGAAGTGGCTTTTGGTGAATTCAAACATGTGTAGGTTGAGGCCTGTAGGAAACATATGGGGAGGAAGTTAATTCCAAAGGGTAGCAGTTTTAGGTAGAAAGGGTTGGAAAAATACAGAAAGTTAAGAAGGTTAGATACAGCAAGAATGATGAGTGGGAGAGAGACACGGTTGTGTTGCATTAATCTGGTTGGAAGAGGAGATGCAGCTATCTAGTTTAGATTATCACAACCCCACAACCTTTGTATTGTAGAAACAGGGGTTGTTTCAGGTTTGGTATCAAAAGAGTTATAATGGGAAGTAGACAGGATTAAATACATATGACTATGTGAATTATACTAAAAGACACATGAAGAGGAAATGGCATTGTTAAACTGGGAAGCATATTTTGTCTGACATGCAAAATAAAGAGAATTAACTGAGAAAAGATATGTATATATTTAATGGAAATGAAACACCCAGTGAAAATGAGGAAAGAAAGAGCAGTGATTATAAAAAATAAATTGAGCTTAGGAAATGTTGACAAGGTGAGAATGATGCAGAAGTTGGTAAATATATAAAGGTAGGTAGCCCATCAATATCATTAAGAGTTTTAATTAGAATATGATACAATATTTGATCAGTAAGTTAAACATGCTGGACAAGGAAAGAATCTAATCAAAGTGAAGCCAAGACCGTATTATGTGAGATGAGAAAGGAATAGAGAACAAAAGCTAGAAGGTTTGTTGCTGGTGGGGTCAGGGAGCATAGATTACGAGAGATATGGAATAAGGAAAGCTTTAGACTTTCAGAGAAATGTTACAAAGAAAGAAATACTTCACAGTGCACATAACAGAAACCATTGTGTTCTTTTATTATTTTTTTAATATAATAATGTGCAATTCAGAGGAAATTTGGTTGGTATTTGTAGCAAGTCTTGTAGCTATATAAATGCTTCTAGTTGGTTACTATCAACAATGTTTAGTGCTGATGAGATCCAATGGAAATATACCATTTATACAATTAGTTTCAAATGACCTGATAGAATCATTGATTTCTATAAGAACAAAACAGCTTTTTGATTTTCCCCTTTCGAAATTGTCCAGTTGGATAGAATATAAATGATAAGTATGATGTTGATGATTATGGTAATGAATATATATTTTCTAAGTGGTTAAAGAATTTAACTTTCTGTCTAAAACCATGAAACTTGCATTTCATATTGAACCTAAACACTACATTAGTGATCAATCTGAATATATCTACTCCTTCTTTTTCATATTTTAATTGTAATCAATAACAGGCACTTATCTGCAAAATCTTTGTTCATTTTTTTTCTGCTTAGTATCCTAATTTGAAAGAAAAGCATTCTTTTTTATGCCTGGAAGAACAAGATACATATGATAAAATAAGAAATATAATTGTTTTTACTTTTGGCACAAGGCCAGTAAATACCCCAGTGCATTACTGGTACTTTATTTTATCGACCCCGTAAGGATGAAAGGCAAAGTTAACCTTGGCGAGATTTGAACTCAGAATCAGAAGAAATTCCAAACATGGAAGCATGGCCTAGAATCAAAAGACCTTAAAGTTAACTTGTCTAAGACTAAAGTTCTAGTTTGTAGGAAGGAAAATAGGGCACCGGTCTCATCCGGGAAATGGCCATGCTCAGTGTGTAGGAAAGGAGTAGGTAGAAACTCCATTTTATGTCCCAAATGCAAAGTATGGGTACATAAAAGATGTAGTGGCATCACAGGTAAGCTAACTAAGAATATAGATTTTATATGTGGCCGGTGCTCTGGTGCAATAAGTAGCAGCAAGTGCCCACAGAATACTAACTCATTCCATTGCACAGATGGTTCTATAGAAATAGTGGACAGCTTCCGTTACCTGGGTGACAAAATCAGCAGTGGGGGAGGGTGCTCTGAAAGTACAGTAACTAGAGTCAGAACGGGATGGAAAAAGTTCAGAGAGCTTATACCACTATTGGCCGCTAAAGGGTTCTCTCTAAAAATGAAAGGCAGGCTGTATGATGCCTGCATACGAACAGCAATGTTACATGGCAGTGAGACCTGGGCATTGTGTGCAGAGGATATACGCAGACTGGAGAGAAACGAAGCTTGCATGCTCCGCTTGATGTGTAATAGTAATATACGTGAACGGCAAAGCATAAATGAACTAAGGGAGAAATTAGAAATAACAGGGATCAGATGTTGTTTACTCGAGAGAAGACTACGTTGGTGTGGTCACGTGATGCGCATGAAAGACGACAGCTGTATAAAAAAGTGCAGGGCAATAAAAATAGACGGTAGCCACGGAGTAGGCAAACCCAGAAAAACCTGGGACGACTTGATAAATTCCGACCTCACACACTTACACCTCTCCAAGACAATGCCACTGGACCGAGATATTTGGCGCTACACAGTAATAGAGAAGACCCACCTTACCTAAGTACAAAGTGAAACCTACTACAGTCAGTAGGCACCTCTAACAAAATACACCCCCGTCCCACTACCCCCACCCCATCCACACCACCCCGTTCAATGTAAAGTTTTGTTGGTACCACAACATCCAGCCCGAAACAAACGAGGTCGTGTAGGTGTCACGACAAAAAAACACACAGTCCACGCTGTAATGTGGCCGTGTAGGTAACACGGTAAAAACCTCCCAGTTCCACACTGTAAATGTGGTTGGTGTTAGGAAGGGCATCCAGCCATAGGAAACCCACCAGACAGTCCTATGCGAGCAAGACAACCACTCTTGCCTCAGGTGAGAATCTCCCGTCCAAACCGATGCGAGCGTGGAATATGGACGTTAAACGATGATGATGATGATGATGATGAATGGCAAGGGCCATAACTCTGTGCGTCAAAGCATGGCGTCCGATCCTCTACCGATACTGCCAATCCACCAAGAAATATAATGACATGAAAATGAATATTAGAAAAAACATTATTTGTTTTTTTTATTTTTTAATGTTTTTCCTCCTCATAAAGCTGTGAAGCACTGTAGGAAAGCAGTATTAAATTGATGTATGAAAATTGTCAAATATTCAATATATTTTGATGAATATAAATAGTTTAAAGATAATATCTTAGTGAGCTATAGTAGAAATTAAATAGTACATTGACATTTAGATTATGAATCTTATCAAAAATATTATCAGTATTAAATTTTAGAATGTTTCAAGAAACTTCACTAGTTTCAATCAAAATAACTTTATGAGATTTTTAAATATATGAATGTAGTATGATATAGCAGGTGTTCACTAAGAATTAATTTATATATTCTCACAAATTTAGTACAGAGAAGAGACAGTCACATAGTATTTTTCATTTCAAAATCAGCGTTTATAATAATGTTTATTTCTATTAATTAAACAGATGAGGCTTTTGTAGTTTTATCAAGACTGCTGAAATCGATGTGATTAGTGTTCAGTTTTTTAATTTGTGGGTCTCTGTCAGAAGCTTGATGTTTGTAGGTAAAATGCAATGCAAGAATATTAGCAAGGAACGATTAGAAAACGTATTTAGAAAAGCGCCTGGTAAGATATAGTAATGATAACATAAGGAAAATAAGTGCATTGAAAAGGCAGAAGCAAAGTTAGCACACAGCCTGCAAATTATATTAGTGGCATAATAGGCACAGATTTGTAAGTGAATCATGTATTTGCCATTTTTATGCCTTTTTTATGATGTGATATAAGATGTGCTATAAGAGATCGAGAAAAATTGTGAATCTAGTATTTGTAGCAAATTTGTCTCTTTTGTGAGTAGGGAGGATGGATATAGTACAATAAACGTTACTTCTTGTGTGTAAACAAACCATTATTGAAAAGACTATGCAGTGATGTCCCTATTCATGAACAAAGTATTACTGGTCATCTAGGTTAATTAACAATGATTTCTGTGCACACAAATTTAAAGAAGAATGAAGGGAGTTATCATCAATGTACTTTGTATTTGTATGTATATGTTTGTGGGTATATATGTGTGTCCGTGTGTATAAATATGTATGTGTATGCTGTTAAATGTAACAATGTGGTTAAATGAAGAGTGTGACAAATGTACCCAAAACATGGTGTATGCTTTAGTTGGAAGAATGTAGCTTGAAGTGTTACCCATTAGCCTATATTCAACTGGAGACTATATCCGACAAGATATTTTGAATAATCCTGTATGTTGGCAACAAAGCTGGAGATTTAGATGCCAGAAAATGTTGAATGTCTTGTGATTTTAAGGCTAACAACATTTTGCTTTCTCTAAACTTCTAAAGGGTGATAAACCTCAGTATTTGATGTAGGAGAGCAAGTCTTTTGTAGATCTAAATTTCTAAAAACTGTACTGGTATTCAATGAAAAAGGAAGAAACTCATAGGTTTAAATATGGTGTTTGCTTTAGATTGTTTTTATCATTTTTGAAATGTCAGAAATAAAAGAAATAGTGCTATATTTGGCAGGGTCTGAGTGTGAAGCATGCCATGTATATTGTGTTTGGATAATGGAAACAACACCGTCAAGATTCAGGGTACCTTCATTAGTTGTGATGAGCTGAGAAACCTTTGAACTTGGCCATTATGTGTACATATTGGTATGACAGAAGACATTTAGAAGAAGTTTTGTTGTGAGTACTCTGTATGGATATGAAAGTAAAATAAATGTAAATGTGGTTACTTTTTACAGCAATAGTCCATATTCCAAGTTTATGTTGTTTGAGAGAACATGGTTATTTCTCAAATTTCTATGATATAAAAATTTACAAAATGATAGAAAAGCAAATTACTGCATGCTCTTACTGCAGAAATTGTCATGTTGATATTTCAATTTGAAATTAATGACTTATTTTTTCACTTGTAAAAGCTTTCCAAGTTGAAATTTCCTTAATCTTATGAAAGAAGTATAAAAGAAAAGTGAGGGAACATTCACAGATTTTCATGTTCAAGAAATGAGAAATATTTTGAAATGTTAGAAAAATTCCCTAGTAAAATGATTAATAAGATTTCATTGTAATTTTTATTCTCAACCCAGCATAAATTTTTATTCTATTTTATGTGACTATTCTATTTTTTTAGTAATTATTTAACCGTCCCTTTTCCTTGACTAGGAGTGAAGTAAATTGAAACTTTCTGCCATTCAGTGATCTATTGATTCAACTCTAAAAATATGAGTAAATGTGGTTGTTCAAACTGTTAGAAATAGTGCAGCAGAAATATTTGGTGAATTATGCAATGGTTTATCTAAAATGAGACTATGGAATTGAATAGTAACATTTCAGAAAGTGAAAGAACTCTTTACTTTTCAACCTTCTGGAGCATCATTCAAATATTGGGTTAATGTGATCGACTGTTCCTCTCTCCAACATTGTTGGCCCAATGTGTAAAACAGAAATTATTATATATGTTACTTAGAGAATATAACAACTAACTGTGATTCTAATAAACTCCGTTTTAAAAAGATGGAACCAGTATAAAATGTTAGATGATGTGTGAATGAAGTTTGAAAGATCTGCTATCAGAATATTATACATTTTGAACATATTTTCCTCATGTAAAGTCCCAAGCATTTTATTAGTTTATCAAAAATACAATGTGCATATAACATGGAAGAAGGAGTAAAACATGCAGTTCCATTTGTAATTGTTACATCAAATTATTGATAATTTAATGGATTTCCTGTGAATTCTCTGTAACTGGTGAAGATCTTTCAGATGTTAACCACTATAAAAAAAAGCAAAATGATCATGTTTAAATAAATAAGACGTGTGGCTTTCCTTTAATAAATTGAACATTGACATTTTGTTATGTATCAAGATATTTCATTTGAAATTTATCTGTACTTGACATGAATATATTCATGTTTTGTTAAACAAGAGAAGCTCTATGCGTTCACTCAAGCTGCTAAAAATAGCAGCACAATCTACCTCACCCCACACATGAAGGACAAATTAGTTAATGTATTCATCTAAATATACAAAGATGAAATGACCATGACTTTTGATTATGAGTTTGCTTAATTAGGACTGAAAACATTAAAACATTAACAAGATGGACAATATTAGATTAGAGTACAACCAGTATTATTCATTCTGAACTGAAATTTGGTTTTCTGTCTAATTCAGTTTCAAATTGACTAAAATTAAGTCACCAATTGAATTACTAAGAATAGAAAATGCTGTGAGCAATATAAATAAAGATCCTACACATTAGTTGGTGAAATTCATAGGGACTATCAGAAAGTTAGGGACCACCTGATTTTGTTAAACTCATAATCCTTATCTTTTTTTTCATAAAAGGAAGACAGTAAGAAGATATAGAAGGAAATGAGAGAACAAAACTAGAATAAACTATTTTTTAAATGTTTAGTCAGGGAAAGAGCTTTCCAAGAGTAGTGGGAAGGATAGAATGCTTACATCAGCATAGGCTCTGCGAAAGGCATTGAAGGATCAGGTGATAGGATTGTTAAACTGGGCAATGAACAAATACCTCAAAGCATTTTATTTGCTATTGTAACAACCCCATGAATTTGCTTCCCTCAACTGCTATTTATGTTTATCTACCTTGAAAAGATAAAAGGCATTCATCTACTGCAGCTTCCTTCCACTAGGATTATCTGTCACTTCTTCACCCAACGATCATCTTCCATGCACATCTCATGTCCATACAAATGCAGTCTTTTCTTTTGCACACTACTTCTGATTCCTCTTAAACACAGCTTTTCTCTTGGTTCATCCAAGCACTGCTATTCTCTCACATTAATATTGCACATCCATCGAACCATGCTTGTTTCATTTCTCTCCAGACTATGCATATTCTCTGCTGTTACTTCTCATCCTTCACTACCATGCAGCATGCCATTTTGAACACAAGTATCATACAGCCACCCTTTGTTGTCAACTGAGGGAGTCGCTCTCTAAACTTCTTCTATCCTATCCTTATTCTAGCTATTATGCTCTAAGTGCACCCCACTCCACTACTAATTAGATCACCTAGATAAGAGAAGGTATCAACCACTTCTATGGATCCTTCATGTGACATGTGATTGGAAAAGGCTTGTATCACTGACGCTCTTACTATTAATTACACCTGCGCATCTATTACATACAAATTCTTCCTTTCCTATTATTCAGCCTGCTATTTGACTACACTTCTTGTGTACCCAAGATTTACATCATATAGAGCTTCTGCCTACTCCTTTTCTGCATATTAAACCAGGCCACTTCCATTTTATAGATTGAACTATAAGAACCAGATCAACTGTATAAAGATATTCCCATGGACAGCCAGTCTTAAACTTCTCTGTTATGACCTGGAGAATTACAAGGAACAGAAGTAGGCTGAAAAGCAAACCGTGATGAACTTCCACCTGTAGCTTGAATTCCTCACTAAATGGACTTCCTACTATCACTTTACTAGTAGCTCCACTGTATATGGCTGGCACTACTCTCAGAAGTCATTCTTCTACCCCTAGTTTTCTTAAGGACTACCAGATAACAGATCAAGGTTCTCTGTCAAATGCCTTTTCTAAATCAGTATGACATAATATGCAACAATTCTGGACCATTGAATTACAGGCACAGCCAACGTGACTGACTTCCATCCACACAATTTCATGCACAAAGCTTGGGGCAACTCGTGGCTATGATAAAATCACTTGCCCAAGATGTCATGAAATCGGATCAAACCTCAGACCTCATGATTGTAAAGTGAATATCTTAACCCCCTCAACCCTGCCCGCATTCATTGAGAGTTTGTCTCCTGTTATATCTGTTGTGAAATATCCCTATTCAATTCTTAAAACATCTGTAGCCAAGATTTAATGTAGCTGTCAGTAAACAAATAGTTCACTAATATAGTAAACTCCCATAGATTTATTGATGATTGCTTTTTTTTTTTTTTTTTTTTTCCACTTGGAATACTGAATTTGAACCAATTCAAAGTTTATAGGAATTAATTGGCAAGTAGAGACATTGCACAGAGGAATTCTTACTATTGTAGAAGCTGTATGCTTCCAGGATATTTTTATCGTAGGAACTATATCTTTCTTATGCCTCAGTTTCAAATACTTCAACTACATCACCAGTATAGTTACAGATAACTTATTTAGACTATTTTTAATATTTGGGGAAACAGATTTCCATTTCACATGCTCTCTAGCATATATGAAGACATAAGTGCATGCAGGTGTGTATCATTTAAAAAATGCAAACATAATAAATATCTTCACACAATATACACATGCTGAAACAAATAGATATATACATTTTTGGGGTCCATGAATACTTGTACATATTCATATAGAATAAATTGAATTGTTTTACCTTCTGATGTAAATGGGTTAAAGAAATTTTGTCGTATTTACAACTACATTTCCTGCAAACAACCATTTTCCTTATATTTTTTTTCACCAAAGAATAAAGATGTATGTGCTGTAAAAGTCCTGCTTTTCTACTTGCTCACCATTATACATTCTAACTGCTAACCTCTAACCGAAACAGGGAGTACCATGAATAAAAAGTGCCTCAAAACATGGAGAAATGAGGCAAAATGGGGAGATTTTACATAATGAAAGCTATACCCACCTTCACTCAACCACCCCAAAGTCAGTGAAACTGCAGTACAGACACTCTAAGTAAATAGGTAAATATGCGCTCGTCTAACCCATGCTAGCGTGGAAAATGGACGTTAAACGATGATGATGATGATGATGATTTCTTCATCTCATTTGCATTTCACAAATATAAGGAAACTGGGTGTAGAGGCATGGCTTGTGAGGACAGTGGAAGCTATGTACAGGGTGCTTTCGGTAAAGTAGAAGTAGGAATGGAGTTTAATGAGGAATTCCAAAAAGAAGTAGGAGTACATCAGAGTTTGGTCTTCTTGTTCATTATAGTTCGCCAAGCCATAAACGAGGAGTTTAAGACTGGCTGCCCCTGGGAACTTCTCTATGCTGACGATCTGGTACTTATAGCAGAATCAGTAGAAGAACTAGAGAATAAATTCTGGCTATGGAAACAGCAGTTGGAATCAAGAGGATTGAGAGTGAACCTAGCTAAGACTAAAGTGTTGATAAGTAGAAAAGAGGACAAAACTCTGATTCCATCAGGCAAATGGCCATGTTCGTTATGTAGAAAAGGAGTTGGCATAAATTCTATTAAATGTATATACAATGCAGATCTTAGGTACACAAGAGATATAGTGGGATAGCAGGAAAAATAACAGGTAGAGAAAACTACATATGCAGTAGATGTACAGGGAAATTTGACAGCAGAAGTTGCAGTGATAGACAGATTTTTCAAATGCAGGTAGGATCTATAGAGGTGGTTGATAGCTTCTGGTACCTAGGTGATCAGATTAGCAAGGACGGAGGAGTGCTCTGAGGCCATAGTATCTAGAATAAGGACGGGTTAGAAGAAGTTTAGGGAGATGCTTCTTCTGTTGACAAAGAAGGGTTTCTCCCCATGAATGAAAGGCTAGTTATATGATGCCTGTGTGAGATGTATGATGCTGCATGGTAGTGAGATATGTGCAGCAACTGTGGGGGATATGCGACGGCTGGAGAGAAATGAAACACTCATGCTCAGTTGGATATGCAAAATTAATGTGCATGAATGACCAAGCATAGACGAGTTGAGAGAGAAACTGTGTATATGGACCGTGACAAATGGAGAGATGTTGAATAGGACCCGTCCTACCCTTGCAAGCAGGGAAAAGTGGACGTAAAATGATGATGATGATGATGAATTCTTTCATTGAGCAAAATTGGTTTCTGTTAGACTCCTTCTTATGTCTGTCTATACTTTTGTATATATATATATGTACATATCTTCAGTATAGTTTTTAATTCCTCTCTTACAGTCGAGTAAAGAATTTGGCTCTATCAGACTGCTATATATAGCAGCCCTTTCACTTGCCATTGTCCACATACCACTGCCCCTCTTTATCTTATTTACATTTTCCAAATATAATTTCCCTCTCTCACTATATATATATATATATAAATGTATAAATATTTTGTATCTTCAAATATTTATACATATGGTATAAAGCTATGCTTGAAGCGAAATCCTATTTCTTTTTTATATATATATATGTGTGTTGTGTGTGTTTGTATGTATGTATTTATGTTAGGTGTTTTTCTGTATGTATGTAATAAAATAAAATAAAATAAAATATTTTCCTGCTCTGTAAAACACCTGATGTTCTTACATTGAGCTATTTCTCTTACTGGTAATAAAGTAGTAGAAATTACTGACCTTTCCTGTTTAAAGTTGTTTATAGTATATACATAACTATAAATGGTATTATTATTATATATATGTATATACTTTGGATTACTTTGCATACTGCAGGGCTGCTAGTGGTCAGTCATTTATAAGAAAATATTCAAAGGATGAAGGATTCTTTACAGGCATTTTACTGCTCATATTAGTGCTGGATAGCGATCAGCACACACACAATTATTATCATCAGAATCATTATTTATAACTTCAGTATTAACATTAATTTTGTCAATCCTGATATATTAGTCATCATTATAACTATCATGATGAATTTGAATATAGCTTGAATGGTTTCTGTTCATACAGAAATGCTACTAGTTAAACAGAAAACATTAGCTTAGAGAATTCGAAATTTTATTCCAAACTTTACTTTTTCTTTAAAAAACAAACAAAACCAAACATACTAACTTTTAAGAAACCTCCAAATATATACACACATACATATATTCATTTGAACGTACAAAGATATGTCTATATTGATATTTGAATATATTCAACAAACACTTCAAGACATAAGTGTATATTGTAGATAAATATAGAATAAATTTTGCAATCATGGAAGAATATGCACAGTATTTTTATTGGTTTCTGTTTATAAAACTGATAGATTATAAAAAAGTTAGTGCCATAAATCATAAATTGTTAAAGTGAAATGTCTAAGAATTTATACATACATGCATACATGTATACATGCATGCTTACATGCATACATGCATGCATAAATTCATACACACATACATATATACATACATACACTCCTGTCTAACCCATTCTAGCGTAGAAAATGGACGTTAAACGAAGATGATGATACATACATACATAATGGCTACATCTTGTTTTTAAGAATTGCTATCCCTTGAACTTTTTCTCAGATATGAATGACACGAACATGTCACTTAGATTCCTTTTTGCATATGCTGCAGGAAAAGGAAAATGAAATGGTGATGCTCACACGATATGGGTGAAAGTTGTTTAAATCAATTGATACCTGTGCTTGAAGCTTTTTTAAGTGAAGAAAGGCCTTGTACTAGACCAATCCCACCCTGAACAACGGTGAGAGGTATCCAAAAAGAACAACTGATCATAATTGGCTGCCATTGAGTTGCTGGTTTTACATCAGAGTTTTCCTACTCCTAGCATGATGTCATAAAAAGAACTAGGGGTCTCACTCCCATGAACTAACTGGATGTTTCGGCATCAAACCAAGTATTTCCATGTCCTGAGCATACATATATACATACATACACACATACATACACACATACACATATATACATACATACAGGCATACATGCATATATACATACATAGATAAATGCATACATACACACATGTCAAAATTAATTCTCTAAACATGCATAAATGTTTAATTTTTTTTCAATTAAATGTGTTTCTCATATTATCCAGTGGTTCTCTAATGTGTTTTTCTAGTTGTGAATAGTTCAAAATATTATATATATTTTTTTTTTGCCTCCCAAATGATATGAATGTTTTTAAGTGCAGCTTACCTTATCCTCAGCGTGATGTATAAATATCATAATGTTGTTTGAAATTAATAAAAAAAATATATAAGTTTGGGTCATTGTAAAGCTTATCTCATTTCTGTATGATTCTACATTTAAAGTTCTTGTTTGTTAGTTCCATAATTTACTTGTAATCCTAGAGTGAATTATCTGCATATTAAGTTTTGCTTTAGCTCTAAATCTCAAAATTTAAATTGATTTCATATGAAGATCTAACATATACACAATCACACATGTACACACACTTATGAATTTTATGTTTTATTCATACAGAATATATAGATATGTAAGATATTGATTTGGTATATGTTTATATAATTTTTTCGTGTTTATACTTAATAAGATGCAACTTGTCATTGGAGAATGAGTGTGTTTCTATGAAAACAATATTGTAACAGAGTAGAAGTTAGTGTGGAAGAATAGAAACAACAATTAATATATGAGAAGTAAAGTTAGGAATGAGGACAGAAAGAGAAAGAAAGAGGGATTGAGATGGTAAACATAAAATTATTACAAAGACATTAGGAGTAGTGATAGAACCCCCACATACCCGATATTCTGTCTCTATCCCCACATTATCTTATGCTATTAGTATTTCCATGTTAAATATTTATTTTGTAAATATTCAGTGACATTTCCAGCAGATGAGCCAGCAAATGAATCTATTGGAATTGTTGCTACCATTGTGTTTAAATTTAAATGAAATACATTTTACAAGAAAATAAAAATGAAGAAAAAAAATCCTCTCCAAATCTATGAAACTTCTTGACATTCTTTTCAATATCATGTGAATCACATGTGTATGTAAGCCTCTATATCAACCTTGCTTGTTATGCAACTATTTGTTAAAATATTGATGCAGGTAGCACTGCTTTAGTAAGAAGTTTACTTTGCAGCCATGTAGTTTCAGGTTCAATTCAACTGTGTATCACCATTTCATATCTGCTTCTTCATGCTTGTATGGATGGATGGGTTCTTTCTACTTCAGCATCTCTCCTTTAATCTCAGTCCTTCATCAATCCAGCTGTGAGATTCAGTGATTTGAGATCAGCACTGAAAACCTCTGTCCAGGTCTTCCTTTTTCTCCATTGACTGTAACTCCATTCCACGAGGATTTGTTGGCTCTTCTTCCACCACCTCATCATCCATATGCATCACATAGCCATACCAGTGCAGTCTTCTCTCCTGCACACTACACCTAACATTCCTTATGTTCAGTATCTCTCTCCGTTCAACTATGCTTTGTCTTTCACGCTTATTAACATTATACATCCATCGAAGTATGCTGCTTCAGACATAAAACCAAATTGCATCTCATCAAAAATATTTGATGTCCTGGTAGTCTTAACATTTTTCATCTCCTTGATTGCTTCCCTAACACTATAATTGTTCATATCGAATCTTATGTGAAAAAATTTACAAATAGAAACCTCACTCAAGCCTGTTATATATATATATATATATATATATATATATATATATATATATATATATTTTAATTTAAAAGGAAAATAAAAAATAATGACACAAAGTCTTATTAGTTTCGTGCTTTATAGACCAGGAAACAAAAATTATGTATGCCTCATTTGAGAGGACCTCTCTCCATAGAAGAGCAGCATTCAGTGTGTTTTTGTCATTAATATTCTTTTTTATTTTTAATTCATGACACCAACAATAGGTATGTTAAATGTATGAGTTCATGAGTTTTTCCAAAAATGTATTTGCTTTTAAGACTTGGTACATCTTTGCACAAGCTCCTTTATGCTCTCGGAAATTAACCATGTATTCAATACTTCCTAAACTTCATGGTCTGAGGCAATTTGATAGCCTTGTAAGTTGTATTTGAGTAGATAAAGAAATTAACACAAACAAAATCTGAATTTGCCAATCTAGTCAATGAAACAAGCTTGCCTCAACGACATCAATCTAAGTTAAAGGAGGATTTCAAAGAAAAAACTCCTGTTTCATTTAATTTTATGTTTGTGGCATAACAATCTAACATAACAGGGAACTCCATCTTGTATGATCACATTGTTTCTCCAAAAGCCCACTAAAGAAAAACATTTGGACCAAATCACATCATTTCTATGCAAATTCTTTTTGACTAAAAACTATAAATAGTCTAAAGAGTTTAGTTATCAGTAGAGCTCTCCACTTGTTACTGGAAACTCTGTTGCTTTGGTTTGTGACTTTTACATGATGTTTTGTGTATATTGAATATGTGTGATCTCAAGTGTCAAACATCATTATACAGATATTATTACCACAAAAGGGCAGTGGATTGGCAGCATCGGTAGAGGGTCTGGCGCCATGCTTTACTGCAAATAGTTACGGTCCTTTATGGTCTGAGTTCAAATCCCGCCGAGATTAACTTTGCCTTTCATCCTTACGGGGTCGATAAAATAAAGTACCAGTAATACACTGGGATAATTGCTGGCCTTGTGCCAAAAGTAGAAACAATTATTACCACAAAACAACAATGACTTTAAACAAAAGAATCTTATATACCTGCTGAGCGATTTGAATGCTGATATTAAATTCTTTTCTTTTGCACAGAAATGCAAGTGTACACAATTTTCACACAGATTTTTCTCAAATGCATAATTAAATTGTTTTACATGTATTATGTCTTTTCCTCAAATGTTAAATTTGCTGAATTAAGAAAAGACATTTATGTAAAAGACATTAAATACCATTTTGTAAACTTCTAGTGTTATGTTTTTAGTTAAAAGTTAAATGCTGATCTTGGTGCTATATTTTGAACATGTGTAATTGTAATGGAAGCGTAGGTTTTTCAACTTATTCAATAACGGAAGTAAAACATTGTTTTGGCCTCAACATTTTCATATTAAATTCTATTCTAACATACATTACAACCATAGCATCTTTTGTTATTGTTAAAGCTACACACATAGAGACACACACACACATACACATATGCACAGCAAAACACACACATATGCATGTGTTCATATATATATATATGATATTTGAGAATGTAAGGATTGGTGGCTGCTAGATGTTTTGCCCAGAAGCTGTACCAAATGCATGTTTGGAAATGTAACACAAAGAAATCAGTGCAAATGACACACACACATACAAGTATATTTTGAAAGGCTTTAAAATGTACATAGGTTTGTAAACAATTAAGTAACAAAATGAACCCTCGATTTGGGATTTGAGATATTAGTATGTATAGTATGGTCCCATAACTCCCAACGGATTAATTAGGGTTGTCATATTGACATACAACATTTCTTGGGCATTTTTAAACCACGCAGAGCCCATCCCTTGTCAACAGATTTCTTCCAGAGAACGACAGAGTGAGAGAATGGAAGTGAGAAAGATATATAGAGGAAGAATCGGCCCCGGTACTGAACTGGTACTTTTTTTTATCGACTTGATAAAATGATGAAAGACCAAGTTGACCACAGCAAGATTAGAACTCAGAGAGCAGAGAGCCAAAACGAATACCACAAAGCATTCTATCCGACATTCTAAGAACTCTGCCAATTCAGTACCTATTTTACACCAGATATCTCATCTAGTGTTCTTCCTGAAATCATATTCACATGATTGAGAATGAAAGGAAACCATTTAAGGTACACAAGACTCTTTAGTCTTGTCAAAGACATGGCATACTCTCTAGAGCTGAACTATAATGAAATCCACTCCTTCAAGTGGTTGGTATTAGGAAGAGCATCCAACTGTAGGATCTATCTAAAAATTGTGATACATGAGCATGACCTGGTCCCTAGCTCCATCTAAAAGTGCAATAACTTGAAGAAATAAACCAGACACTAATGACCAGACACTAATGACTCTCCAACCAATATCAGCATGCAAAATAGATATGAAAGGGTGAAAATGATAATGGTGATGACGAGCATGATGATGATGATGATGATCACTTTTGTCTTTTATCACTTCAGAAGTTGGATAATAATTACCAGTAAAATCAAACAGCTGTAATCTTCCACTTCACAAACAAAAGAAACAAACAGACAGCTAGACAGGAAATGTGAAAGAAAAAGATAATTTGTATCTTAGTTAAAAAATGTTTGCCTTCATGTCCTGTAAGGCATTACATAGACTTATAGCATAGCAATTATTGGTTTAGAGATGCTGATAATTTGTAAAATTGAATAAATAAATTTTGCAGCTTGTTTTCTTGTGGACAAGGCATAAGCAAATATCTTCAACAGTTGTGTGCATATATCATGTTTCAACAGAAAGTCTAGAAGCATCTTTGGCTTGTTATTGTAAAGTACTAATAAGTTTTTGAACAAATCTATAAATAATGTTTATATACATCTATGTATGTATATATATTGTTATACACGTGTTTGTGTATGCATAATTAAGTAGTTATAAGTTTTTGAAAACTTAAATAATTTTTATATACATCTGGATACATCATGATTGTATATGTTTTTGCTTCCTTGCATGATTTTAATGGGTCTTTTCCAGCACAACTTACCCCCATTTATTGAATTCCTTCCTCATTGCCTCTGTGAAGTTCAATGTTTTGAGATCCACTCTCACCACGTCTGCCCAGATCTTTCTTGCTCTTTTTCAACAGTAGGGACCTTATGGCAAATTTTCACCAAATGACCACCATCCATAATATCACATTTCCATATAAGCACAGTCTTCTCTCTTGCACACTACATTTGATTCACCTTATACACATTTCTTTCTCCCAGTTCATCCATGATTATAATGCACATTATCATCACACACCAACCAAAGCATGCTTGATTCGTTTTTTTTCCAGCCTTAACATATCTTCTGTATTTACTGCACATATTTCATTTCCATGCAACATCACACTTCATATGCAGGCATCATACAGTGTGTCTTTCATTTATAGAGAGAAACGTTTTGTTATCAAGAGAGTCACTAGTTCCCTGAACTTTTTCCAGCCTGTTCTTATTATATCTACTGTTTTCAAAGAAACCTCTTCCATGGCTCATTTGGTCACCTAGGTAACAGAAGGTAACATTTACTTCTATGAAGTTTTCCCTTTATTGAGGAATTTGTATTACTCTCGGTATCTTACTGTTCTATGTACAAACACTACTCTTTCTGTTAGTCTGCCTACAATCTCACATCCTTTATAAAGTTCCAACTCATTCCTTTTCTACGTATTGAGTATGGCCATATCCCTAATGACACCAGAGTCCTGTCTTTATTCCTACTTACTAAAACTCAAGTTTACATGTAGCCCTTTTATTTCTAAGTAATGTTTCCACATTATGAGTTCTGTATCTAGCTCTTCCATAGATTCAGCTATATGAATCAGATTCTCTGCATACAGAAGTTCCCATAGAGAGCCAATCTTAAATTTCTCTGTTATGTCCTGGAGGACTATAATAAACACATGTGGGCTGAGGGCTGAGCTTTGAGGAACATCTACCTGCACACTGAATTCCTCATTAAACTCATTGCCTACTTTCATTTTGTTGGCCACACTTGTGTACATGGCTTGCACTGCTCTCACAAACCACTAATCTACATCAAATCTCATAAAAGACCATCAGATTACAGATCATGGAACTTTGTCAAACGTATTCTCTAGATCAATGAAATATAGATATAATAGCTGACACCAGGCTATGAAATACTCTTGTCATTACCTCACTAAGAAAAGGACATCTGTGGTGATCCTTCCTGCTACAAAATAAAACTGCATTTCATTTAATTTGACTCTCTACTTTATGTTACTTTCATAACTAGATCTTTTAGTCCTCTCCCATTGCTTCCTTCTAGAGCGTCACCTTTTCCTCTTGTAACAATTAATAATTACAATGTTATGACTTGGATATGACACGATCTTGTGTTACCTACGTGACTGATGATCTATGTGCTTTTTTTCATTTTTAATCTTCCTGATTGCTTCTTTGACCTTATAATTGTTAATTAAACTAGCTTGTTCCTCTGTTAAGTTTATTGAGAGTCGTCTTTCTTCTTTCCACCCATTCTCCACATCCACCAAACTCTCATAATAATGTTTCCAGGCCTCTTTCCCCTGAGCATCTGTGATGCACCAACATCATTCTGACACATTTTTACTCAATGACATTCTGATTCCTACTGACACACTATATTGCTACTTGGCTATGTGGAATACCTCACACCTCTGATTTTCACATTTCAAAACATTATCAATCCTCCTGCTTTCAGCTTCTGTACATGTTAGGTAAACCTTTGCTAGTAGCTTCTCTTTAAATTACCTTATACTGGTTTTGCTGCTCCTATTTTTCTAGTCCTTCCATGCCTGTTTCTTAGGTTTAATGTATCTGTCTACAGTACAGTTCCACTATTAGGTCACCTTGTGTCTAGTTGGTACCTTGCTCCAGCCACATGTCTTATCAGTTGTCTTGTAGAAACATTCAATTGCTCTTCCCCATGGCTTTATAGAGTCAAGGATGTATGGATGCGATGTGTTTATTTGCAAATGAATGTATAAAACACTCAACACAGTTTATAGTAAAAGTTTTAAATGTCCAACCACCTGTTTTTAGTTTGTTTATTGTCTTCATAGCCATATTATCAGGAAAGCTGATGAAATTATGGCAATTAGATTTATAGATATGGAATTGTAGGCTTGCAATTGTAAAAATTAGTTGCTTCAGAGTTGATGGCTAAGCAGTCAACCACTGATTTAAACAACAGCTGTCCTTTTTCCCATTCTTAATAAATCTGTAATTAAGAAATCATAAAGTACACTCATGTATTCTGTTATTAATTTCCAATATGGTTTGAAAAGAATCATAGGCATGAATAATCTAATAGATGAGGAAACAGCAAATTATAAAATCAGCAGAGCATTATTTGATATGGTTCTCTTGCATGGATGCATCACATATGCTATATAATGTAGACATGTGTAAGGGTAAATGGCTCTTCAAAACAATACTACTTGAAAAGTGACCAAGAAGCAATTTCTCCTTCATAAAATATCACCATATATTATTGGATCAAAGCCAAATAGATACCCGTTCAGCTTAATTTGTCTGGTTCAATCAAATCTGGTATACGACCATAAAATATGTTCCCTAAATGTCTTTTATGTTTGAACGCTGGCTTTTCTAACAAGTTTAAAGATATTTTCAAGTTTTCTCTATATTAGAATTAAACATCATCATCATCGTCGTTTTAATGTCCCTGCTAGCAAAGTTTGGACAGGTCTACACAGACCAACTCAGTACTGAAGCAGGGCTACTGATCTTCTGGATACGTCAGGGATCTGTGTATTGCTTATGTACGATCTCATGTTCTACCAAGAGCACAGGAGATGTTGTCATGTTTTTAACACAACTGAGAGTCTCCCAATTCTCTTTTTGGCTAGCTTTCTATGACTGGATACTCTTCCTATCACCAACCACATTAAAGTGGTGACTGGCATGATTGAGACTACCAAAACAATGCAATAAGGACAGAGACAGTAAAGACGTCTAAACTGCAATGTCCTTTGGACATGATAATAGAGGATGCATTAGCTGTTAGGTAGAGGAGCCGCTTTGAAAAATATATTGTAGTCCCGATACAATACTGCAAGAACTGGTGATGATCATATGACCTGTCCTGGGAGGCATAGGATGGAAGCACAAAGGTTACATATCCTGTGGGGATACTCACAAATCCCTGGCTGTCAGAATGTATTATGAACTGGATCCCATTAGGAGGGAGGATTCACCTCATGAAGCTTAGACTGAAAGGTCTCACTGGGTGGTGTATTCAAAACAGAGAGCCTGGATACAGATTCTTCCTTGTTGAAGTCAATGCAACATTGGATGAAGTTAAGTCTGAGTCATATATCCTAATGAGAAACTTCAATACACATGTTGGGACTGACAACCTAACATGGAAAGGAGTGACTGGAAGGAAGAACAATCCCAATATAAACCGTATTAGACTTCTCTTCTAATAATAGGCATCCTATTATGAAAACATTTTTCCAGCGCAACAACATCCATAAATATATTTGGTACAAGAGAAATCAGGGACAGAGATAAATAATTTTAAATCTTGGTGGGATGTTTTCATTAAGATATGGGCTTAGCTCTCAGCTGATCACCATCTAGTTATCTGCAATCTGAGATAACCTAAAACCAAGAAAGCTCACAAAATTTACAGGTTCAATTCGAACTCCAGGATAAAGGGAGAAGCATTGGCAGATTAGGAAGTCAGGAACAGGGTTGCCAATAATATTGCATCAAAATGCAGAGGATTAGCTGAGCTTACTGAGGACATTGAAATGGAGTGGAGACTGTTCAACTCAGCTGTTAAATGCTGCAGAGAAAATTGCCTTAGTGTAGCAGACCTCTTGGTTCAACCAAGAGGACAGAGATGTCATCCGAGCAAAGAAGGAGGCTTACAAAGCTTGACTTAGAAATAAGTCTCCATTCTTGAACATGTGATACAAGCAGGCATCAAACGTCACAACAGGGATAGTAAAAGTGTCCAAAGTTGACATGGAAGGACTTTGAGGTTAAGTTAGAATCCTATTCCAGATCAGGAAATCAGCCAAATTTGTAATAAGAAGACCTCCTCCACTCCTGCTATAAGGAATGCATCTAGGGTTCTCCTCTCTTTTGAGAGGTGCATCATCATGAGATGGAGAGAATATTTTGCTGGTCTCTTAAACCTGGTAACAACAGCATCTGAAGTGCATGAGGTGCATCTGGGAATGATGACAAACTTCTCGGAGGCTGAGATCACAAGAGCAAAAAATATGACAAGGTCACTGGGAGAATGAAATTTGCTCTGAGATGTTAAAAGCCTTAATTAGAGAAGGTATTCTCTGCCAGATTCACATGTATCTGGTGATCTGGATCTCTGGAAATGCATCTAAACAATGGCAATCAGGAGTGATAGTCCCAATTTTCAAAATGGGAGACAAGAAAGTTTGCTCTAATTAGAGAGGGATCTTCTTGATAAAATCTATCTTAAGTGTCTAGCTAAGAGATGTAAGGCTGTTGTCAAGTGAAAGCTAGCTGATGAACAGTGTAGATTTCGTGCACGACACAGCACAGTTGACTGAATATTCATAGTGCCTCAAAAAGGCATTTGACTGCATTCAACAGGAGCTTTTGTTGGAGGTTCTGAAAGAATATGGAATCAATGGACAGCTTCCTGTTGCCCCAATGTTTATATGAATGCCCTTCATATTTGTGTTTGAAAAAATGGTCCTAAGTTAAAACTATTTAATGTGGGTTTGGGACTCCATCAATGGTGCATATGACAGTACCTCTCCTGCTCATAACCTTTATGGACAGGATTGCCATGCACAGCTGGGTTGGAAGTGGTTTACAACTGGCAGGGTTAGGATCAGTCAGCTGGAATTTCTGGAAGACTTCATACTACTGAACTCAGCAGATGATCTCCAAAATGAATTTGTTAGGTGCGCTGCCAAGTGTTGTATGCAGAAGTGAAAATCAGTGCTATGAAAACTGAGACAATCATCTTCACGATGAAGCAAATGCAGTACACTTTATTTGTGAGTGGATTTCTACTGAAGCAGGTGGAAAGGTTCAAGTATCTCAGGCCTGCTATCATGTGATAGAAGAAAGGAGGCTGAATTAAAAGCATTACTGCACTAACTTCAGCATTTGGTCATCAGAATAAGGGCAGTTGCTGTAAAAGCCAAACTTACTATCTTCAATTTGGTATTATAACTCTCATCTATGGCCATGAATCTTGGGGAATGACCAAAAAATATGACCACAAATACATGTGTCTGAAATTGGTTTCATCCAAAGGGTCTAATAACATTACTCAATAGGGTACATAGCTTGGAGATCAGGGAGTTTCCCCAGGTAGAGTCACTACTACTTCGAATTGAGAGATCACTATTTTGATATTACAGACATGTTAGACTGTCTCAGGAAAGACTGGACGGATTTTATGAGCAAAGCCAACAAGCAGGAGAGCTAATGGAAGGCCTCAGGCAAGATGGTTGGATAAGAGCCATAAGCTTGTGTGGGGTTGCAGCCTGATGAATTGGGTACAGCATACCACTTTCAGTAATTTTACTTTTATAGAAATATATGTATATATATTTAAATATTTTTTTAATTTTATTTTATTTAAATTTTATTTTATTTCATTCATCATCATCATCATCATCATCAACGTTTAACGTCCGTGTTCCACGCTTGCATGGGTTTGGACGGGGGTAGTCCCACTTGAGGCAAGAGTGATTGTCTTGCTCGCATAGGACTGTCTGGCAGGTTTTCTACAGTTGGATGCCCTTCCTAACACCAACCACATTTACAGTGTGGGTCTGGGAGGTTTTTACCGTGTTGCCTACACGGCCACATTACAGCGTGGACTGTTTTTTAGTCGTGACACCTACACGATCTCATTTGTTTCGGCCTCTGGATGGTGTGGCACCAACATAACTTTACATAGAACGGGGTGGTGTGGATGGGGTGGGGGTGGTGGGACGGGGGGGGGGGGGGGTATTTTGTTAGAGATGCCTACTGGCTGTAGTAGGTTTTACTATGTATTTAGGTAAGGTGGGTCTTCTCTGTTACTGAGTACCGCCAAAGGTCTCGGTCCAGTGACATTGTCTTGGAGAGGTGTAAGTGTGTGAGGTCGGAGTTTATCAGCTCGTCCCAGGTTTTTCTCGGTCTGCCTATTCCGTGGCTACCGTCTATCTTTATTGCCCTGCACTTTGTTATACAGCTATCGACTTTCATGCGCATCACGTGTCCATACCAACGTAGCCTTCTCTCGAGTAAACAACATCTGATCCCTCTTATTTCTAATTTTTTCCTTAGTTCATTTATGCTTTGCCGTTCACGTATATTACTGTTACACATCCAGCGGAGCATGCAAGCTTCGTTCCTCTCTAGTCTGCGTATATCCTCTGCACACAATGCCCAGGTCTCACTGCCATGCAACATTGCTGTTCGTATGCAGGCATCGTACAACCTGCCTTTCATTTTTAGGGAGAACCCTTTAGCAGCTAATAGTGGTATAAGCTCTCTGAACTTTTTCCATCCAGTTCTGACTCTAGCTACTGTACTTTCAGAGCACCCTCCCCCACTGCTGATTTTATCACCCAGGTAACGGAAGCTGTCCACTATTTCTATAGAACCCTCTGCGCAATTGAAAGAGCTCGTATTTGTGGGCACTTGCTGCTACTTATTGCACCAGAGCACCGGCCACATGTAAAATCTATGTTCTTAGTTAGCTTACCTGTGATCCCACTACATCTTTTATGCACCCATACTTTGCATTTAGGACATAAAATGGAGTTTCTACCTACGCCTTTCCTACACACCGAGCACGACCATTTCCCAGAAGGGACCGCCGCCTTATTTTCTTTCCTACAAACTAGAACTTTAGTCTTAGCCAGGTTAATTTTAAGGCCTTTTGATTCTAGACTGTGCTTCCATGTTTGGAATTTCTTCTCTAGCTCGGCCATTGATTCCGCTATGAGTGTCAGGTCGTCTGCGTATAGGAGTTCCCATGGGCAGCCGGTCTTGAACTCCTCTGTTATAGCCTGAAGGGCAATAATAAATAGTAGGGGGCTGAGAACAGAGCCCTGATGGACGCCAACTTTTACGCTAAACTCTTCACTATATTCGTTGTTAATTCTAACCTTGCTGACTGTTTCTTTATACATGGCTTGTATAGCTCTCACAAGCCATTCGTCAACGCCTAGTTTTCTAAGAGCCCACCAAATAATGGAGCGGGGGACTCTGTCGAAGGCTTTCTCCAAGTCGACAAAAGCTAAGTAGAGGGGTTTACCTTTAGCTAGGTACTTCTCCTGTAGTTGTCGTACAATGAAAAGAGCGTCTGTGGTACTTTTGCCTGACACAAACCCGAACTGCATTTCATCTAGGTCAATTCTCTCTCTGATTAGTTGTGCTATTACTTTTTCCGTGACCTTCATGACCTGGTCGATTAATTTAATGCCTCTATAGTTACTCCTATCTCGGTAATTTTTAAAAATTGTTTTTATCTTTATAATAACTATATCTTGTTTTTTTTTTGTTTCTCAATTGTAATAAGTACTAGATACTTCCTCTAGTCTGGATATGGCTTACCAGTTCTATACGGATGTTTGAATAAAATAAATAAATAAATAAATAAATAAATATACTATTTACTGCATGTCAGATATGGATTGTCTATATATGAATATGTGTATGCTTAAACAAAAGACTACATATTAAATAGAAGACTATATTCTTTATATATTTACATGAAGAAAAAATATATTGATACAATAAAGTTTCACATACATAAAGATAAAGAATGTAGAAAATGAATTACTATATGTCTAGTAAATGCAATAAAATATTTTATATAGCAATTAAAAGTTTTCAAATTTATCGTAATCAGACCAATAAAAATAATTATTTAAATTATAGCTTCTTATACTTGTATTGTAATGTAATTAAACTTATTTGAGACCAGTCTAGGAAGATCTGATTGTTTCTGATTTGGGAAACTAAATTTAGTACAAATGAAGTATACTCAAGAACATTTGAGACTTTTTCTTTTCAGGCTCTTTTAATTGGCATACATGATTGTTACTTGAATACAACTTTGATATGGTTATAAGCTAACATGCCAAATCTTTTTTTCCTGGTTAAAGGTTTGGCTCTCAACATCACTTTAAACACTATCTGTCATACACAGATGACTGGTTCCACATTGAAGTCGGGTTCTAAGGACAACTTGGAGGCTTGATATGCAATAAAGTTTTGTGTCCAGCTTGGCAAAAATGCTGCAGAAGCCTATGAACTGGTCAAAAGTGCTTACAGACTAACTTTCATGAGTTAGGCGATTGTCTTTTGCTGGCACAGGAGATTCCAGGAGGGCAGGGATCAAGCAAGGGACGACAAGAGGTGTGGCAAGGAGGGGAACATCAGGATGCCAAAATTGATTGACAAAATTTGCAAATTTCTTGATGAGGAACATTGTGCATTTGCCAACCAATTTGAAGTGACTGAAGGTAGTGTGCACAGAGTCATTCATGATGACCTGAATATGCACAAAGTTTGTGTAAATTTTGGTCCCAGGGTGCTCACTGTAAATCAAAGGCAGAGGCATGTAGATGACAGCAGGGAAATTGTTGAGTGGATTGCTTCCAACCCAATTAGAAACCTTTGATGAAAGCAAGGTTTACTCTTATGACCACGAGACAGAAAGTACAGTGGAAACATTCTGACTCCCCAAGACTCAAGAAGGTGAGGCAAAGCAAGTCCACCGGGAAGCTCATGTTAATCCCATTCTTTGACACCAAGGGCCTCATCTACATCCACTTGGACCTCTACAGCAGATGGACAATGAAGAGTACAACGTAGAGCTTTTGAAGAGGTTCTCAAAGAGATTTTGCCGCAAAGGACCAGAACTATTCAAGTCTGGTCAGTGGCACCTGCACCAGGACAATGCCCCTGCCACATATCCACCTTGGTGAATCAACTACTTGGCCAATAAGGGGATCAAAACTGCCCCCCCCCCCTACAATCCAGACAACCCCATGTGACTTCTGGATGTTCTGGAAGCCGAAGGAGAAGCTCAGGGGCATCCCCTCTGGGGATGTAGAGGAGATGAAGGAGGCTGTGACAAGTGCTCTGGACACCTTCACTTTGGAGGCCTACAATGGGGAGGGAGGCTTCCAGAAGTGGTTTGAGCACTACAGCTAGTGTATTGAAGATGGAGGATACTACTTTGAAGGAGACTAGATGTTTGTGTTGATCTGAGTTAAATAAATGTCTCCTTGACACAAGTGCTTTTTAACACTTTCAACAGTGGCTTTTTGAAGACTATAGCAACCCCCCTTATAGGTTAATTATCAAAAATAATAACACAGGAAAGAGTTCACTGACAATACACCATAACACAAAAGAACTTCTCCCAGTATAACCACAGTGATTCTAGAAGAAAATGTGGTAAGAGACCATATGTGATAGTGTTGGCAATTGATTGGAGACAACATAGCATTTGAGGGGATTCTTCACTCTGGATGAGTATGTGAACAGGATTAGACCTTGGGGGACCAAGAGCTGGTCCCGTTTAGTGGGTCCTTCATATAACAACACACACACACACACATATATATATGTATATATATCATCATTGTCATTTTAATGTCCACTTTCCCTGTTAGCAAGGGTGGACATATATATATACATAAACAGGAAGAGAGAGTAGGGGTCCTGTTTAGTGTGGGGGGAAAGCTCTGTTTGATGAGGGGACCCAGGGCATTTGTCCCACTAGCAACCGATAAATTCAGCTCTGCATGTGACAACTTCTTTAGGGCTGGTACCACAAAAGACGTATCCAGTAACTGTCAAGAATGCCCTGAAAAAGATAACCAATAGACACTGTGGAGTAGTTGGTGTAAGGCAGGGCATCCAACCATAGAAACCATGCTAAATGTGGAACATATGAGCATGAGTGTGTCACTTTGCTTTGACCCATCTAGTCTTGGATTGCACCAATTCATTGGACCCAAGTAAGCATGGAAACAGTCATTAAACAATGTAATGATAAGGATGAATACAAGAGCATTACATTCTAGGCTCATATATTAACTGTGTACTGTTTTTGGTTATGTTATTTAGTTCAATCAATCAGACAGTGCTATAATTATTAAAGTTTGTATAAGGTAATTCTCAGATACCTGGAACATTCTTTTAAGTAGCCTTTCTCAGCTATCCTGAGCTAATCTACTGAATATATATACATATATATATATACATATTAATTTTTAAATATATCCCATTCAATCTATGCTTTCTATTCCAATACACCTTGGTTGGCCTGTGTGTGGCACGTTCTGGAAATATGTGCATCGTCATTTAATGACTGTTTTTTTTTCCATACTGCCTTGTCACAAATCACGTCAGATTTTGATCCATGCTCCTGTCCTCTTGAATGAGCTGGGACTGTCTTGTTAATACTCCTGTCAGTTATGGCACGGTTTTACATCAGGATGCCTTTCATATCACCAACCACTTTACAGAGTGTATGTTGTATATATATTTTGTTATTTGGCTGTTTTTTCTCAGGATTTGAATACATTTGTGCTGATACAGAAAAATATTGTTTTGCTTGAATTTAATACCCCATCAAGTTCTCTGAAAAAACCTAAGTGCAGAACCCCTCAAATCCAGAAAACTATTATCAGAAAAATAATAACAACAAACAAAAAAATCAACAAACTAAAACACAAGCTGTATTCCAAGGTTATTTAGCTGACTCATATCACTTCTTTTTAAACTTACTATCATTTGATCATAGGTCTACTCAATTCAGGTTGACATGTGACATTACAATAATGCAATCACAGCAAAAATCTTAGTATATTATAATTGACTATTTATCTCTCTGATTGATTGACAAAATCCCAGAACTTATTCGATTGCCGAGTGGGATGGACTGTGTCAAATTTGACCAAGGAAACAATATTTCCTTTTGTCTTTCCAATGCTGATACTATCTACTAGTCTCACCTCCTGGCAGAAGGAGCAATGTGAAATAAAGTGTCTTGCTCAAGGACACATCACCTGGTCCAGAAATCAAACTCATAACTTCATGATTGCGAATCCAACTCTTTAACCACTAAGCTATGCACCTTCTTTATTTATGGTGAGTGTAATTTGTATAGATTAATTAATTAGAATCACTAGATATGTAATTAAATTTCCCTTCTTAAAAAATGATTCAGTTTCATGCTTTTTTGTAAAGCTAATGTTTAAACACATATGTGCATGTTTTGTTAGAGAATCTTTGACAACTAAGAATATTATATCAGGAATGTGACATAAATATTATTAAGAAGATGCTATATTCTCCTATACATTATTTTACTTCCAGCTAAATTTGTTTTATAATGTTAGATACTTCAATTCTACAGAATTCACAAACAAAATTTATATTTAGAATTCATTCCCCATATAACATATGATTAACAAAATTTCACGCTACTGATGATGGATGTAGACATGGCTGAGTGGTTAAGAAGTTTGTCTTGAAATTATGAGACCCTGAGTTTGATTTCACTATGTTGTATCTTACGCAAATGTCTATAGTCTAGCCTTGAACCAACCTATGCTCTGAGAGTGAAAATGTATCAATAAAAGTTGTGTGGAAGACTATCAGATACATTATACCTATAATTCAAAGCCATAGCCTTGTCACATATTTTGTCATATGTTAAAGGTATATGTTTTTGTTGAGCACTTACATTTTAATGCATGAGTTGGACGATCAGTAAATCAAATAAATGAATGCACATCATTATATCTGATGAAGTACCCATTATTATCATGCTCTCATCTAAACTCATCTTTCTGTTTTTATTTTCTCTTTTGTAGATATGTATCCAAGATTATTGAGGTCAATGAAGTAAATTATTTGCTTGAACATCTACAGATTGATCTATGCAGAGAAAAAAAGTGTATCAAGATGTTAGTTCCTGGAGTTTACATTTCTTGGAAAGAAAGATGGTTTAGGACAGATCTCGAAGGCAACATGGCAGGGATAAATAAATGAAAGTTTAGTCAAGTACATTAAATGAAGTTGGGTAGGGATGATTCACACTTTGCTATTTCATATAAACATGAACCATTGTTGTAATGGTAGAAAGGGCAGGAGGAATATATAACATATTTGTGAAATAGAGATTGCAACATTATTTACTGACAGTTTCCTATAAGTCAAATTACCATTTTGGATATGTAGTATGAAATATTTCTATATGTAGCAGCTACTATACATTTATGTAGTACTCTAATGTAGTGTGTACTTATGCTTCAAAGAGAGTCAACACCTGTCCAGAGGTGACATATCGCTTTTACTATACATCACCACTTCATGTTTCTTTATATTCTCTTTCTTGATCATTTTTCTTGATATGCTCTTCTCTTCCTCTTTCCTCTTATTTCCTCCCCTCCTTTCTGTCATTTTACTTCTTTTAATTTCCTGTTTCTGTGAAGTGTGGTTTCTCATGCTAGAGGTTTTTATATTTGGAAAAGTAACCAATCCTTATTGATATAGACAATGTCTTCTGCAATAATGGTTGGCAAGTGGAAGGAAAACTAGATAAACTAACTAATATTGATAAGATTAATATATGTGCTATGTTAATACTGAGAATGCTACAGGTGTTGTTAAAAGTAAATACTTTTGGATTGTCATCAAATAAGCTCTGTATTATTTTATATTCAAAATGGACCAACAATTAGGTTGTTTGGGAATGCAGCCATGAAGACTATAAGCACAACACTTTCTTACAGATTGAACTAGACTAAAGGAATATACAGAGGTATAAACACAAAACCATTATTGAATATGTTAGAAACTCAATTCAAATTGTAACAATTTTAATGTAAATTAAGAAATGAAGTGAACATATTGATTGCACTAAACTCATTCCTCAGGTTAATTTCTATTACTGCATTTGAAGTGTTCTTATTCTGATAGTAGGAATATTGAATCCTCCATTGTTATCTTTATCTCAACTTCCACCACTCGATAACCATACAGAATCTCTCTTCTACCGGAAATGTACTTTGTTTCCAATTATAATTATCATTTATTAATTACCTTTATTTTTATTGTTAAGTGTGATTTATGAAATGGAAGTTCTACTTTCTTTCATTTAATTTTACAGACATAAAGAAAGTTGTTTTTGTTGTTTAGTCTCAGCTTAGTACTGGTTGAGCAGACCATGACCAAATACATTCTAGCCATGACTATTCAGTTTGACTTTGCATATCTAAGATTACATTGTCATTACTTCTTAATATGAGAGGGTATAATTTGAAGGAATTTGGCTGTTATTTTTAGCAGGACAAAAGGTTCACAGGCGATTTGTCATTGGCTTATCGTGCTTTCTGGAGAAGGCAATAAATTATTGGTTATAATCCAATTCCAGGTATGGGGCATTACTATCAATTAGTATTTTACCTGAGTAGTATAGTTTAATGAATGTGGTAGATTTTGAATTTATCACCCTTTGATTTTAAGACACAATATTCATTTTTGTTTAATTTGTGTTCTTAAAAAGGAAATAAAATTAGAAAGTTCTGCTTGAGTGAAATAATTTTAGTTCATAATATCAGGATTCCATCTTTAGTGGTGCTATTTAATATAGCAAAGAACCTTTAAGACTTTTGAAAGTTTGCTGCAGAAGAAGGAATCAATAATAGTTGATGGGGAAATTAACCCTGATAAAATGTCTAGAAATTAATTTAGCACTGAAAATTGGCTCTGCAGTCAATTTAGAAAGATTCAAATGATATAAGTCAAGTTTTAATCAAAATACGGTCTCTTTTTGACACCTTTTGTTCTCCCCCTTCCTATCGCTGACTAACAGCGTGCCATCCATCCTGGAACAATTATGTATATGCATAAGCATCAATGTGTCATTGGGTGGAAGTTGAAGAATAATTTATGAGGACGTGCTTAAAGTACAAATAATCCTATAAGTGACATTGCTACTGAGAGAATAGTGATAAATGGGTGACTGCTGAAGCTAACAGAGAACAAGTTCATATGAAAGACAGTGTCAGCTTTCTTTTCTATTATCTGATTAAAGTTAATGAGCTGAGAAAACTAATTGTTAAGAGTCTCATGGGTGCAATTCTTTCTTTTAGTGCCAAGGTGCTGAAGAAGTCAAATTGTTAGTATGTTGTATAACATTTAGAGTAAAACTATGCAAATTTTTATGAATAGCAATAAAATGGCTGGTCTACTGGAAAAACTGAATGGGATATGATAGCTAATTGATTGTAGTTTAGAAAATATAAAGACATAGATTTATGATACATATATACAAGAAAAATAATTAAAAAATGTGAATGTGTTGATAAATATTTCATACCAATAACTAAACAAATAAATATTCATATCAGTGGAAATAAATGTTTGCTGAGAAATGCAATATAACAGATTTACTTGAGCAGGGACATTTGATTAACCATACATAGAAATAAAATCAGTGTACAGCTTTTGGATCAATTATAAATATACTCAAGGAGTGGTTTACTTAGAAAGAAGAGAAGACTAATGATATGTTTTGTGCTGACCAAGCATTTATACAGACACACACACACACACACAAACACACACATGCACGCACACACACACACACACAAGGATACAAAAAAGATTAAAAGAGACATTAATGGCCTTAGTATTAAGCAGAATGAGCAGGGGATTACAGCACAAATTATATATATTTGGTAAGCATCTATCACATATATATTTGCTTTTATTATACTTGACTCAGAGAAGGAAAGTAGTACTCATCACCCTTTCCAGGGCCTGTTAGACTGTTAGGAGAGAGAGAGGAAGATATCCCAAGCTAAAGACCTGGCTACAACGCAGGTAGGTTACAATTATATTTGCACTCTGAATACAAAGTACTGTAACAAATACAACAAGGCATCTTATCTGATGCTCCTATATTTTCTCCTATCCATCATCCTTGACTGGTACTTTATTTTATCAACACTAAAAGGAAGGAAAGCAAAATTAACTTAGGTGGAATCTAAATTCAGGGTACAGAGATCTGGAATAAATACTCCAAGCCCTGCTTAAGAGGTGCACAGATTTTGTCCAGTGCAAATGGATTCTAAATAAGGAGTACATAATCAAAGACAGAAATTCCTGGAAACAGGCAACAAACCACATATTCGATTGTGACAAACCTGTTGAATCAAGATGCAAGCTTCATCATTATGTCTGACAAGACCAACTAAAATTGAAGTAGAGATACTACTGTAATGAAAAAGAAAATGAGCTCTAAACTCTTCATAGTTGTCATTGATCTATCATTCTCTTTTCCCAGTATTTTTAGTACTGTATAGCATAGCATCACACTTGTCTACTTCAACATTGTTCTCATCATTATTTGGCCAGAGTTGTGCATATACAACTTATAGCTGCTAATCTATAATTGTTGATTTGTAATATTGTTTCTTGTTTCATTTTTCTCTTGATATTTCAGATTTGTTTCTCCTGAGTCTACTTCTTTAGCTACCCAGGAAACACAACAAAAAGCCCTCTGTTTGTGTTAATGGTAGATTATATAAAATGTATGTGAATTGTTTCAAGCTGTATAGTAGTAAGACATAGTAAATGCAGAAAATTTGTGGGAGCAGAAGAGGAAGATTTCTGGATTTATTTGTTAGATGCCGTGTTTACTTGCTTGAAAGCCAAAGCACAAAGTGAGCTGATTGTTAAAGTTATTAGTTGGGGTATGCAGGTGAAATGAGTGAAGTTTTATCTGATATGAATGGATAATAAGTCCTGAGCAAAGATTTGCTGTATGTGTGCAGTAGAATGTACCTATGCATAGCACTATAAGAACGTAATTGAGTGATTAATATCTTGTCACAGAATGCTGTTCTTCAAAGGAGGATGCAAAATCAAGACAGCGGGTGTAGAACAGATGCATCAAATTTATGCCAGCATGGAAAAAAATGAATATTAAAATAATGATAATGATTAATTAAATAAAACATTTACACCTATTACCAATCATCCCTTTCTTAGATTCATATTTATTTTTGTAAAGTAAATAGCATTACTACTACATTATAGTACTTCTTATTCTATCACCATCATTCATGTTCATTATTTTTTCTGTTTGTTTTCAATACTGGCATATGTTACAGGCTGAACAAAACCATTTTGAGGCAGTATTCTTCAGTTAGATTCCCTTCTTGATGCCAACTCATTTTTATGTTTAAGTAGGGTATATATATATATACTGCTAATCTCAATCTTCATCCAATTGCTAAGCTACAGAATATATTTGTTATGCAAGACACAAACGAAGATCACCACTTGCTTAACCCCTTAGCATTTACATTATTCTATATTTACTATTATATTTTCATGGTAAAGACTTTACCTTACATAATTATCTCACACAATATCAAATCTATGAGATTTTGATGTTATTGATTTTGAGAACAATACCTTAACATCAGTATGAGTGACCGGTTATGGCCAGTTTGAACAGAAAATGGTGAGAGAATGTTGGCCGGTTTAAATGCTAAAGGGTTAAATGGCTTCAAATGTGAAAATGCACAGGGATACTGACACACACACAAACATACATATATGATGGGCTTCTGAAATAGTTTCCATTTACCAAATTTACTTATAAGACATCTGTAAGCTCAAGGATGTTGTAGAAAACATTTGTTCAAGATAGCTCACAGTGGGATCAAACCTGAAACTACATGGTTGTGAAGCAAACTTCTTATCATCCATCCCTGCACACACAACAATGCTTGTACTTATAGTCATGACTGCTTTTATCTGTCATTACAAAATGAAAAACAACCCATCAGGTTAAATGTATAAGATTTTACATACGTTTATAGCTTTATGGATGCTTTGGGATATACATTTGCATACATTTATATTCTGAGTTCAAATCCTACCAAACTAGATATGACACTCCTATTCATCTTTTTAGAGTCAGAAAAATAATTACCAATAATTCCATCCCTACAAAATTGATGGTAATGTGTATTTGTTAACAATCAATAAGGTTATAACTATTTCGACTATTAACATCATTTTTAAAGATACTATAATTTTAAATATTCATATTTACACTACATTTTGGTCAGTTTGATCTTTGATAAATGAAAGCTTTCTTATTTTTAGAATCCCAAAGGATTTGAAGTAGGAAATTTTATTTCTACATTAAGGGTAAAAACATTCTTTTTAGCTTTGCTAGGTGTTGACAAACTACAGAGTAGGTTGAAAGAAACTCCCTCTTGGAAATGCAAGCAGACTTTTGACCTACTGCGAAGACTTGGGGCAACATCAAAGACCTCATATTCATGCAAGATGTGGCCCCTCCTATTTTTGCATACACTGTCCGTGAGTGGCTTGATGTCCAATTTCCAAGACGTTGGCTGGGTCATCGAGATCCAAATGACTGACCATCAAGAAGCCCTGACTTAATGCTATGCAATGTTTGCCTGTGGGGTGGGTGAAGGAAGAAATTTATAGCTCAAAACCAAAATCTCTGACTCAATTCGAGGTACACAATTGTCTTATACTTACCAACATACTGCCAAGGTTCCTAATGAAGACAGTCAAGGTTATATCCAGGCAATTACAAACACTGGTGGGCAATGCTGGTGCCTATTTAGAATCTTAACACTGTACACATTATACTGTTCAAAATTAAACACATTTTATGTAAATGAATCAATAATTAATAAAGTTATTAGTAATTTAAAAAGAGAGTTTCTTTCCACCCAGCTCATAACCAGCCAATGGATTTCATTGCATTCAAAAATTCGTTGTTTTCTTTACCAACCTTTACTTAGTACAATCTTTGCATTATTTTCACTAGTCTAATTCGATTATATACATTATTTTGTTCAATTTCTGAGCTTGCTGTAACTTAGCAATATTGGAAATTGTGTTATCGTATTAAGAAAAACCAGCTGTGTTATTTAGTTTTGTATCTCCAGTGAAAAGCATTTTTATTCTGTATCAAATGCTTATAATAAAAAACATTAAAGTAAGTCACTTTTGGGGTACCATATATTCTAATGATAGACTGCATATAGGTTTCAATTATGTTTGAAAATAATCAACAATTTTGAGAGATTTAATAATATATCTAACTTTCTTCTTATTTATCTGCTGTTTGGAATATAACTTGACTATGATTTTTACAAAACATTATGATGGAAGATAGATAAATATATAGACTCTAAAATAAACATTTTAGTAATGTAGAACTAAGTGCAGTTTCAAATCGTTAGATATCAAAAGGGTTAAAGAAAACAAGCTGTTTCCCTAGTCTTGTATGACCTTGGTTTCAATTTTTATTCACTTTGGCCTGTGAAATAAAAACATTTCCAATTCATCCAACCAAAAATAAATTGCTGAAACCTGAACTAGACCACTGATGCATATATTTACCAGGTATATATGTCAGTGACCTTATACATAAGAACTTTATTATAAAGTTACCAGTCTGAATGTAATCTGGTCTTATGCATTCATTTAAGATCAAACTGATTAAAATGTAGTGTAAGTGTAAATATTGAAGTCTTTCATCTCTGAGGATGAAATTAACAGCTCTCAAAATTATGTCAATATTAACTCTGTTAAGATTTGAAATATATGCTGAGACAGTGTAAGTCATATAGGCCAGTTCTTTATGAGTTGAGCCAACAATATTTACATGATATGGCAATATTCCAGCATCAAGTATTGGCTGATAAAATGCTATTGTTACAAATGGAACACTGAAGGACTTGTAAATTGAGGTGAAGTTTATAGTTGATTGAATGACTAGTCAACAAACTTTGAAAATTATTATCTGTAAAGGTACAGTTTTGCCAATGTTTTAAATTGATACAGAGCTTCAAATGTATTGGGAAAACAAATTTTTTTTATTTATACCATTAAAATATTTTGCTGGGATATATTATTTTGCTGGGATATATGCACATATTCATTATGTCATCATTTAACTTAAGCAGACTAACATCTGAGTTCATAAGAGGAATTAAAGAGCTCAAATGTAGCATGGCCTCTTGGCAGCATGGAATTTAGCCTGAGATGTTAAAAACCTTAAATAGGGAAGGTTTTCTCTGCATGAGCCATGTGTGCTAGATTGCCTGAGTCTATAGAATGTTACCTAAACATTGGCAATCAGGAGTGATAATCTCAATTATTAAAAATGGAGACAAAAGACATTGCTCCACTTATTGAGAAATCTCCTTTTTAAGCCTCCCCAGTAAAGTCTATGCTGTGTCTAACAAATAGATGTGGGGATATTGTTGAGTCGAAGATAGCTGGTGTACAGTGTGGTTTCTGCCCTAGTTATTGCACAACCTACCAAATCTTCACACTAAATGGGTTATTTGAGGAATCATGAAAGAACTGCCGAGAGGTGTATGCTTGTTTCGTAGACCCCATATAACTGTGGTCCAGTGGGCCTGTTACGGAAGGTTCTACAGGAATATGGGATCGATGGACAACTTTTTGTTGTCCTGAAGTCTCTGTAATGAATTCCCTAGTACTTATGTTTGGAAAAATGAAGCTAAATTGTAACCATTTAATGAGTGTATCAGATTCTACCTCTCCTGTTCATAATTTTCATAGACAAGACTGACATGCACAGCTGGGTTGGAAGTGGTATAAAGACTGCTGGGTGTAGGTTCAGTCAGCTGGAATTTACAGAAAACATTGCATTACTTAATTCAGAAGGTGATCTCTGGCATGCACTTGTTAGAGTTACTACCAAGTGCTGCACGGCAGGAATAAAAATCTGTGCTGCAAAGACTGAGAGACTCATCCTCTTAAGGAAGCCTGCATAGTACACTCTACATGTGAGTGGAATTCCACTGATGGAGGTGGAGAAGTTCAAGTACCTCAGGCCTGTTTTCACAAGTGATGGAACGCAGGAGACTGAATTAAGTGCATGAATTGCAGAAGCTGGTGCAGTAATGTACCAGCTTCATTATTCAGTTATCAGAAGAAGTGGGGTAGTTGTAAAAACCAAACTCTCTATCCTCAATTCAGTATTTTTGCTAACACTTACCTATAGTCATGACTCTTTAGTAATGACCAAAAGAACATGATCACAGCAGATGAAATGGGGTTCCACCGAAGGGTCTTTGTTGTAACATTACACAATACAGTGCGTACCTTGAAGATCAGAGAGTCGCTCCAGGTAGAGCTGCTACTTCTCCAAATCAAGGGAACATAGCTCTGATTCTCAGGAAAGAATTGCAGGACAGATTTTAGGGGTAAAACTATCTGGCAAGTGACACAGGAATAGACCCTGATCATGATGGTTGGATAACATCCATGAGTTTGGTTAGTCTCAATTGGTGATCCAGCTGAATCAGTTAGAGACAGTTGAGTCTGACAGGACTCACTGGAAGAAGTGCTGAAGGATTTTTCTCCATGACCCTCCTAGGAATAAGTGGGTGAAGAAGAAAATTGTAAGCTGGTATATTGGAAAAAGAATTACATATGATAATGAGCTTAATGCTTTTGTTCACTATTATATTAGGAGTAAGTGTGGAAGTTAGAAGCTCTCGAATGAGAAATAGAGAGTGTATGACTGAATAGTAAAATCATAGTGAATGATATGATGAGGTGTTTATCACAGTGCTTTGACTGGCAAATAGAAAATGTGAGTGACAGTTTGTACTGTTCTTATAAATATTGTGATAAAGCAACTTTTGAAGTAATGATAATTACAGGTAAATCTTTTAATAATTTGTAAATGATATCATAATCTTTTCGTAAATATAGAATTATCATTTTTAATTATAATTTTATTACTATCATTAAACCATTTGACACTATTAGTGAACCCAAATCCCATAGATTAACTGTGGAAGGACACTGAAGATATAATTGAGGATGTAAATAGTTTAACTATGGAATACTTTTATCCTTAAAATACTTTCATTATTGAATTTCATGAATTAATTTAAACATTATCAATAAGAAAAACAAATGAAAATTAGGAAATTGGATACCACTGAGGAATATGGATTAAAATATTGTCAAATGCATCAACAGTTTTATCAAATATGCTACCTGAATTAAAATTTAACTTTATTTCAAAAAACCTCATCCATTACTACAGTTACCAATATATCACATTATTTAAAATATATTCATCACCATCAATATATTCGTTTGTATTGAAAGAACAAAATGTTTCAATAATGAAAATATTTAAAGAAGTATTTGATGAAGAAATTATTTACATTTTCAATTATGTCTTCTTCATCTTTCTATAGTTATGGTTGATGGCAGTGGATTTAAGGAACCAATGTTTGCTGTTAGTGCCAACCATTCAGAGATTGTCTCTACAATTATCAGTTAAAATGCTGTCATTTTTTGTTGGCAGAAATATATATTTCCTTTATATATTATTTTGACGCATCATTTTGAGTGAGTGACATTAGTTATCACAGATTTTGCCTCATATTTTATCATAGAATACAAAGTTTAGAGTCTTTGTATTCTATGATAAAACTGATAACTTTCTCTCTTAAGTGAGAAAGTTATCAGTTTTATCCATCAACTTGAATGAATGAGTCTATCTCTATAATTACTAAACTGTAGTCATTTTTAATGATACTACTACTACTACTACTACTACTACTAATAATAATAATAATAATAATAATAATAATAATAATAATAATAATAATAAGGACTAGATAAATGCGCCAAAGCAACGTTCACCGGACTAGATAAATGCGCCAAAGCAACGTTCACCAGAGGAAAGCTGCTGAAGAGTTCAGACATTAATCGTGATCGGAGGAACGTGATAAGAGAGCTTGATCAAGAAAAAACTTACAAATATCTAGGTGTTTGTGAAGGAGACGGAATCAAGCACTCGACAATGAGGGAAAGGATAAGGAAGGAATGTTACCGCAGAGTAAGAGCAATCTTAAGAACGGAATTGAATGCAAGGAATAGGATCGATGCCATAAACACGCTTGCCATACCAGTAGTAACCTACAGTTACAATGTCATCAACTGGTCAAGCACAGAGATCCGTAGGCTCGATACAAAAATTCGAAAATTCTTAACCATGCACAGAATGCATCACCCTAAGGCAGATATAGATAGAATATATCTCCCTAGGAAAGAAGGAGGACGTGGGTTAATCCAGTTAGACATTGCGTTGAAAACTGCAACAATTGGATTATCTACATATCTAAGGGAATCACATGATTGGATGATCAAACTCGTTTTGAAACACGAAAGCATCAAAAGATCATATTCCATTACAAAAGATGCACAAAGATACAGTAATGGACTACAAATTTCAGAAGTCCCATTTACTGCTGAAATGGAAAACACAGAAAAAGCAAAGCAGGTAAAAGTAACTGCAAAGAAAGAACTGCTACAGAAACTGGCTAAGAAATGGCAAGAAAAGCCTCTGTATGGAAAATACCCAGAGTGAGCTAACAATCCTGATGTTGACAAAACTTTAACCCATCAGTGGTTGGCATCCTCTGGACTGAAATCGGAGACTGAAGGACTGATTATATCGGCACAAGATTAGTGTCTGCCAACAAAAAATTACCAAGCCAACATAATAAAAAATGGGTGCATCCCATTATGCCGTGTATGCAAAAAACAACCAGAGACCATTGACCATATAATTTCAATGTGCAGTCCTATAGCTCCAACCGAATACCTAAACAGGCATGACAGAGCTGCACAATACATACATTGGATAATGTGTAAGCATTTTGACCTGCCCCATCAAAAGAATTGGTGGGAGCATCAACCACCTCCCATACTTGAAAAAGATCACATCTCAATCTTGTGGAACTTTAGCATCCAAACAGACCGAAAAATAGATGCAAACAGACCTGATATAATATTGAAAGACTTTCAAAAGAGGGTATGCCTGCTAATTGATATGTCTGTTCCAATAGACAAGAATGTATCTATAAAAACATTTGAAAAATTGAGCAAGTATAAGGACCTGGAGATAGAAATTGGAAAAATGTGGAAATTGAGAACTAAAACAATACCAGTGGTTGTAGGCGCTCTGGGAATGATACCTAAGGGGTCTAATGATTACATATCGCAAATCCCAGGAAACCCGCGTATAGGAGAAATACAAAAGATAGTACTAATGGGAACTGCCCATATACTAAGGAAGATTCTGTCAATATAAGTACATCACAAGTCTAAACACTAAAGATGCATGTGTGAGTATGTATGTTCTTTCTTGAACATGGCGGACCTTGTGGTCTCTTGAGGTCACTGGTTGTGACTTGGTGATAACTCGTATGAACATAAAGCAAGATAAATGCAACTATAATAATAATAATTGTTTCTACTTTTGGCACAAGGCCAGCAATTATTCCAGTGTATTACTGGTACTTTATTTTATCGACCCCGTAAGGATGAAATGCAAAGTTAACCTCGGCAGGATTTTAACTCAGACCGTAAAGGGCTGTAAGTCTATGTTGCAAAGCATGGCATCCGACCATCTACTAATACTGCCAATTCACCGAATAATAATAATAATAATAATAATAATAATAATAATAATAACGGTTTCTTTATTGGCCACAAGGGCTAACGCGAATAAAAACATTAGAGATGGCACAGAAAAGTACAGGACGATACAAAGTGGGTTTTGGTCGTGTAAACAGGTTATAACAAAATCAGGCTAGAAATAAAAAAATCTCCGAGGGCAACTCGTGGCAAAAACTACATGAAAGACCACAGCCTCCCTGACCACCAGGGCAAGCGCCCTCTCCCAGTTTTACCACTCCCAGTTTTCCCAGTCTACAGGCGCATACTCACAGCGGGCCCGTTCACTCGGACCAGACTCGCCAATTTCTCCCACCTTTCAACAAACTTACTAGAAAACAGCACTTGCCTCTCCACCGTGATTTTCCTCTTCAAGTGAAACTTGAGAAAGTTAATCACGGATTTGCCAGAAAGGAAAGTGTCCCTCTTCTATCTTCTACCCTTTCACCCTTGTCCACTACACAATCTCTTTCGCCATGGCCACCCGGTAGATGAAAACTGCCTGCACTTCCTCCTCTCTAAAGGGGGATGGCGGGACTATCTGCACAATAGACTCAGTCGATAACCGGATCTGTCCTACATGCGACAGCAGCTGATTGACATAGCTCTACAAGTCAGCAATCCTTGAGCACTGAATGAGTGCATGCAGGACGGTTTCGTCGCCCTGCGCGAATCTCAGACAGGCTCGGCTGACAGTACCTTCATGCCTGTAGAGCTTATACCGAACCGGCAATGCTCCCTGGTAGCACTGCCAGGCCAGGGATTTCTGGAAGTTGTCCACGGGCATGGGCTGAAAGTTCTCTTGAAGAGAGCCAACAGCTCATCGTGCTTGACGCCCAGGGTTTTCCCGAGAACGTTGTCGCTCTTCCTCTCGCTAGCCCTCTATAGAACGCCAAAGTGGATGTTCCACCAATACTAGTGCCCAGCTGGTAGGGGGCGGTGAGCGATTGGAGATATTCCTGCTTCCAAGTGCTATCCTTCGGTCTTTTCCTGATCCAGGACTGCAGCTGCGTCAAGGAGACGAGTTGGGGAAGAGCGCATCTGACAAACGGTGACCACACCTGCTCACCGTCAAGGAAGCACCAGATATATCGCAGCCTCAGTGCATGTTTGTGCATCATCAGCCATGGCATGCCTAGTCCTCCACGCAACGGGTGTTGACAGCAGATGGATCGTCTGACCATGGGAGCACGGCCCTTCCACAAAAAGCGGAAGAGAGGGTGCTCCATTTTGGTCAGAGGTGGGAGGGAGCAAGATACGACGGTCAGGCAGTAGCAGAGGATGGACGTGATGTATGCATTCACCACGTCCGCCCGACCTTTCAGAGAGAGCCTCCTCTCCAATTTTTCTCCATCTGGAGGTGCGATCCCAACCAGACACCTGAGCAATTTAACCGGTCCTTCTGTCCAGCACCCCCGACACTGTAGGACAATGTGGACTTGCCTCTCCAGGTGCAGAGTTGCAAGCCCACCGACTTTTTCTGGTTTATCTTTGCCCCTGTCACCGCTTCGTATTCTTTGAGAGCAATGCTGTGCATCTGGACGTGTTTGGTGATCAACACTACCATGGTGACATCGTCAACTTAAGCTGACATGGATCTCCAGCATCCCGGTTCACGGAAATCGTCTCCAATTTGTGCTGTAACGGCTCGAGGGCCAATAAGTACAAGCGGGACGAGAGGGGACAACCCTGGCGGACCAAACGCATGATGCTGAATGGCTGTGACAGGTCACCACTCACCCTGACAATCGAGCAGATGTCGCTGTGTATCGCAGAGATCGAGCCCCTAAAAAGGGGCCCGAAGCCGGCCGCCTCGAGGACTGCAGACAGGTACCGATGGTTGACCCTACCAAATGCTTTAGATTGATACAAGTTGATCAGAGCCCACCCGTGCCAGGTTCCTTAACCACCCTCTATGTATTGCATGAGATGGAGGTTGTCGTGGATGGAACTGTCCAGAATGGCACATGTCTGCAACTCTCCCACCAATCTCTTTGCTAACACCTTAGCCAAAATCTTAAACTCTGCGTTAAGCAGAGTTATGGGCCTGAAGTTGTCTATAACGTCCCCCTTGTTGGGGTCATTTCTCAGCAACGCCACCGCTCCCCGGCTCACAAAACTGGGAATGCTCCTGTTCTGCTGCTAGTTGCAGTGGACATCTGCCAATAGGTCGCCGAACAAGTCTGGCATATACGCATGAAGCTCGTAGGGCAGACCATCCAAACATGGCGATTTACCCCTCATGCAATCAGACATCTCTTCCCGTATTTCACCTGCCGTTATCGGCTTTTCACAGCACTACGCTGCAGCCATCCAGAGCTACGGCAGTCCATCGATGTATTCACCGAAGTCCATACTCTGATCCGGCCAGCCTCTACTCCTGAACAATTGAACAAAGTACTGTTGAAAAGCCACACACATCTGCTCGTGTTCGAGCAACATGCGCCCGATTTGATCAGGCAAAGAATGAATTGTGGACTTGTTGCATGTCGCGCCTCCGCCACTCGGGCCCATTGAACGACTTTCATCCCTCGTGTCTTAGTGCACGTGCTCTAGCTCTGACAACACAGCCTTCATGCTTTGTGTTGAAGAATTGGTTGAGTGCCAATCTCGCCGCAAGCACGTCATTTGCGATGCCTGTCCTAAACGCCTCTTCTAGCTTTCTAACTAACTCTCCCTCTACTCTATTTTCCTCTATCACTACTCCTTTGCTAAACCTTATCGATTCTACTTTAATGGCCCTTTTCAGGGTAAACCACCACCTGTTGTTGACGATCGCACCCGTCAACGCATGCTTAACTAATTTGCTAATCCAGTAACCGGGCCCTTGCCTATGGACTCTATCTAAGTCAACTTCACAGATCACACATTTGTGGTCCGTGTAGTCGACTACTTTAAATTGTGGACAACCTGCACTAACCTTATCTGTTTCCCTACAGAATGCCCTATCTAAATACGATCTGGATGACCCGATGCGGTTTGCCCATGTCCACATTGGCACATTCGGATAATCCAGTCTATACCTGTCAGACAGTTAAACACGTCAGATTGTTGAGGCTTTTACACCCTCCTCCCCTGTCTGCACATAATCCCAGCGTGCATCTAAGATACCATTCCAGTCACCCACTAATACTAAAGTGCGGGACGTTCCAAGAAAGGTCTCTAGACGTCTGAAGAAATCTGGCCATCCTACCCCTGTTGGGCCGTAGATGGTTACTAGCCTGAAAGCATTGCCTTCGCTGCCAGTCACGTCCAGCACCACCAACTTACTGTCTGGGTCCAGGAAGATGGCCGGTATGGCGAGATCCAAGCCTCTCCGAAAAAGCACATTAACTTCTCACCCCGGTCCTGGGTGACTGGGAGATGCGTATATGTCAGATTCCGTGGTGTCTGGGAGGGATATGTGCTCCACGGCTGTGGATGGTGGTAGTATATAACTCTCCGGCGATTTTGTTGCTGGTGCAGCTACTGCAAATGTAGCTACTGGTGTTGTCGCCATTGCTGCCGCTAGCTTAGTTGTCTGTGGCCTTGGTATGGGTGCCACGAACGTTGCCCTCCTACTCACCGTGGAAGGATCTTCTGCCTCTGTTGCCTGCCCTGCTCTTGGTAGCAGCGGATCAGGTATCGGAAGGAGGGGGGGGGGCTCTTCTTGGCTGCCTTTTGCGGGAAAAAGGCCCTGAGGTGACCCTTTTGCCCACAGTGATAGCACTTTGGGCGCCTTCCTTCCACACTTATAGGGAGTCTTTCCTCGAGGTCTATGATATCTGGAATGGCCTTGATACACTCCTGGTCAATTTGGATTAGCATTTGCATGCCTATACTTGACCTGTTCTCTCTTCTCATACTCTGTATTTACAGTATGATGGTCCTGTCCTCGATTCTAGCAAGGACAGACATGTTGAGCGGGACCTGGGTCACTTTGACCCTCACAATTTTCTGCCCGCAGTAGGAGGGCACCAAGACTATCTCCTCACTCTTTAGGGTTTCCAAAGAGTGAGACTTCGCTTCTTGGAGGGTGACGAAAAGTACATATACTGTGGCATACTTTTTGCCTCAGGTGATGTGGGTTTTGCGTGCGCAGGTCCATTCGATGTGACATTTTACTTACAGTGTGGTAACTCAGCGTCCGTAGCTGCTGGTACTTGAAAAAATCGGTGGAGGTTTCAGGGAAACTCTATTGTCATTTCTTGTCAACATGGCCCTTGCGACTGCCATCTCCTCCTCCATGACTAGCACTGTTTCTATATTTTGGGCCACTCCTGCAAAAGAAGTGGCCCCTTTTTCAGCGGCACCCTTATTGCTGCCGCTACTGGTCTTGTTGTTGGTGCTGTTGCTGTTGCTACTGTTACAAACGGTGTTGTTGGTGTTATCACAATTGCAGTTGGTTGTGTTTTTGGTGCCACCGTTGTTGTTTTTCTCGGGGTAATTTGTATTGGTGCTGTTGGTGTTGTCATTGTTTATTTTCTTGTTAGTGGTGTTAATATCGTTGTTGCATTTGTTGTCATTTTCTTCTGTTGTCTGTATTTTTGTTGTCACTGTTATTGTTGTAGTTGGTGTGGTAATTTTTTAAAAATTAGTGTTCTCAATGTGGTTGGCATTGCTGTCTTTGTTCACGTTGTTTGTGGTGGTGGTTGTTTTATCAATTTCTGTGTTCGCTGTAACCCTCCTCTCAACTTTTACGCCATTGTCACACGACAGCAGACATATCGCTGGGGGCGTGGCTCAGCCATGTTTTTTTGATAATTTTTTAAAGTAAAATGTTCAAATATTTGGACCTTTTGGCCCAAATATTATACTTACCCCTTCACAGGGGGCAAAGTCTAAGGCCTTATGTCCCTTACACAATAACAAAAAATTAACAATAAATTATTTGTGACAGGTAAATCAAGCGACTTACGTGGAGTGAGCAAAAAGATATCCAATCAGACCAATAATAATAATAATAATAATAATAGTTTCTGATTTAGGCACAAGGCCTGCAATTTTGATAGAGAGGAAGTCGATTAAATTGACACCAGTGCATTACTGATACTTTATTTGATCAACCACATAAGGATGAAAGGCAAAGCTAACCTTGGCAGGATTTGAACTCAGAATGTAAAGGGCCGTAACTCTATGCTGCGAAGCAGTTTGTGCAATGCTCTACCGATTCTGCCATTCCACTCCCCTAATAATAATTGTTTCTACTTTAGGCACAAGGCCAGCAATTACCCAGTACATTACTGGTACTTTATTTTATCGACCCCGTAAGGATGAAAGGCAAAGTTAACCTCGGCGGGATTTGAACTCAGACTGTAAAGGGACGTAACTATGCTAGAAAGCATGGCGTCAAACCCTCTACTGATACTGCCAATTCAATGTTTTAATTAGAATAAGGCTGCTGGTAATACTTAATAATAGATGACTAATGTGATCTGTAGAAATTCCATGGCTTATAAATTTTCATATATCTATTTTGATGCATAAATATAAAAACGTTCATAACATTATCTTTTTATCTTAAAGATTTAAGAATATTTCTTCAATTTTGTTCCATTTGCATGCAGTAGGTTGTACTTGTTTAGCCTCAACTTGGCTTTGATAATGTAAACGTATGATTAATAAGTGTTCATGACCATCCCATCTTATTTCTCAGGCTAGTGTGTCCATAATTGTTTTTCTAAGATGGCTTGGTGTGACTTGAGAGAAGTTTGTCTGCAGGTTTCAGTAACACAATCAACCATGTAGAGGCTTCTGGGATCAGGCTATTAAGAAGTAAATACTTTTGATGGGAATATAATGTAGCTTAGGTGACAGCTTATAAGGCTCCATCTTGTCTGCAGGTAATCTTCAGTTTTGTTGATATGGTCACATGCAATTCTCATAAATTTATTTGCTGGCTTGAAATACTAGATTACCTCTAAGCCAAAAATCTGTTTAATTGGCACTAACTAGCAGTGTGCATCAACAATATCATCACAAACAGCTCTACAGATACACGTTATGAAATATAAAATAAAACTTTAGCCAAAATGTTAACTTTTAAAGATATTAACACCAAACAACTTCACCAAAGAATAACCCCTCATCCACAAATCTCTTCAAGAAAAACGAAGCACTTAAATTAAATGTTTAATGAAACAAATAATAACAAGCTAGAAAAAAAAGGACTTAAAGATCAAAAGCACAACTGCAATATCAATAATGACACAATACCACATTTCATAAGCATCAACCTCATCAGCATTCTTAGTTATTATCAGCTCACTGTGAATATAAGGTAAAAGCCTCCCTAAGCTGATGCCAACTGGTCATATCATGTGCTGCGCTTATTCATGTAATGCCCATAAACTCATTTCTTCAGTTTGCTCTCTATCTTCTTCAACTACATGAACTTTTCTTTCTCAAGCTTCAAATTGAATTTATCTGTTGTTGTTTGTTCATTTCACATGTCCTACCTATTTCCATTTACTCTTCTTAATATGTTTTATGACATTTTGTATTTTGTTTGCTGTTTTGTTCATTGACAAAGGTTTCTGTTCTTTTTTGTGATTTCTTACATGTCCACATGATTATAAGAAAACCGTCAATATCATTGAAATCCAAACCCAGATTGAAGTTCTTATTGATCAGGGAATACATCAAAATTGTATACAAATTAGAAACTCTGTAGCCAAGGAACATCATCTGTAAGTGTTTACACTAAAATCAAAAGTGTTAATATTGAAAAGAAGATATAATATCATTTAAATCTACTCTTTGCTGATGACAGTTCTCTTCGATACTGCTCATGAACTGGAACAAATTTCTAATAAACTGAACTGTGAAAGCAACAAGTGGGACTACAAATGAATCAGAAGAAAACTCACGTCTTGTTCAATATCCATGTAATAAGAGAAGTCATCCAAGTTATCCATGGTATTATAATAGCCACTGACAACTCTATTTTTCTTGGACAGCTGGTAAACCTGGAATACAGCCATTTGAAGAGAGTAAAAAGAGGAACACAAACTGGATGGTGCGTTCTTGTTAAATTAAATAACATCATGAAAAGTGTGATGTCATTCACTTGGCCTGAAGCACAGAATGTTTGACCAATGTGTCATACTAGCAGTATCCTGTGAAGAAGAGATAGTGAAACATTCAAAACATGGAACTAAACCTATGAAGAATATAACAATTTTGATAATTAAACAATTGAAACAAAATCATTTCACACAAACATCATCTAAATATACACACATGCTTTCATTCAATTTTTTTAAAGTTAGCTAAAATTGATTCAAAATTTAATATATATGCTTTACTACTTTGGGAGATGATTATTATTGGATTGGCAGTATCGGTAGAGGGTTGGACGCCATGCTTTGTAGCATAGAGGTACGCCCCTTTCTAATCTGAGTTCAAATCCCGCCGAGGTTATCTTTGCCTTTCAGCCTTATGGGGTCGATAAAATAAAGTACCAGTAATGCACTGGGTAATTGCTGGCCTTGTGCCAAAAGTAGAAATAATTATTATTATTAAATTTTTTTTAGGTGGGGGGGAGGGCAGATTGAGGTTGTGGCGTACATGGTATGGATGATGTAGTAAAATTAAAGTGCTGTTATTGTTGTTGTTGACTACTTAGCAGAATTTGTTCGAAATGATTCGAAAGAGAAAATTGTTTGTAGTCAAAATACTTCTTTCATAGTTTTACGATTACATAATGTTATATTCTTACGATTTTTTTCCAAAATATTTTTTGGAAATATCCATCTCCCATTATGTTTTTATATATAGTATGCCTTTTTAATCATTATTAAATTTTTTCTTTTGTATATTAAAAAAATATCATTTTTTTTTTATCTTTTGTATTTTCAAGAAAATATAGTATCGGTAAAATTAGATTCCATTCTTTTTTGTATTATATGACTGTCTGCCTTCTTTTCTTCTTTACAATTTGCATTAATGGAATGACCCTTACCAATAATCAATAAGCTTTAACTTTATTTCATTATTTCGGCAGTTAAGTATTCAAACTAAAGTTTGATCCCTTTCTTTGAAATACATAGATATACTTTTCTGCCCCCTCCTCCTACTACTAATAATAATGATGATAATAATAATAATAATGATTTCTTTATTAACCACAAGGGTTTACATAAAGTAGACATTAAGGACAGTGCAGGACAATACAGGACGGTACTAATGGACATTTCTGCGTGTAAAAAACAAAAACAGAGGATGTAACAAAAAAAATAACAATGAAACATTCCCCAATAGGGGGGAGACTTCCGAGGGACATTTGTGGAGAAAGCCCAGTTAAAGGCCACAGTGACCCTGACCACCAAGGCAATTGCCCTCTCCCAGTTTTCCACCTTTAATTTACATATACCTACTCAGAGTAGGCCCATTCACTCGGGCCATTCTTGCTTCTCTCACCCATCTTTCAACAAAATGCTGGGAAGAGAGCACTTCCCTCTCTACTCTGATTTTCCTTTTCAAATGAAATTTGAAAAAGTCAATCAGGGCATCACCGAAGAGGTAAGTGCTCGTCTTCAGCCCTTTCAAACGTGTCCACCATACTATCTATTTCGCCATGGCCACCAGACAGATAAAAACTGCCTGCCGTTCCCGGATAAAGGAAGAGGGCGGGGCAATCCTCATGATGGACTCAGATGATAGCCGGATCCGTCCTACACGTGACAGCAGGTGTTCGACATAAACCCACAAGTCAGCAATTTTCGGACACGGGACGAGTGCGTGCAGGACGGTTTCGTCGCCCTGCGCGCATCTCGGACATGCCCGGCTGACGGCACCTCCATGCCTGTAGAGTTTATCCCGAATTGGCAAGGCTCCTCGGTAGCCCTGCCCGGCCAGAGATTTCTGGAAGTTGTCGATAGGTCCCGGCCCGAAAGTTCTTCCGAAGAGATTGGCTAGTTTATTTTCGTCGACGCCTAGAGTTTCCCCAGGTACGTCGTCGCTCTTCCCCTCTACTAGTCCTCTATAGAACGCCGAGGTGGAGTTTCCACCGATCACATTGCCCGATTGGTCGAGGGCTGTGAGCACCTGAAGACATTCCAATCTCCAGGAGCTCCCTCTCGGTCTTCGCTTGACCCAGGACTGCAGCTCCGTCAAGGAAACGAGCTGGGGAAATACGTGTCTAGCAAACGGCGACCACACCTGATCACCGTCGAGGAAGAGGTGGAGATGTCGTAGCCTGAGCGCGTGTCTGCGCATCATCAGCCACGGCATTCCCATCCCTCCACGTAGCGGGTGTTGACAGCAGATGGACCGCCTGACCATCGGAGCGCGTCCCTTCCACAAAAAGCGAAAGAGTAAACGCTCCAGCGCAGTCAGGCGTGGCTTAGGACAAGGTACGACGGTCAAGCGGTAGCAGATGACAGACGCGATGTACGCGTTAGCCACCGCCGCTCGACCTTTCCGGGATAGCATCCTCTCGGCCCATTTCTGGGTGAGAGAAGCCACCTTGCTCGTCACCTCGTCCCAGTTTTTGTCCGTCTGGAGGTTCGGACCGAACCAGACCCCTAGCAATTTAACCGGTCCGTCCGTCCAGTGTCCGACGACGCTGTTGGACGGCATGGACCTGCCTCTCCAGGTGCCGAGCTGCAGGCCCACTGACTTTTCCTGGTTGATCATTGCTCCTGTCACCGCTTCGTATTCTCTTAGAGTAGTGCCGATCGCCTCGATGTGTTTGGCGTTCGACACTACTACGGTGACATCGTCCGCATATGCTGACACGGATCTTCCGCATCCTAGTTCGCGCGGGACGCCCCTCAATGTCTCCAGTTTGTGCAGTAATGGCTCGAGAGTCAATACTTACAAGAGGGACGAGAGGGGACATCCTTGGCGGGCCGAGCGCATGATGTTGAACGGTTCCGAAAGGTGACCATTCACTCTCACCACAGAGCAGATCTCGCTGTGCATGGCAGCGTTCCAGCCTCTGAAGACGGGCCCAAAGCCAGCCGCCCTATGGACTGCCGCTAAGTAACGATGGTCGACCCTATCGAAAGCTTTCGACTGATCTAAATTGATCAAGCACCCACCCGTGCCAGGTTCCCTAGCTACCCTCTCTACGATGTATCGCATGAGGTGGAGGTTGTCGTGGATGGATCTGTCGGGAATGGCGCATGTCTGCGCCTCTCCCACCAGACCACCAACGACAAGCGCCAACCTATTTGCTAGCACCTTGGCCAAAATCTTGAACTCTGCATTTAGCAGAGTTAAGGGGCCTGAAATTATCTATGTTATCCCCCTTGTTCGGATCCTTTCTCAGCAGTGCCACCGCTCCTCGGCTCACAGAGCTGGGAATTCTCCCGTTCTGTTGCCAGTTGCAGTAGACGTCTGCCAAGAGGCCTCCGAACAAATCTGGCATCTCTATATAAAGTTCATAGGGCAGACCATCCAAACCAGGCAATTTACCCCTTGTGCAGCCAGTCATTTCCTCCCGTACTTCAGCGGCTGTTCTCGGCTTTTCGCAACACTCCGCCTCGGTGGGCGAGAGCCGCGACAGTCCGTCGAGGTAGACACTAAAGTCCATCTATCGACCCGGCCCTCCGCTGCCCCGAACAGCTGAGCGAAGTGTCGCTGAAAAGCTTCACACATTTGCCCGGGATCGAGTAGCATGCGCCCGTCGTGGTCCACCAAAGACCGGATCGTGGCTTTGTTGCCACGACGCGCCTCCGCCACTCGGGCCCATTGAACGGCTTTCGTCCCCTCGTGTCTGAGAGCACGCAACCTAGCTCTGACAACGCAAGCCTTCGTGCTTTGCATTGAAGAATTGGTCAAGGGCCAATTTCGCCGCAAGCACGTCGGTCGCGATGCCTTTGCTAAGCGCCTCGTCTAATTTTCTAACTAGTTCTCCCTCTGCTCTATTTTTCTCTATTGCTAAAGCCTTACTAAATCTAATGGATTCTATTCTAATCGCTCTTTTCAGAGCAAACCTCCACTTGTTATTGACGATGGCCCCCGTCAACGCCCGCTTAACTAGTTCGCTAATCCGGTCTCTGTAGGCCTTGCGCGCTGGTAAGGACGCGTTTAGCTTCCAGTAGCCGGGTCCTCGTCTATGAAGCCTATCTAAGTCAAGCACACAGATCACGAATTTGTGGTCCGTGTAGCTGACTATCTTGAATTGTGGACAGCCTATGCTAGACCTATCTATTTCCCTACAAAATACTCTATCTAGATATGATCTGGATGACCCTATGCGATTTGTCCAAGTCCACATTGGCACATTCGGGAAATCCAATCGCTACCTGTCAGACAGTTCAAAACGCCTGAGCAGGTTGGTGAGGCTCTTGCACCCTCCACCCCTATCCGCTAATCCCACACAGTCCCAGCGTGCATCTAAGATCCCGTTCCAGTCGCCCACTAACACTAAAGAGCGGGACGTTCCAAGAAAGGTCTCCAGACGCCGGAAGAAATCAGTTCGCCCTGCTCTTGTCGGGGCATAGACGGCCACTAGCCTGAAAGCTTGCCCGTCTCCGCTAGTCACGTCCAGCACCACCAACTTACCCTCTGGGTTCAGGAAGATGGCCCGTATGGCGAGATCCAAACCTCTCCGAAAAAGCACATCAACTCCTCCCCCCGATCCAGGACGGCTGGGAGATGCGTACACATCGTAGCCGCCGAAGATCGGTGCGAAGGCCCGTGCTTCGGAGATTCTGGTCTCGCTGATGGCCACTACATCTATGTTTAGTTACCTGAGGTCGTTGAGCAGGTTGCCCTGCTTCCATGACGACCCCAAGCCACGCGCATTTATGCTGCCTATTCTGAGTGAGGTTATGTTGAAATGGAGTGGAAAAGATGGGAAAGACCACTTACCTTACCTCTCGTAGAGGAAGGATGGTTTGTCCATCCTTTTCACTGCTTGTGGCCTCCTCCGGAAGGATGTCCTTATAAATCCTCCTGGAGATTTTTGTCGGAAGTCTCCGATTTTTGTTTTAGTGTCGTGTACGTTTTCTGTGTGATGCCAGTGATTTGTATGTGTGGAGGTGGTGTCAACTTTGGGGTTGTTGTGTAGTCTTTTTCTGTGATGCTGGTGTTGTGTTGGATGTAGTGTAATAATTGGTTGTTGTTCAAATTTAATGCTGTGTAGTGTGTATCGTTTTGGTTGTTTTGTTTTGTTTGCGTTTGTTGTGGGTTTGTTTCTGTTACGCTTTTTGGTTACTTTTGTGATGTTGGTGATGGTGATGTTTGGGTTAATGATGGTGATGGTGTTGGCGTTTGTGGTGATGGGGTTGGTGATGTTGGTGTGGATGGTGGCATATCTGTCCTAACTTTTTTGTTTGATAGTTTATTTGTTTCCCTCTGTATTTTGTTTTTGGAGGGCGAGGAAGAGATTTTTTTCTTTATGGGTTTCTTTTTTTCTGATACCATTTCTCACTCCTCGTTGTCACAATCTGTTTCCAGTTGCGATAGGCCGGGGAATGGAAAATCCTCCAAAGGCGTTGGTTTTGGTTGTGGCGTGGTGGATGGTGTAGGCGCTGGTGCTAGTTCTGGCGCGTTGGGTGGTGGTGGTGTTGGTTTTGCTACTGTTGCTGCGGTTGTTGCAGTTACGGTTGCTTCTGTTGTTGCTGCTACAGTTGTTGCTGCCATCTCTGCTGCTGGTGGTGTTGATGGTTGAGTTACAGGGGTGGGTAAGAGAGGTGGCCTCAACCTTTTAGCCTGAGGGAGGAAAGCCCTTAGATGGGTTCCTTCACCACAAACGACACACCTAGGCCTTCTGCCCTCGACGATTACGGTGCGGTGGCTACTGTCAGTGAGGTCTATTACCTCTGGGATCTCCTCAATGCTTTTATGGTCCGCTTGGATCAGGAGCTCCATCCCAGATCCAGACCAGTTCTCCTGCTTTTCTTTCGCTATTTCGATTATCTTGGTGTTGGTGAGGACGACAGCTATTAGCCACGGTTCCATATTTCTGCTCACGTCTGATGTGGGGTTTTTTTGCCCACACATGTCCCAAAGCTTTTTGGATTTGGGACTCGGATGCCCGTTCCACTCGGCGCGATTTTATGTTAATTGTCCGATAAGACACGGTGCATAGGCGACGATGCTCCATTTTATTAGGTGGGGTGGGGGTGGGAGCGGCTGACCCTGTACCCATCTTTCTTTACCATTCTTTTGGCTTCTTCTAATTCCTCCTGAGTTACCTGGATCGCTTCGCACGTTTTTGTTGCTACTCTCGCAAAAGACCGGGTAGTTCTCTTAATTTCATTGTTGTTGTTGTTATCGTTATTTTTTATATTGTTAATTTTAGTTTCAGTTGTGGTGGTGGTGGTGGCGTCGGTGGTGTTCGGTGTGGAAGAGTTCATTTTGGTTGAATTCATTTCGATATCACGAGATAATTTATTTTTTTGTTTTGTTTCAGTTGTCGCTGTGGGGGTGGCGGCTTCAACACCTGCAGTCATTGGTAATGGCGGGAAATGAATGTCTGCCTGAGACAAATTTAAAATATTGCTACTGCTTATATTTTTAGTGTTGGAAAACGTAGTAATATTTACAATGGTGGTGTCGGTGCGAGGTGTTAGTTTGTGAGGAAGGTGTGACTGAGTCGGCCATGATTTTTCAAAGAAATTTTTTTTTTGTTTGATAATTATAAAAAGTTTAAATTTGGGGCTCAAGGCCCCAATCTCTTTGAGTGTCCTTTTCAGAAATCAATGTATGTGCACTTATATACAGTTAACAATAAAAATTTTCCATAAATGGCAATTTTAAACAACTGAAAATAACAAACCTTTGCGGAGCTCACGATAATACGATTTACTACGTAGGTCGCCAATAATAATAATAATAATAATAATAATAATATCCACAAGAATATGAAACAAATAGCTTTTGCTTAAAAATTCAGAATGTAAATAATTTTGAATTTCCTTTCATGAACGAGAGAGTTTTGGCAAATAGTGGAACATTTTACCATAAATTATCTATTCATTACTAAAAAGCTATTCATCTTGATTCTGAAAGACTACTTATTACTGCACAATGTGAAGTAATTCTTTAGACTTTGGGTTTCTCTATACACAAGATTTGTTGATACAATGTATTAATTGGATAAAAATAGGTATTATTAGGCTAAATGATTGATTTGATATTTTGCTGTCTCATGCTCGGATATCTGAGAAACCTTGTGTGATAGATAAATAAATATACATAATATATATTATATATATGAACATATATATGTATGTCTATGCACACACACACACACACAGACATATATATATATATATATATATATATATATATATATATATATATATATATATATATATATATATATATGTAGATAAATCTACCAAGAGTTTACGGTAGTGTCCAATCCGTATTTATATATATATATATATATATACATATGTATACTTGTTTACCAAAATATATTTGCTTGTGACAGTATAAACTGAGGAAGGTATTTTTCTGCTCTAGACAAGCTTATTGTTGTCACAATGTTTAACCACAAGTCAAACCTAATTGGCAGACATAAAATCAAGGCATTCCTACGGTTACCATTCCTTTCATTTTTCTTTTAGCCATAATGTATTCTGGAATATATTATTCAATGTGACTTCTTTTGGATATAGTGAAGTTTTGGTGTGAGAGAATTTGGCTGGTATACCATCAAGTCTAATGAGTGTATAAATACTCTGCCATTGATTTGGATCGATGAACTAAATTATTTGTTGGTGTGTGTTATTTTTTAAAGAATTCGTAATGGATTAGTAACACAACAGCAACCATTTTAAGACTATTTCCCTGCTGAAGCTGTGGTTGTTAGCCTTGCATTGCAACCCCCATGACAAACAATCTGGATCATGGCATATCATTTGCATCCCCACTCGCCACTCTCATTTTTTTTTTCATCATTAACTTTAGCCATGTAACTTTGAGGCTTTTCTGCTTCCTTGATTTTTTCCCTCATTCATTTTCATCACCCACCGCCATTTGCCCAGTTACTTTCCCCAACCATCTTAATCAGTTTTTCTCACATTATCATCTTGCCTCTGAAACTATCCCATGATAAATATAATTGATTATCATCATCTTCATTTTATATATGCTTTTCTTGCTACAATGTGTGGATCATTTGCCAAAGTTCTAGAAATGTCTTATTCGGAGTTACTAACTCTTGTATATTCCAAATGTTGAAATGGTTTCTACAGCTGAATGCCACCTTCTTAATACCAAACAATTTAAGTAATGCCCTAGGTACACTTTATCATGCCAACGGCACTAGAGAGTTTCCCATGTCCTCAACAAGACTAAAGAGTTATTTCTATCTTACACTAGCAGTAAAGCCCGGCGTTGCTCGGGGTCGCTCAGTAGCTGTGTTAAAGTTACAATGTTAAGTTTCTTTCTTGGCTTAAAAACTGTAGTGTCTACTGTGCAGACTTGCATGTGGTGTTTTTGATTAATATTCCCTCAACCAACAATATGCCTTATGAAGTTAAGAAAACATAACGATAACCCGAATGTTATAACAAAAGAGGATGCTGGGGATAGAAACTGCACTGGTTATTTATTAACAAAGATCGAAAATGTAAACACTGCAACGCAGAGAAAAACATTAGCGTAACCAAATTATCAGTTATGTCTGTCTGCACGCCTATATCACCTCTCTGCACGACTGTCTGTCTGCACGCCTATATCACCTCTCTGCACAACTGTGTTTGCACGCCTATATCACCTCTCTGCACGACTATCTGTCTGCACGCCTATATCACCTCTCTGCACGACTATCTGTCTGCACGCGTATATCACCTCTCTGCACGACTGTCTGTCTGCACGACTGTCTGTCTGCACGCCTAACGACGAAATATTTGCTTGTTTTACGTAGTCTTTAAATAGACTTGTTTTCAAGTAAAAATATTGTTTTAAAATGCTTTTAAATGGAAATGAAGCAAAACGGAAGCCTAGTGTTCGAACTGATGAATTTTGCAGGTCAATATTTTGCTGGCTCGACAACTGTTAAAGCCAGCGTAATTTTTTACGTAAGACGCTCAATGTAAACAGAACAAAGGGAAATAACTGATAACTTACGCTCAAAAATCGATACATTATATTCGATTTCGTCACATAGGGTGGGTCAATTTGAAATTTTTTTTTTCCGATGTCTTCGCTAGGGCTCAATGTACAAGTATAGCAATTTCGGTGCAATTCCGTGAGAGATTCTAAGAGGAGATGTGTGCCAAAAATCGATAGACAGACAGACAACCACAGTTTTATATATATAGATTGTCACTATTCCATTTTATACACACTTCCATACACAGGCATATATATATATATACACACACACGTACGTACGTACGTGCGTGCGTGCGTGCGTGCGTGCGTGCGTGCGTGCGTTTGTGCGTGTGTTTTTCAGAGGGTCGATTGGTCATGGTAGATCAATATATCAACATATTGACTGGCAGGTAGTGGTCACCTTACCACCTGTTTCTAAGTCCCGAAATCTCTGATGAAACTCATCATCTTCCTCTGAAATATTGATTGTTTCTGAGAAACAATCATAAAACAATGAACTAATTAACTACATGTCTCTGACTTTTGTTTTATTTTTATTGTTCAATACACACATATATATAAATGACTGTGACTTGAGCATATTCTTAAAATAAACCTTAATTTAAGAGCACTTACCATAAAAACTATAGGAATCACTGCCTAATCTCGCTGAAACCAACTCTTCAAGGCCACATTGAGTTTTAACAACATAATTAGCCCCACCACAAACAGATGAAAGCCAATATATATACACACACGCAATCGCATGCTTGGAGACAGAGATAAGAAGAAATAAATAAATAAAATAGAAATGGGAGGAAACATAATAGTATCACTGATGATATCGCAGATGTGTGATGAAAGAACTTTGATAGACTATATATATATATTTATATCTGTATTTGTATCCGCTGGTCAATCAATAACAAACATTGGTTGCCACATAAATTAACTATGGAGATATAAAAGATACAGAAGCGAAAACCAACCCAAACCAAATAGTGAGTGTGTTCGGTTATTATTTCTGGCAATATTATAACAATATGATCCTCCCAAGTATAACAATATCTATATCTATATATGAATATAATATAAAACATTAGAAAATTATGGAATTCTGTACAAATAATAATTGTTTCTACTTTTGGCACAAGGCCAGCAAATTTTCCCAGTGCATTACTGGTACTTTATTTTATCGACCACGTAAGGATGAAAGGCAAAGTTTACCTTGGAGGGATTTGAACTCACATCATAAAGGGAGGTAACTCTATGCTTCAAAGCATGGTGTCCGAACAGTCAGACAGAATTATAGAATAGCAATTAAGAAGTAGGATTTGGATTCTGGGCGATTATAGATATATGGATGATTGAACCGAAGGGTGGGGAGACAAGAAGAAAATGGTATTTTTACATTACATTACGTAGAAGTGGACTGACCATTAATAAGAGTTGACAAATTCTGCGATTCGTACCTCGTAACAGGTTTATTTATATTAGGTGTGAATAGGGAGTGAGCGAGAGAGATTGAAAGAGGGAGGGACCAACAGTCACGTATATGATAGAGAGAGGGGGTTGATAGCGATTTAGAGGGCCGAGAGAAGCCATATTTATGAATCCTGGAAAAATTTTAGGCCAGAATGGTAGCGAGGAGAAGATTATTTAGAACAAGCGAGGAGAAGATTATTTAGAACAGTCAGACAGAATTATAGAATAGCAATTAAGAAGTAGGATTTGCATTCTGGCGATTATAGATATATGGATGAATGAACCGAAGGGTGGGGAGAGAAGAAGTAAATGGTATTTTTACATTACATTTCGTAGAAGTGGACTGACCATTAATAAGAGTTGACAAATTCTGAGATTCGTATCTTGTAACAGGTTTATTTATATTTGGTGCGAGTAGGGAGTGAGCGAGAGAGTGAGGGATCAACAGGCACGTATATGATAGAGAGAGGGGGGTGATAGCGATTTAGAGGGCCGAAAGAAGCCATTTTTATGAATCCTGGAAAGGTTTTCGGCCTGAATGGTAGCGAGAAGATTATTTAGACAAGCGAGGAGAAGATTATTTCGAACAGTCAGACAGAATTATAGAATAGCAATTAAGAAATAGGATTTGGATTCTGGGCGATTATAGATATATGGAAGAATGAACCGAAGGCTGGGGAGTTAAGAGGAAAATGGTATTTTTACATTATATTTCGTAGAAGTGGACTAACCATTAATAAGAGTTGACAAATTCTGAGATTCGTACCTCGTAACATATTTATTTATATTTATTATAAATAAACCTGTTACGAGGTACGAATCTCAGAATTTGTCACCTCTTATTAATGGTCAGTCCACTTCTACGAAATGTAATGTAAAAATACCATTTACTTCTTCTCTCCCCACCCTTCGGTTTATTCATCCATATATCTATAATCGCCCAGAATCCAAATCTTACTTCTTAAATGCTATTCTATAATTCTGTCTGACTGTTCTAAATAATCGTCTCCTCGCTTGTTCTAAATAATCTTCTCCTCGCTACCATTCTGGCCTAAAATTTTTCCAGGATTCATAAATATGGCTTCTCTCGGCCCTCTAAATCGCTATCACCCCCCTCGCTTTATCATATACGTGCCTCTCTCTCTCTCTCTCTCTCTCTCTCTCTCTCTCTCTCTCTCTCACTCCCTACTCGCACCAACTATAAATAAACCTGTTACGAGGTACGAATCTGAGAGTTTGTCAACTCTTATTAATGGTCAGTCTAAATAATCTTCTCCTCGCTAACTACCCCATATCCATCCCATCCGCCCCCACTCTCCACCATTATTATTTGGACCAATCATAAGTCAACGGCCTATGCTATCACTTCACCTGGTTGCTTTTCGATATGATGGATGGACTAAGGATTTTCTAGAGAGTCTGAAGAATCTGGGCACTAGAAGACAATGCCAAAGATAACGACAATTCACCTCATGCTGCCGGACGAAAGGGCAAGGACTCCTCCTCTTTGTTTCGACCGCAGATGGCCAACATAACCCCAACCCCATCCCCCTCACCCCTCCCTGCGCCTCACCCACCAAACGCAATCCAAAACTTTAGAGTTGGTACCATGAATGTAGGCACCTTAAAAGGCCGCTCTAACGAGGTTGTAGAAATGCTTGAACGTAAGGAGGTTGATGTTTGCTGTATCCAGGAGACCAGGTGGAGGGGCGGGTCTGCTAGATTCATTGTGGGTAAAAAACGATGCTATAAGCTTTTCTGGGTGGGAAATGACAATGGGCTGGGTGGGGTAGGAATCATATTAGCAGAAAAATGGGTGGATAAGATAATAGACGTAAATAGAGTGAATGACAGAATAATTAAAATAAGACTTGTTCTAAATAGAACTACTGTGACAGTAATATCTGCGTACGCACCCCAATCCCGACTGCCTGGCGCTATAAAAGACAGATTCTATGAGACACTGATGCTCACTACGTCCCAAATAACCGACAGTGACTATATAATTATTGCTGGCGCCCTAAATGGTCACGTTGGGCAACATTGTGACGGCTATGACGGAATCCACGGAGACTATGGGTTTGGTACTAGAAATAAGGAAGGCTCCAGAATCCTGGAATTCTGTGACGCAAATAACACTAACTTCAAACAACGAGACAATCACTTGATCACCTACAGATCAGGGGAACATACGAGCCAGGTAGATTATATCCTTACCAGAAGACGTAACAGAGTGTCCGTTGTAAACACTAAATCCCTCCCCCCATGAAGAATGCACCTCCCAACATAGACTGATAATTAGCGACCTCATAGTCAGGACAAGACGTACTCGACAACAGAAGAGGACTATCCTCAGGAGAAATATATGGAAGCTAAAGGACCGCACAGCCAGAAATAAATTTAAAAGCATATTACTTGATGTTTTCGACAGAAAGGAAGAGCATTTAGAGTCGTACAATATAGAGGAACAGTAGGAATTCCTGAAAGCAAACCTGCTGTTGGCGGCAGACAAGTCTGTGGCTGGAGCAGGCCTATAGGCAGGAGGAGAGTAACATAGTGGTGGAACAGTAAGGTGGAGGAGTCAATTAAGGCCAAAAAGCAGGCTTGGAAAGTATGGCGGGATGGGGGGAAGTAGAGAAGACTATCAAGTGGCCAGGAGGGAAGCTAGGAGACAAGTGTACTTCGCAGGAAGGGAAGCAGAGGAAAGAAAGTTCAAGCATGTTCTACAACGCGAGGACCAAAAACGTGATGTGTTCAGGATTGCTAGGCAATGTGTCAAGGAAAACCGTGATATTGTCGGAGAAGTGTGTCCTAAATGATGATGGTGTACTTGCCATCACTGACGCTGATAAGAAGGTAGCTTGGAAGTGTCACTAAGAAAGGCTACTAAATGAGGAGAATAAATGGGAGAAAGACAGTCTCCCCCACATCGACCCAATAGAGGGACCAGCAGTGTTAATCGAAGGTAGTATAATAAGTAAGGCAATCAAAGATATGAAGCCGGGTAAGGCGGCTGGGCCTTCGGAAATAGTTGCTGAACTGCTGAAAGCTTCTGGAACAGTGGGACACACCATGGTCACCCGGATAGTAAACCAAGTCATACAGAATGGGGTTTTTCCGAAGGACTGGCATAGCAGCATCATCATTAACTGCTACAAGGGTAAAGGAGATGCCCTAGATAGGAGTAACTATAGAGGCATTAAATTATTCTATATATATCATCATCACCGTTTCATCCATTTTTCCCCTGCTTGCATTCATCTTCTAATTTGTTTTGTAAGATGGTGTAGGACAGAACAAAAAAGGGACTCAAAATAACAAATCAGTCAAGGAAGCGGTCACACAATGTGCGACAAAAGAGCTTTGCTAAAAAAATAACAACCATCCATTTATTAAACCAAATATCCGGAATTTTGTAATAAATTGAAATGAAAACCAACAGGTGAATGTGTTTTATTGGCAGCATGAGCCTCCTAAATTATAATACGGTATAATAATAATAACAATTTGAAGAATTGTATATAATGTGAAGCCACGTGACTGAGTGGTTAGTGAACTGGATTCACAATCATGATGTTGTGAGTTTGATTCCCGGACTGGGTGATGCATTATGTCCTTGAGCAAGACACTTTATTTTAAGTTGTGCCATCTGTCTGAAATTGTAACCGGTAGACACTATTAGCAATTGAAAAAACCAGTAGAAACATTGTTTCTTCAGTCTGATTTGATGATGTCTGGAATCTTGTTGATTGACTGTATATATTATGTATATACGTGTGTGTGTATGTGGACCAGAGAAAGGTATACAGCTCAATGAAAATTGCTAATAAACCAGCATCTCAAACAAGACTACTATGTGATATTTATTTCTGCTGAGTTGCATAGACACTTCCTTGTCTTTCTTACCATCAGAAATGTGATGAGCCAGTGATTGGGGCATGGGAACAAACACATTACCAATGCTATTGTTAGTTAAATATATGACTTAAAATAACAAAATATATAAATCAAACACAATTATCATTAACTTTGCATACGATTAGATGAAAATCAACATTTAAAAGACAATTATCGGCTTCCAACAAAATCTTATATCGATCATGAGTAACAATTAATAGGGACTTCTCTCCCCCTCTCTCTCTCTCTCTCTATATATATATATATATATATATATATATATATCATCATTTCATTTTACATCCGCTTTTTCCCTGCTTGCAAGGGTGGGACGGGAACTCATTCTGGCTTGATTTCTACAGCTGGATGCCCTTCCTAACACCAACCTCATTTACAGTGAGTGCTGGGTGCTTTTTTGCCGTGGCCCCTCCACGACCACTTTGCAGTGGAATGATATGGACCCCAGTCCCTATCATCTCATTTCTACAGCTGAGTAAACTGGAGCAATGTGAAATAAAGTGTCTTGCTCAAGGAAACAACACATCACCCGGTCTGAGAATTGAACTCACAACCTTTCGATTGCAAGGCCATTGCTCTAACCACTAAGCCATGGGCCTCCATATATATTTTAATATAGATGAGATTCTACAGGACTAGAACTGTTTCATTCTTTAGAAATCATCAGGAATCAAGATTCATTCTTTAGAAATCATCAGGAATCATATAGTATATATATGTATACACACACACACACATGTATATATATATATATTGTTTTCCTTAGAATAGCAACATTACTTACACCTAATTTTGTCTCATTGGTGGATTGGCAGTATCGGTAGAGGGTCGGACACCAAGCTTTGACGGCCTTTGCCATTCTGAGTTTAAATCCCGCCGAGGTTAACTTTGCCTTTCATCCTTATGGGGTCAATAAAATAAAGTACCAGTAATACACTGGTTAATTGCTGGCCTTGTGCCAAAAAGTAAAAACAATTAATTATTTCCTCCATTGTTTCTCTTACTAATCAGGTTTGTATTTTTTAAACTCTAGTTCTTTATCATCCATATTTCTTATCATCTCTTCTCTAATTTCAATTCAACCTAATTCTTATGCTGCTAGCCTGCTTGTTGCATTGTTCTTTGTTTCAGGTTTTTAAACAAATCTGACTTTCAGATAAACGTTTAACCAACACTTTCACCTAGTCTATTAAAGATTGCCTCAGGTGCTGCTAAGATCTAAGCAGTTCCTAGTTTAGGTATTTCTCTTTGACTTCCACTTAATTAAGATGTATACATAATGAATGGGGAAAATGATCCAATGATTGCTGTACATGAAAAGCAAATCTTTTATTGGTTACTAACACATTTAATGTAGTCAGAAAACAGACATCAAACCATGACCTAAATACACATCAAATATCTGCCTCTTTCGATCAGGTAAAGATATTCAGGCTTGCTGCTATTAACGTTTGAACAATGGAAAATAGGGCAGTTGAAATTGTAGAAATGCTAGAGCAGAGAAGATTATATGTGTATTGGGTTCAAGAAATGAAGTCGCTCTTAGTTTCAGTAAGACCTTCTTGTAGGCAAAGGATACACATTGATCAGAACTTAACTATGAGGTTGAAAGACAGTAACAACATATAGCCATATAAACATGTACTAGATTGTTATGTGAAAAGTGGTAGTAAATTGTTGAGTATTACAATTGAATTATTTTTATCAGAAAAATGCAGATATTTCTATAGTGTACAAATAAACACGATGTCAATTCTGTTCTGATTTGAAATAAATCAACAAAATTCTTCAGTAATTGAACTTCTAATGAGAACATTTTCTTCAGAAATTTGTTGTCAAATAAGCTAAATGTAAAGTGTATTGATTTATTGACAACAATTTAACAACCGAGTCAATTGGGAATGGAAAAATATGAGAACTCTTTAATGTTATTCATTAAAGATCTGAGCATATACGTATGTTTGTGCACACACCAACTCACTCTATATATATATATATATATATATATATATATATATATATATATATATATATCCCTCTTTCTTTCTCTTATACACACCCTGTTTCTCTCTGTCTGTCTCTCATACACAGCAAACACACAAAAGGTGAGGTTTTTTTATGAATAACTCTTGATTATTGTCCAAACAACATGTGATGACATCTACAGGGAGACATGTATGCGGATGGTTCAACTTGTTAGAAATAATAGCCAGATTTTCACAAATTGCATCCTACTATTTTCATTACACTTGGAAACACTGGCCAATGTAGTCTCTGATATCATCATCATCATCATCATCGTCGTTTAATGTCCATCTTCCACGCTAGCATGGTTTAGATGGTTTTGTTCCATTTGATGTGGGAATGGTCAGGAGACCATGTCTCACTTGTATGGAAGTGTCTGGAAGTGTCTCTGGCAGGTTTTTTACAACGGGATACCCTTTCTTACACCAACCACATTTACAGTGTGGACTGGGAGGCTTTTTACCATGTCTCCTATACGACCACCTTACAGTGTGGACAGTGTGGACGGAACAGGAAAGGGAGGATGGGGTAGGGTGTGTGGAGTGAGTGTACATTGGGTTAAGAGGTGCCTATTGACTGTAGCTTTGTATGCAATGGCAGTCGGGTCTTCTGTACAACTGCATGGTACCAAAGATCATCATCCAGTGTCATTGTCTTTGAATGATCATGGCTGGAAAGATTCTGATTATATGTCTACCTCCTCAGCCTGACCCGAGTGTCAATAACAACAACAACAGCAATTGTATCAACTGAAGTAGGGTATCACACCTGTAAAAGATCTAAATGTGTATCAAAATTCTAACTCATTGTACTCTGTGTTCTGGTCACCAAAACTGCTGTAGTGCATTTTGGAGAAGTGTGACAGTGAAAGCTTCTGTATCCTGGTAGTATGGTTTTTTTGCAGAATCAAACAAAAATCTGAGAAATTGAAAATATAACTTCAATAAGGAATCTGAAGTCAAATATGGCCAAACAAAATGTATCCTTTAGTAATAGTGACCACCAAATCAAACACCTAAATCAGTCTTGTCAGGAACTAAATAATGTATTGTATATACAAACTATATACTTTAATATAGAGACTAGAATTCAATTCCTGTACTAACAAATATACAGTGATGTAATAAACATCATCAGCAAAGGTCTAAAACTTAGGAAATTCACAGATGACTCTCTGACAGAAAGGATAAACATTTTTTTTATCTAAGTGACATAGTTCATTGTTTAAAAAGAATTGAAGAAAATGCTGCCTCTGTTAGTAACAAAATGATTATGTTCTTTTTTTTTGTTATAAATGACAAATGGATGTATGTAGAAGGTTATGCTATCAGGCAGGGGAACATTGGTAGTAAAAAGAGATGTGTACTAATTTGAAAAGAATGCCTTAACCCTTTGAAACATAAACCTGTGCTATGAGTGATGTCCTCAAACTTGGGCATTCATATGAATATCAATAAAAAATTTATTTTTCAATAAATGATAATAAATGTATCAACTTGACAACCATCCCATCAATGACATGCAAAAGAACACAAGGTAAAGCAAAGATATTAAATGATTGCCGATTTGGGTAGAATGTGATGTAAATAACAGTAGTAAACAGAAGAGTGTGGCAGTGTCTGTGCTGGTAGGATATAGTCAAACATTATTGGAATACTGGGCCAGCAAATTCAAAGTATTAAATATGATGGAAGTGTGCAAAGCAATTTACAGAGTAAGGTAAGCACAAGGATCTTAGAAAAATTTTGTGAATGAAGAATAAATGTGATATTGATTACATTGTAAAATTCGAAAACTTTAATATGTGTCAGAGACATATTAAAGGCAGATATATGTTTAGTTCTAGTTTCATGGAGTTATGATGTGGAATAAATACATTTCCAACTAATTAGCACTCTCAACTGTCATATTTATTTTTGTTGATGTAATGTAATATAGACGAGTATAGCTAAAGAGACATAATCCGTTTTTGCAATAAAAGGAGATGATAGCAAAACATGACCGAGTAAATGAAAGATGGGTTTTATCTGGCCTCTGTGTCTGTGGATTGTGTGAAAAGTTGTTGTTTTTCTTGAGTTTGAGAAGATACTGAGACCTGTTTTGTCTCATTCTGTGAGAGCCCTGTGGTTTATAGTATGTGCATGCAAGATTTTCTCTGTTATTGTGAAGATACATCACTAGCATGTGATTCAAAGATAAGAGTTGCAGATATGCACAGATTGTAGTATATCTGATGATCTTGAATTGATACTAAACAGCTTGGTAAAATGAAGCATGGATGGAAATAACAGGCCTGTTTACATATAATAAAAGGCATCTTCAATAAATGTGAACTTAAGATCTATGAGCTGAGATTAATTAAAGGCAAATTGGCATGTTATTATAGCATAGGACAAATACTTTGTAGTTTTGGTTCTGGCTCTCTGTTCTATGAGCTCAAATCTCACCAAAGTCAACTTAAAATGAAATAACTTATTCTTGTCCCAATTTACTTTTTGTTAGGAGATAATTCAATAACAATATCAATTGTGGTAGCTAGCCAAACTATCTTAAAGTCTGTAGCTGTATGCAAATATATCTACTAAGAAAAAATTGAAATAAAAAATATATTTATAAGTAACTTGGGAACAGAGGAATCATTAAAAATGTAAAAACTTCTAGCAATTGAAAAACACTGGTAATCAAAAATGTTGTTTGAAAATTATTATGAATCGAATTATTCCAGAATTACAATACATCTTTTGCCTTTGAAAATAGTTTAGCCCCTATTGAGATTTATTTTAAGTTTTAAACGTATTTGTTACTTTTCCCCCACTTTTATGATTATCATAAAACAATAACATTTTTTATGGCCAATAGATTTTCTGGATAGTTTAATCTCTCTTATTAAATTCTGCTTCAATTGGCAAATTGGCAGAGTAGTTAGAGTGTAGGACAAAATGTCTTGCATATTTGTTCTTGCTCTCTGCCTTCTGACTTCAAATCCTACTATAGTCAACATTGATTTTCCTCATTTCAGGACAATAAAATAAAGTACCAGTCAAGGGTGGTGGGTTGGTAGTATTGTTAGGATATTTGGACAAGATACCGTTTCAGTATTTCTTCTGGTTTTTTGAATCAAAGACTATCACAACCTACTCCGTTGGCAGATTCAATCCCTCATCTGATGAAACATAGTCACCTGGTTATTGGGTGTCTTTAGCAGGGTCCATTCTATTGTAAGCATTTGAGTGAAATCTCCTGTTGAGTAATAGTTTTTTTTTTGTAATCACTATGTTACGTGTCTGAGTGTCGGCTGTGTGGTGTTTGGCTTGTGTACAATTAATTTTTTAATGCTATCTTGAGATATTGTTATTGCCATGTTGAATGTTTGTTATGTAAGAGTATGCCTTATGTTATTTCATCACCTACTAATCCTATAGAATATATGTTGTATAAATTGTATTATTGTATTAGGTGCTTACTGTATAGGGTGTATGTTGTAATGACTGGAAATTGTACTTCTGCTTGGGTTGTTCAATTGAATCGATAACATTTTGTGTGAAATATGGTCTGTATCTATAAGAGATATTTTGGGGATTGTGTATAATGTTGCAATCCTCAGTATTGCTTGGATGTTTTGTTTAATTTTTGTTTTATCATATCTAGTTCTTAGTTAATTATTATTCTCAAGTTTTAAATTGTTATTGGTTTAGTCTGTAAGAAAGAGATATGATTATGGCCTTTGCAGTCTCTCCTAGAATGGTTACAACAGTTGTGGTAAACATTCATTTTGAACAATTGCATGTCAATGGCTGCTGGGAAAACATCTGCAGGGAGAGAGTCCAGCATACTTGGAAGTAAACACAGAGAGTATGGATTATTAAAGGGGCTTATGAGTACAAAATTGCTAAGGAAAGTAAAGAAGAAAAATGATTTGGAAGTGCTGGAGTTAAGGTGGATGAAATCAATCAACCAAATGCTAGAACAGAGACCACTATAGTAGTGGTAGAAAACATCACAGAAAAGAGATAACATGTTAGTGGATCAGAAGTTAAAATGAGTTGAGTAATGCCAGCCCAGTGTAATGAAAGAGTTGAATTTGAAGTATTGTATCACTATGAAAAAAAAAAAATGAAAACAAAATCTTAGTTTACTTATTTAGCAACTCATCAAAGACAAACACATTAAACTTTTAGTTATTTAACTGGAAACTGATGACAATTAGACTCAGTATTGTCTACATATTCTTAAAAATGCTGTTTATTATTAATATTGGAGTGAATCCAAGTGTGATTTTGTTAACTTGAGAACAATTTCATTCTGTAAGATACAATGGTAATTAAATAGGACAACTTTAAATGGATCAGTACTGTCAGAGGTATTAAGTTGCCTAATAAAATTATGTACCATTGCTTTGATCCTTACCAATGGTTGATATTTTATTAGTTTAAATTCAATATCCTGCCAAAGAAAACAGAGAAGAATATCTCATTTGAGAGTTAAGAAATTAGTTTTGGCAATAGTTTTGGCGTCTTTCACTGATTTAGGTGAGGAAGAAAAATAAAATAAAATATTTCACTTAACCTTAATAATTTTGTCTCAAGTAAAACTTGAGGAATTTGCTTGCCAACAAAAGACTTGCTAATACCATGAAGGAAGATCTCAAAAGTACATTATGTTTTGACACATAGGATTTTGAAATTACTCATGTATGTCATTATGTCAGCATAAATTAGCTAGATTTTCAGATTATTTTGTTGTTGTTATCCTGCTTCTCCTTCTGCTCCCCTCATTATCATCAACAAATTACCATTATTATTATTATTGGCAGTATCGGTAGAGGGTTGGATGCCATGCTTTGATGCATAGAGTTACGGCCCTTGCCATTCTGAGTTCAAATCATGCTGAGGTTAACTTTGCCTTTCATCCTTACGGGGTCGATAAAATTAAATACCAGTAATGTACAGGATTATTGCTGGCCTTGTGCCAAATAGTAGAAACAATTATTATTATTATTATTCTCTGAGTCTCAGTCATTGATGTTATTTAACTGGAAAGTTTGTTGAAATGAATATCAAGCCACTACCTGCAGCCTCAGATATTCAGGACGTATCGGAGAGTTCTTGCTGTTCCCAAGCAAGCATGCATGCATGCCTTTTGAAGTGTTCCAAAAAGCGTGGTGGGGCCAATTTTCTTGAACCATCCCTGGAAACTTTTTGAGATAGTACCTAGTGCGCCTATGACAATCGGGACCACTTTGACTTCATGGCAGTTCCAAATCCTTTTTACCTCCCACTTTAAGTCCTGGTATCGGTTAATTTTGTCCCTCTCCTTCTCTTGCACTCTCGTGTCGAATGGGCAGGCCACATCCACAATCAGACACGATCTTTTTTCCTTGTCCAAAACCACCAGGTCAGGTCTATTGTGTTCCAGTTTCTTGTCCGTCTGTATCCTAAAATCCCATAGCACCTTCACCTGATCGTTTTCTATCACCGACTCTTGCTTATGCTCATACCACTTCTCAGAATGTGGTAAATTGTTTACTTTGCATAGGTACCAGTGGATCACGCTGCCCATCACATCATGTCTCCAGCCTTTATAGTGAGTCTGGGCTAGGTGTTTACACTCGGATACAATGTGACCCACAGTCTCCTCTCTCTCTCCTCAGATCCTGCACAGTGGGCTAGCCTCCTCCTTGTACATATGGTGTTTCAGCCACTTCGTTTTGAGGGCCTGCTCTTGCGCAACCATTAGCATTCCTTCTGTAGCCTTTTTAAGGTCTCCTCTTCTCAACCAGTTCCATGTCTGTGGATCTCTGAATTCTGTTTTCTCAAAGAAGGTACTATGAAGGGATTTTTCATGAAGGTTGCTCTTTCTCCTTGTTATTTCCTCCTTGGACATCCCCTGGTCTATTGTCCTCTCCTTCAGTACAATTCTGAGCATTAGCGCCTTACTATCGGTCACGTATTTGTGTAGGTTGTTTTTCTCCATCTGAACACAGTCCTCTATGCTGATAAGACCTCTTCCACCTTCAGATCTCCTTAAGTAGAGTCTATCGACATCACTCCTCTTGTGGAAAATGTTGTAGATAGTCAATAGCTTCCTAGTCTTCCTATCCATTTCTTTTTGTTCAGCAACATTCCATCTCAGAATTCCCGCACTGTACCTAATAATAGACACAGCTCGGGAATTTACTGCACTTATGGCATTCCTACTGTTCAGATGTGACTTTAATACGCTCCTTACATCTCCGAATGTATTCAAATCTTTCAATTCCTTCATTTTTTTGTTCTTGATGTCATCAGACTCCAGAACGCCCAAATACTTGTATCCTTCTTCAGAGTCAATTTCTTTTATCATCTCACCTGTTGGTACCTGGATTCCGTTGCTTCTGCTCAATTTACCCCTCTTCATCACAATGACTCCACACTTACTAATACCAAATTGCATACATATATCATTGCTGAAAATACGGACAGTCAACAAGCACATCCAACTCCTTCTCACTCTTCCCGAAGAACTTAAGATCGTCCATGAGATGGAGGTGATTGATGGTAAGCTCTCCCTTTCCCAACCTGTATCCTGCTCTCACTTTTCGCAGTATAAAGGTCAGAGGCATCAGGGCAAGGACAAACAACAGAGGGGACAGACTATCTCCCTGGAAGATACCTGTCTTCACGCCTCCCAAGGATTCTCCAGCTGATGTTAACTCTGTTTTCCAGGACTTCATACTTTTGCTCAACAACTGTCTGATGTTATCTGCCACCTTGAAGATCTGTAGGCTTTTGGTGATCCAAGAATGAGGCACCATGTCAAATGCCTTTTTGTAGTCTATCCATCCCATAGCAAGACCAGTGTGTCTCCTCTTGCAATTCCTCATTACCATCTTATCAATAAGTAACTGGTCCTTTGTACCACGGGACTTCTTCCGGCATCCTTTCTGTTCATTTGGTAACAAGTTGTTTGTGTGGAGGTGATGGTAGATTTCCTCAGACACAATGCTTGTCAACAGTTTCCACATTACGGACAGACATGTGATAGGTCTATAGTTGGTAACATCATTACCCTTGATTCGGTCTTTCATTACCAGAACTGTGGCGCCTTTTGTCAACCACTCTGGTTGGTACCTCACCTGACATCAAGCAGTCAGTTTCGGGTGGAGGGACGTTACATTTTTAATCCAATACCCCTGCATACAATCTGGGCCTGGTGATTTTCAGTTGGTTAGTTTTTTGGCCTGCCCCTTGAGAGTTTCAACTGTGATACTCAAATCAGTTTGTTGGTGTGCCTGTTCACTAATCTCCTTCTGTACTGTCTCAATCCACACTACCTGGTCATTATGTTTAACATCTCCAGAATGTCTTAGTTTGTTCCGCCTCAGGGATCATGTCATTGCTTCTTTCTTTCCCTTCAAGCTGTCCAAACAACATCTTCTGGTTGTTGTCAAACATTCGGTTCTGTCTATACTGACTGACTCTGCTCTCGTATCGCCTAATTTTTGGATTCTTTGCTACAATCCGTTGCTTCAGTTCCTCTATGATAATATTTAGCCTTTTCCTCCTAGTTTTGTACTTTATTTCTAGTCTATTTTTAGTGTCTATGTTTTTTAGTGTCCCATTCAGTAGGGACTCAAGCTTTCCAATATCATTTCTCATTTCCCTGATTTGACCACTCAGTCGTTTCTTCCACCAAGGTTCTGATCTTTCTTGTTTGTTGTTTCCTCTCGTTTTTATGCCAAGTAATTTCCTCACCGCATTTGCTGTTGCTTTGAGGATATTGTTGCACTGGTGAAGGCTCCTCGCCTCAACGTATGGGATGACTTTGTTTACCTTAGCTGTTGTTTCTTTTAACTTTTTCCTGTCTACAAATCTTAGGTTCATAGGTTTCCCACTATCATTGTTCAATTCATCTACCACTAAGTTTAGGATATCAACCAAATCTTGTCCTAGCCCGTCAGCATTCATCTCCTCAATGGCCGTATCTTTGTTCCAGGTATTATTTATTTCAGCATTCAGATCATTGTCTGCTTCGGATGGTTCCTTCGTTCTCTCAACCTCTTCACCTTCATTTCCCACTGGCTCGTTTGCCTGGCATACTCCACTCTCCATTTCCAACCTAATCTCTCTGCTCTGTTCTTCCAGTTCCAGCTCGCTTATCCACCCATTAATTCTTATTACCCGAGCCTGCCCAGCCAATTTTTGTTCATCTAATTTAAATAGACCAATCTCGTTCCAGATGTTATGCAGCCGTTTCCTATAGCCTTTCTCCTTGGGGTTACTCTTCAGGTAACATTACATAACAGTTCTATTCAATTCTTTTGTCCAGTTGGTTCTGGTCCCTTTCCTTCTTCTTCTTCCTCCGACACCAGCAGTTGACAGCCAGGTCCCTGCTGCTGAGCCAGGGAGCACCTGCTGGGTGAGAGTCTGTCACATGACATTCCAGTCTCCACTTCACCGTTATTCGAACTGTTTAGGTTCGATATTTAAATACTCTTATCGAGGATTGGTGAATGTATGGTTACATAACCACCGGTGATTTCATCACCCCCGGTGATTTTAGTGTGGCACTATCAAGCAGTAGACGAACATAAATAAACAAACAAACAAATAGGTAAAAACCTCCCAAAAAAGAATAAGCATATGTTTCATTGTAATGAAATGTTTGAGTGTCTGACTTAGTTTTTTTTTTTTTTTCCCTTCTCTGTCTGTCTGTCTGTTTGTTTTTCTTTTCATTTTTCTTTTCTTTACGTTTTTCGCTGTTGCTGTGCTGTTTAGATTTTGATTTTTTGATTTTTTGATTTTTTGACCGGGTCATCAAATCAGTCTATTTATATCTTTTGATGCCTTCCTCTTTTAGTGGGGTAACTACGAAGCATGTCTTAGCAGGAGGTAGTGGGAGAGAATAGCGCCGGTAGCAATAATGAGGCAGTGGTGGTGGTGATGTGATCGTAGTACTGTAGTGATGGTGTTGAAGTTGAAGTAGAAATAGAAGTTGAGGTAACTTGACTAGAGTTTGTGGCATGGTAGTGGTGATGGTGGCGGTGGTGGTGTTGGTGGTGAAATTATTGTCCACTTAGCCATTTTTTGCCATTTTTCTCTTTTTCGACTATAACATTTCTGATCCAAAATTAAATATTAAATATTGGGGCCCTATGCCGTAAAGTGATGCATTGTGGCTTGCTGAGCATTAAAAACTGTAATCTTATACTTCATTTGTAATAAGAATTATTCTATCACAGTTGTTTTAAATAAGTAAAAATCAAAAACTTACGGGAGCAATTCCATAACGATATATATCCACCATGTGCGTTTTCTTCCCTATTATTATTATTATTATTATTATTATTATTATTATTAGCATTATTATTATTAGATTACTAAAAAAAAGATGCATTTTTACTGTTCCTGGATTTTACATTTAGTTCAAATGGGGGCTTTCTGTTTTCTTTTTACTCTAATCTATTTTAAACAACAATTTGCGTATATAATTCTGTTGTTATTTTTTTGCGATGTTTGGGGTGGAATGATATAATCCTTGGCTTCATTTACCATTTTAATTATTTTCACTGGAATGTCATTTAAAAGAAATTTGAAACATGGTGTCTTCTATAGTGGTACGGTCACAGTGGGGGAAAACATTACATATCTAGAGGATTGTAAACAACCCACTTCCCCACAAAAACTAAGAACTTTTATTATTAAAAATGTGAGAATTATAGTTTGAAATAAAGTATTATTTATAAAATGTTGGTTGTGACAATATTAACAACATGAAGAGCTACACAAATTTTAACAGAATAAACATTTAGATATGGCAAAAGAGCATCCAGTTCACCATGTAAGGTGGTCACGATGGTGAGGCAACAAAAGGTATCCAGTTCACCCTGTAAATATGGTTAGCATTAGGAAGGACATACAGCTATATGTCCTTCCTAATTGCAACAAATCTTACATGGTGTACTGGGTGCATTTTACTGTGGCATTGCATGAACACTTTACAGAGTATACTGAGTGCATTTTATCATGGTACCAGTACTAACAGTGATTGTAGTGTTCTTGACACATATTGATGAGTCTTCTGTACCTGTTTGCACATGGTCTCTACTGCTGGATGTCCTTCTGATCACCAACAAACTTAAAGGGTGTACTGGGTGCATTTTTCATGATACCAGCACTAAAGATGTTGTTGGTCGATTACTAAATTAAAGAACCCTTTCAACCATATGAGGATATAGTGAGGGAGGGATTAAGAAGGATGAGTATGATGCCATGAGTTTATGACAGGTGTGATGAAGAGGGAACTGCATTGGTTATGTTTATGATGAATAACAACTGTATAAAAAGGTGCAGGTCACTCAAAGTTGATGGAAGCTATGGAGTAGGAAGACTTGCGATGAGGTAATAAAAGCTGACCTTGCAGAATTGGACCTCTCAAAGGCAAAGATGCAGAACCATGATCTCTGGCATTATGCAGTAATACAGAAAACCTGCCTTCCCATGTGCAGGGGCTGATGCATAAATCTAGTATGTGCCACCTTCACCTTCATAACCCTTCCAATAGACCTCCCTCATTGAAACACCCCACCAACGTCCTAACACCCCATTCTGAACCCGTGCACTAGATCTACCCCATGCACCTCTCCATCCAATTCCCCAGTCCACACTGTAAAGTGTTCGTTGAGGTGTCTCAACAAAAAAAACAATTAGTACACACTGTGAATATGGTTGGCGTTAGGAAAGGCATCCAGCCGTAGAAACCAAGCCAAAATCAGTTCTGTGTGCGCAAAACATTCATCCAGTCTGGCTTGTTTCTCCACAGGATAGCTCATTTAACCTATGCTAGTACGGAAAAAGACGTTACATGGTGATGATTATTTATATATATAGTAACAACAACAATAACAATAGAGGAAACAACAACAATAAATCTAACAATCATAACAACAATACATCTAGCAATCATAACAATAATAATAAGGTTAATGATAGGAACAACAACAACCACCATAATAACAATAATAGCAACACACACAACTATGACGATAGACATAATGACAACCCCTTAGAGAAACTATTCTTCAATCCAGCTAACAAATATTTATCCTATGAGGTTACCCTTTAATAAAAGGGTTTGTATACCACAACAAATAGATGACGAGATAGAGGCACAGTTCACCATAGCTAGAAATAAGATTAGACATATAGTAGACCGACATACTAAGAGACAAAGCAGACCAGAGGTCCAACAACTTGGGAGGAAACCTGTGGAAGGCTTGGTTATACTCAAGCAGCACACAAGGGATGGTGAGGTAGTATGTCTACCCACGGATAAGTCTGGTAGAATGTCAATAGACAGCATTCCGAACTACATCAAGGCTATGCAACCCCACATCACCAACACGAGCGAAATTACACAGCAAATACAGGAGGGGAGAGAGAATATCCTCAATGTTCACATGATGATTTGGACCGACATCCTAAAGCCAAGCAGACGCACTGCCAACAACTTCCAGGCATCTAACAATGACATACCACCCTTGTATGGGCTCCGCAAAGACCATAAGACAGTCGACGACCCAACAACAGGACCACCAACAAGACCTGTATGCAGAGCCAATATCGCTAGCAACTACAGGATCTCCTACTTCCTCTCAATGGTTATACGCCCCATAATCAAGATGTCCCCAGATGTATGTGACAGTAAAGAGGACCTCCTCAGCAGAATCAGTGAGTGCAACAAAAACAAAACCTATCCAACTGCATAATAGGCAGCATGGATGTGGTGTCACTGTACCCATCCATTAACATTGATTTTGCTGTGGAAAAATGTGTGGAGATGAACAGTGAGAGTGAGGTGGAATTCTGCGATGTTGACACAGACGAACTGGGCCTCCTACTTAGACTTACCTGTGACAATGACTACCTAGTCAGCCATGACCTTAGACGTTTCTGCCCCAGTAGACCCATAAGAGATAGACCCCCACCATAACCTCAATGGCAAAAAAGACTCCCATGGGAAGGTGGATTGGGTGGACCAAAGCCATACGGACCCCCCAAAACAATGATCAGGTAAGAAAAATGGTCGCACATGCAATAGGGGCTAGTATTAAAACTACCCTAAAGGGCCACATATTCAAATCCAACGAGAAGATCTACACGCAAAATGGGGGAGCAGCCATTTGCGTCAGCATAGCTGGTGACGTTGCCAAACTTTTTATGGTATGGTGGCAAAGGAGACTCAAAGATCTCCTTGATGAGAGCTCCATAGACCTCATCATGTACTCTCATTACGTAGACGACATCAATATAGTAATAAGGACATCCCCACAAGAGAGCACTAACAAGTATGATTTAGAATGTAGCACAATGGAAAGCATCCAGCAGATAGCTAATTCCATACACCAGAGTATAACTGTAACTATTGACTACCCTTCCAAACACCCAAACAATAGACTACCTGTATTAGACACGGAACTCTGGATTAACACTATAGACGAGAGAGCCCACATTCTCCTCTCACACTACGCTAAACCCATGGCCTCCAAATATCTGATACTCAAAAACTCAGCAATGTCCAGTAGTGCTAAGTTTAATATTCTGATCGCAGACTTGGTACGAGTGATGAAGAACGTGTCCCGCATGTGCGACCCAACAGAAATGGAAAGACACATCCAACACTTCATCAACCGCATGCAGTTCTCTGGCTACAACCAAAGAGACAGAATCAGAGTATACGAAGGAGCCACGGAGAAGTATAAGACCCTCATAGAACCGGACATAAAAGGAATTTGCCCATTATACAGGAGCAAATCCTGGAATAGCTTAGATAGGATTAAACATAAGATAGGGAAAGCCACCTCATGGTACGACAACCAGAGATACCAAAGTGTCATGTTTGTAGATGCTACCCCTGGAGGGAAATTAGCTAACCAGTGTAGAAAGGCCCTGAGAAAGACCCACTTAAAGATTAAGGTGGTAGAAAAGCCCGGAACCACCATAAAATCCCTGGTCAGCAAAACATACCATTTTAAGAAAACCCACTGTACTAATAGGAAATGTATTATATGTAAAGTAAACCCCCGGATAAACTGTAAAACTAGAAATGTAGTCTATAGCATAAGATGTACAGAGGGTACTTGCAGAAACATGACAACAACATACATAGGCGAGACAGCTCGTAGCACAGGTGAAAGGATAGACCATCACTGGGGGAACTAAAAGGACGGAAAAATGGTTCAGTACTATACGAACACGCCAGACAACAACACAACGGTGACATAGACAACATAGAAATTAAAATAATATCTAAACATAGAAATGACCCAGCAGATAGTCAAATCAGAGAGGCAAGTGAAATAGAACTTAGAAGGCCAAAGCTAAACAGAAAAAATGAATGGAATAACAACACCCAAACAAATAATACTGACCTAAGAGAAATATAAATAAATAAATAAATGGATTAAATAAAGATGGCGTAGACATACAATACAACAGGAGGAAACATAATAGCACCACTGACAATGTTGCAGATGTGCAACGAAAGAACTTTGTAAGACTATATATATATGTTTGTGTCTATATTATATCTGTATTTTTTACCATTGGTCAGTCAATGGTAAACATTGAGGACATAATAAATTAACTGATATAAGAGATACAGAAGCGTAAACCAACCAAACAGTGAGTGTGTTCTGTTATTAATTCTGGCAATATTATTACAACAATCTGACCCTCCCCATGTATAACAATATATATATATATATATATAAACACTATATAACAGACTGTATTAAGGTGTCAATACATATTTAATACATATGATCATTATGTTCCTCAATAAATAAGCTCAATGGATCTTAGTTCAGAGCATTAATTATTTCAAATTAAAAGAAATATATAGAGAGAATGAAGCATATATCATTTGAAAAATACATAATATTTTGTACACATATATATAGAGTAAATAATATGCTGGAAAATATACAAGTCCGTACCCTTATTAATATCATGTATTACATTAGATATATATTACATAACATTGTATTACTTAATATGCTGTTTGAAGAAGTTGTATTAGTGATTGCATGATGGAATCATTAAGTAAATAACAAAGCCACAGATACATGTATTACATTGTATTGTACAATAAAATGAATTATGCATATCTTACCTTTGCATTTTCATCCTTATTTTATGTTTACACCATCATGGACTACCACATAAAACTGGAAGGATATGTTAAATGGTGAGTGCTTTATCCTAATTACATCATTATTTATTGATTGGAGTGTTGTAAACACAACCCAGTTAGTCAACATTTTATAACACAAATCTCTATATATATTCCATATATACCTACAATGTAATTTTGTGGTTAGCTTTTAAATTAGTTGGTTGTCACAAAGGAGACAGAATAAACTATGATGTGAAATATAAAAGAGACAATGATAAACCGTTCAACATAAACAAAAAATCCTCTACAATTTTCTTCAATTCAACCTTATGTAAGAAAACCAATTTTCTCATAAAATTCATCTAACTACATATCTTATTATATAAATCGATTTCACTTAAAAAAAAAACAAAAAAAACATGTTTTATATCTTGATATTTATTTGTCATGTTTCTTTTTAAGCAGATTTATTCTTTATTACCTTATAATGTTATATGAAAGTGATTTGTAGTTAGCATTATAGATATTATTATTGTTATTATTGGTATTGATTTTAAGAAGAAAAAATTGTCAATCATATGTAATGATTTTACTATAGATTCCTTACCGCTCTCTCTTTTCTTCTTTATAGTAATCTATCTTTCTGTCAATAGAGGTTGTTAAATATTTATTTAGTGTGTGCTTCTATTGTAATGATTTAGCAAAGACATTGATTATTGTCACCATCTGTAATTTTCCTCCTATGACAATCTAGTAATAAAATTCAATATACATGGTTTACATATACATGGAGGCACATGGCTTAGTGGTTAGAGCATTGGCCTTGCAATCAAAAGGTTGTGAGTTTAATTCTCAGACCGGGTGATGAGCAAGACACTTTATTTAACATTGCTCCAGTTTACTCAGCTGTAGAAATGAGATGATAGGGACTGGGGTCCATATCATTCCATTGCAAAGTGGTCGTGGAGGTGCCATGGCAAAAAAAGCACCCAGCACTCACTGTAAATGAGGTTGGTGTTAGGAAGGGCATCCAGCTGTAGAAATCAAGCCAGAATGAGTTCCCATCCCACCCTTGCAAGCAGGGAAAAGCGGACATAAAATGATGATGATGATGATGATGATAATGGTTTCTCTACCTGCTGTGATGTTTCTTGCATTTGAACCTTCAGTTTTGTTTCATTCTATGGTAATATAAATTAATAAGTACACTAATTTCTTTCATATGTTTCTCTTTGTCACGTATTATTCTCTTGAAAATATTAATAGTCTGGAAACTGGACAAATTATTTTATATGGATCAATAGTGGTGGACCATTTGTTCTTTTACAAAAGGTTGAAAAGCTGAGAAACAAGAAAAAAAAATCATTGAGAAATTGAATTATCATCATCATCATCATCATCAACGTTTAACGTCCGTGTTCCACGCTTGCATGGGTTTGGACGGGGGTAGTCCCACTTGAGGCAAGAGTGATTGTCTTGCTCGCATAGGACTGTCTGGCAGGTTTTCTACAGTTGGATGCCCTTCCTAACACCAACCACATTTACAGTGTGGGTCTGGGAGGTTTTTACCGTGTTGCCTACACGGCCACATTACAGCGTGGACTGTGTGTTTTTTTGTCGTGACACCTACACGATCTCATTTGTTTCGGCCTCGATGGCGCGGCACCAACATAACTTTACATAGAACGGGGTGGTGTGGATCGGGTGGGGGTGGGGGTGGTGGGACGGGGTGTATTTTGTTAGAGATGCCTACTGGCTGGAGTAGGTTTTACTATATATTTAGGTAAGGCGGGTCTTCTCTGTTACTGAGTACCGCCAAAGGTCTCGGTCCAGTGACATTGTCTTGGAGAGGTGTAAGTGTGTGATGTCGGAGTTTATCAGCTCGTCCCAGGTTTTTCTAGGTCTGCCTATTCCGTGACTACCGTCTATCTTTATTGCCCTGCACTTTGTTATACAGCTATCGACTTTCATGCGCATCACGTGTCCATACCAACGTAGCCTTCTCTCGAGTAAACAACATCTGATCCCTCTTATCTCTAATTTATTCCTTAGTTCGTTTATGCTTTGCCGTTCACGTATATTACTGTTACACATCCAGCGGAGCATGCAAGCTTCGTTCCTCTCTAGTCTGCGTATATCCTCTGCACACAATGCCCAGGTCTCACTGCCATGCAGCATTGCTGTTCGTATGCAGGCATCGTACAACCTGCCTTTCATTTTTAGTGAGAACCCTTTAGCAGCTAATAGTGGTATAAGCTCTCTGAACTTTTTCCAACCAGTTCTGACTCTAGCTACAGTACTTTCAGAGCACCCTCCCCCACTGCTGATTTTATCGCCCAGGTAACGGAAGCTGTCCACTATTTCTATAGAACCCTCTGCGCAATTGAAAGAGCTAGTAGTTTGTGGGCACTTGCTGCTACTTATTGCACCAGAGCACCGGCCACATGTAAAATCTATGTTCTTAGTTAGCTTACCTGTGATCCCACTACATCTTTTATGCACCCATACTTTGCATTTAGGACATAAAATGGAGTTTCTACCTACGCCTTTCCTACACACCGAGCACGACCATTTCCCAGAAGGGACCGGCGCCTTGTTTTCTTTCCTACAAACTAGTACTTTGGTCTTAGCCAGGTTAATTTTAAGTCCTTTTGACTCTAGGCCGTGCTTCCATGTTTGGAATTTCTTCTCTAGCTCGGCCATTGATTCCGCTATGAGTGTCAGGTCGTCTACGTATAGGAGTTCCCATGGGCAGCCTGTCTTGAACTCCTCTGTTATAGCCTGAAGGGCAATAATAAATAGTAGTGGACTGAGAACAGAGCCCTGATTATGTTAATATTTAATAAATTGCACCTATTACATTCATTTTGTAGAGTAGTGGATTAGCAGAATTATTAGAGCATCAGGCCAAATGTCTTGTGGCTATTTACATTGAGTTCAATTACTGGTGAAGTCATTGTTTTAGGGCTGACCATTCAAATACCATTCAAATACAGGAATTAAATTTAATCAACTAACCCTTTCCCTAACTTTTTAGCTTATACCTACGTAAACAGTCTTTATTGGTAGAGTTGTTAGCATCAGACAAAACAATTTGTGGCCTTTGGTTATGGACCTTTATGTTCATATCCTGCCAGAGTCAATTTTGCATTTCATCCTTCCGTATTAGTATCAGTAAAGTATTGGATACCAATAAAGTATTGGAGTCAATTTAATTGACTTCCCCCTCTCCTGAAATTGCTGGCTGTGTGCCAATTTTAGAAATAACATTATTATAATGTTATTGTCATTTCATAAGTAATAATTGAAACAATCAAGTATTGGGTTTGATTTAACTGATGAGCACCTCTTCCCAAATTTATAGTTTTGTGTAAAATTATAAACAAAGAAATATTTATTTCAGTTTTCTTTACCAAGAGCTGAAGACTAACTATGGCTGAATAGAAGATCTGATGTAATTTCAAACATGCTTTTTATTTTAATAACCTTTGATTACTGCAGTAAAGAATTGGGGTGGGGTTAATGTGTAATTTAGTAGCTGACCACACAACGATGAGACAAGTTGTATGGGTGGGTATATGTTACCAGTGGTTCTAGGTAATTTCGCTCCCGGTATTTTGACTGCCCGTCAATTTCACTGCCAGTCAATTTCACTCCCGATATTAGAAAATAATTGTTTCTACTTTAGGTACAAGGCCAGCAATTACCCAGTGCATTACTGGTACTTTATTTTATCGACCCCGTAAGGATGAAAGGCAAAGTCAACCTCGGCGGGATTTGAAATCAGATCGTAAAGGGACGTAACTATGCTGGAAAAAAACGTATTCATCAGTATTATTATTATTATAGTTACGTCCCTTTACGATCTGAGTTCAAATCCTGCCGAGGTTGACTTTGCCTTTCATCCTTACGGGGTCGATAAAATAAAGTACCAGTAATGCACTGAGTAATTGATGGCCTTGTGCCTAAAGTAGAAACAATTATTATTATTGGATTGGCAGTATCGGTAGAGAGTCGGACACCATGCTTTGAAGCATAGAGTTACGTCCCTTTATGATCTGAGTTCAAATCCCGCCGAGGTTAACTTTGCCTTTCATCCTTACGGGGTCGATAAAATAAAGTACCAGTAATGTACTGGATATTTGCTGGCCTTGTGCCTAAAATAGAAACAATTATTATTATTACTTATTATCATTTCAAAACATAAAACCAGTCGAGTATTTGTAATATAAACAAATAAATATTCAGCAATTATACGAAAAGGTAAACAAACATTACTAAAAGCCTCCTTTATTAATCCAACAAGTAAAAATATGAATTAAAGTTTAATTATAATAAAGATAAAATGAAAAGTACCATAAAACAAACATATTTCTAAAATCCATCTTATTTTGGGGATTATATTGCTCAATAATTATCTGCAGCTGTTTGTTTATATTAGTGGGATTTGAGGTTAACTTTGCCTTTCATCCTTATGGGGTCGATAAAGTAAAGCACCAGTAATGCACTGAGATTGATTTAACCACTCAAAATTGGTGGCCTTAATATTGGCTATTAATATTATTATTGTTGTTGTTGATGATGATGATTTACAGAACAATTAGTTAACTGAAAGTATCATTTCAGTCATCCATTCGGGTGGTTTATTTATTTAAAGTGTTTACAGGTTTACCCGTGATCCATCCCTGCCTCATTCCTTACATAAAAAGGAAATATATATATACATCGTCTACTTGTGGATGAACTGAATTGCATATATGAATTTGATCGAAGTGGAACTGTGAAACCAAATAAAATTATAAAGATATAAACAAACAGCTGCAGATAATTATTGAGCAATATAATCCTGAAAATAAGATGGATTTTAGTAATATATTTATGGTTTACTGTGCTTTTTATTTTATCTTTATTATAATTAAACTTTAATTCATGTTTTTGACTGATATAATTACATTCGTGTATTGGACGAATAAAGGAGGTTAACATGGCTTTTAGTAATATTTGTCTCCCTTTTCACATAGTTACTGTATATTTACTTGTTTATGTTACAAATACTGTACTGATTTTATGTTTTCAACTGATAATGAATAATTGTTTCTACTTTTGGCACAAAGCCAGCAATTATCCTAGTGCATTACTGGTACATTATTTTATTGACCCCGTAAGGGTGAAACTAAAAGTTAACCTCAGCAGGATTTGAACTCAGATCATAAAGGGTCGTAACTCCATGCTGCAAAGCATGGCATCTGACCCTCTACTGATACTGCCAATCCACTGCCCTCTCATCAATTATAATAATGAAAATTATTTTATTCTATTACTTGTTTCTGTAATTAGACAGCAGTCATGCTGGGGTACCACCTTAAGGGGATTTACTCATATTTATTTTAGCGAAGGACACACACACAGACATATAGTGAGAGATTTTTGATGGTCGTAGTGGTGAGTTGGTTGTGTTGTGGTGCTGATTTGTTTGCTGCGTGTGTGCTCACTTGTAGCTTGCTGTGTCGTGTGGTCAATGTTGTGTGATACAGTGTGACCAGAGGTTGCATGTGTGCAGGTAAGTGAGTGTTCAATAAGATGATGATGATATAGTTCCTTAATCACACAGAAAATGAATATATATAAAAAAACAATGATGACACCAAACCGCTATATTATTAATCTATTGAAAATAGCTCATACCAGAGCTATACGAAAAATAGACAACGTTTATGTATGTTATTTGTTTATTTTTAAAAGTAGAATAAAATTGTATTTACCAAGAAAACTTCATGCACTTCACTGGTTTGGTTAAGAGAGAGACCAAAATATAGAGATTGAGTGAAAGAGAGAGAGTAAGATAAAGTAAGAATCTGTAAGACCCCAAGAGGTCTGTAGAAAGCAAATGCTTTACATGTTTATTCAATCAAGAGCTGCTTCGAGCTGCTGGTTTTATCTAAGACAGGCTATTTATCTCTGTCGCTTTCTCTCTCCCCTAACATTGAGAAGAAAGAGGTGACCCATAAAGCTCACCGCTCTCAGACTTTTTTACGCCCGAAAGGAGATAATCCAGAAAATGACCGTTAAATGTCACGCAAGGGTGAGAGTGTGAACACATTTCACTACAGACACGCACACTGTTTACATGGTCCAAATTTCACCACAAGTTATTGGTCAATTTAAAGTCATAGTTAAGATATTCCCTTAAGGTGCAATGTAGTGGGATTGAACTTGAAAAAACCATGGTTGCAAAGAGAACTCTTTAACTACCCAACCACTACTGCACGTATAGATCTAAATTTTCTGAAATATACTATAAAAGAAAATGTTTCATCTAAATTTATAGATTGTGTGTATGAGAACGAGAGAATAAACCTTAAAGTTGGTTGATTGGGGATACAAATCAATCCCTTCACCAAATGCAAATATCAAAATATGCTTTGTAAATCTCAATACAATTTGATTTAAATTTGGAATCGTGTTTTGATTAAGAAGTTGTTTTGGTGAAGAATGTTCTTTTAATTCAGTCACTATTCAGTGTTTCTAAGCAAAGTTATAGTATTTGCTTTCAAATATATTTATGCAAAGTAATTTATATTGTCTTCCATTCATTTTAATATGCAAGCAAGAATAACCCACTCTAACCTTGCCATCTCTTCAGATATTTCTTTGTCAGATCTTGTGTTCATAGGTGAACTTTAACAGCATCTTTTGCTATCAACAAAAATTATATATGCTTAGCTTAAGAAAGAATGTTTACATTGCTATAGAAAAATATTATTCGTCAAATGTTTCTGCAAACAAATTTTGTTTACAAATATATGTTATTAAATTACATGTGGCATTTAAGAAGTTGATTGAATAATTTAATGGCAAACTTTAAAAAATAATTAGATGCCGGAAAGAACAGAACAAGCTTAACCATGAGCATGTAATATCTTCTAATTGTTTTGGCCATAATTTGACAAAAACAAGATCTGCAGAGAAATGTCAGGACCGAATATTTCATCGATATATATAAAAACAAAAGCTAGGAAAACGTTTTTCCTTAGATATGCCTAAAGTGTTCTAATATATAATTTTACATTAATAATGACAAGAAATTCTGTGAAGGTTACAACGGAAGATGTCATCATTCTATGATTGAATTTGTATTTGTAAGTAGTTTTAAAGGTTAAATGTGAATATTTTTAGCCATCCTAGCCATTTTGAATTACTGGCTTTATACAATTTGTCTTTGATATTCATGAAAACTCAAAAACTACAACTTGACTAGAATTAAGTTTCATATGTATCAATAAATCAGAAATCTGTTTCTGGAATATAAAATTTCCAAGATGTGTTTACTAATAAACTATATGCAAGTGAAGGAATGTAACAACACATGAAATCATATTGAAATTGTTAATATATTGATGTATACTAGTACAGACATATTGTTTGTGTTATTCTATTTAGCAAGAAACTACTTTGGAGCTCAACCTTTTGATGACAAAATAATTGACATTAAGAAATGTTTGTTGCAGTAATGGTGAAACACTGAATAATGGAACAATTCTTTACAGCATTAAGTGCAATCATACTACAGACTGAGTTCAAATCCAGTCTGGGTAACTTTTGTGTTTCATCAAAAGAAGTACAGGGATAAAATAAGCACGAGTATGATACTAAGTTTGCTTTAATTTGCCATGACTGCTCCTTTCCTTAAATTACTTTCCTTGTGTTCAGTTAAAATAAATCAATATAGGAATTATGATGTGAAACACTATTTACCCTTAATTGATGATATGCTTATCTTCTTTTGAATAGGATAGATCTCCAGGTAGAGAAAAATTCTATTAATAGAACGTTACTTATAAAACAGTACAACAGTTATTTATCTGATAGAATGCTTCAAATATTTTCAGAAATAATAAAATCATTAGGCCTTCCAGACAGGTAACGATAAGCAGTTGATGTTCAACGTGGAACATTTGTTGTTTGATTATTGGTAAATTGACATAATGTAGATGGGCAGATTTTCAGTAGACTTGGCCATGTGCAAGCCATATTGATGGTTGCTGACAAGAGGAAGACACAAAACATGATAAAATAGGTGCTGTTCATGATTCTCTGTTTCTATTGAGTTGTTGAGACTGAATGCAGTAGTTGCAAGATTGAGATGGGATTTACTGTTTGGGTTTCCATCTCTTAATACATAAAACGCTTTATCAATAAAAATTTAAAAAACATAAACAAATCTATTTCAAATAACAACAAAACTACAGATGTTTAAAAATGGAAAATGAAGGGAAGGGCATGGGCTCTGGGGTTACAGAAGAATGGGAGGGGGGGGGGGGGGGGCTCTAGGTCTAGGGTGCATCAGTGTTGGGGCTGCACACCGTGGGCAAGACCACAAAAGCATTTCTGCAGAACTGGCTGTTAAGAGTGAGACTTTCTCCATAACATAACATAAAAATTCAGGCAACATTATCTTGGGAAGCTTCAATAGAGATGTGTGAAGTTGTGAGGTTATGTTTGTTATTGGTTCAGCCACTCAACGACTAGGTCATGCTATTCATATAGTTTCATAGAGAAGCAAAGGAAAAGAGTCGAGAGAGAGAGAGAGAGAGAGAGAGAGAGAGAGAGAGAGAGAGAGAGAGAGAGAGAGAGAGAGAGAGAGAAAATTGGAAGTGGAAAAGATGAAAGGTGGTATCACATACATATAACAAGACAATTTTAAAGTAGAAGCATTTAGATAAATAAATCAGCAACACTTAAAATGTTATCTTTCTTTATACAGGCATTCAACAGCATTTGAAAATACCCAGCTAGCTATTGTTATATATGTAGTTTTGATGAGAAAGACATAGAATAAAAAAAGAAACACAGAGAGAGTGGGGGGGGGGGGGGGGAAGATATAAAGAAATATTGTCTATGCATAACAAAAGATTTTAAACTTGAGGATTTTAGATAAGGATGTCAGTGACACTTAAAATCTTTCTTCAGATATTAATTCAAGAGCAAGGTTACTAAAACCACTCTGCTAACTGGTGGTATACACACACAGAGTAACAACTCCACTCCATAAAACATTGTGTATGCTCAAGAGTATACCCTATCACTATCAACACTAAAAAGATGATGTAAAACAGAATAAACAGGAGACACAATGTAATAAAAGTAGTCAGTAAAGATATTACAGAATATGTGATTAAAGCACTGTGACAATTAATTAACAACTAAACTACCATCTGGAACAATTAGTTACTTAACCAATAATTACAAATTGAAGAGAAACTCACTGGTGCATATATATTGTTATTGGCAGCATGACTCTCCCAAAGCATAAAGATATCTGTTTCAACACATGTTTCACATCTTGTAAAAGAAGCAAAAACCGAAGTACTGTAAGCTTTAGCCAAGCTAGCAAGTGCTGAAAAACTACATGTTCTATCGCCTGAAGAAAACAATAAGAACTTGACAACCCCACTTTGTAAATCAATGTGTGTCACCCAGAGTATATGCTAACACCTTCAACACCAACAAAATGTAATGAAACAGAACAAAGAGGATTAGTAACAAAGTAACAGAAAGTAACAGTAGTCACTGAAGAGATCACAGAATGTGTGATGAAAGTCCTTTGACAACTAACAACTAGACAGCCATTTTATTAAATTAACTGATAGAAAAACTAGTTACTTAACCAATAATTATAAATTGAAGTGAAACTGAACTAGTGTTGAGCTTTTATTGGCAGCATGACACTCCCAAAGTATAACAATATATATATATATATATATATATATATATATACAGTGAATCTTCGCTTATCCAGACGGTCAAAACCAAACAGTTAGAAAAAGATCCGGTTAAGTGAAATATCCGGATAAGTGAATTCTAAAATCCCATTGTTACATAATGCTCGTGGTTTCTAATGTTTTGGCTTCTTTTAGTCAAAATAAAGGACAAATGCTAAGTAAAGAAAGTTTATTAGAATAACAAAAGAACAGCTAGAATTTATAAGAAAATTAATTCAACAAACATAAGAATAACTTAAAACTTGGTAAAACTGAATTGAGTCAAACCATAAAAAATTAGTACTTTTTTAAAAATGAATAAATAGAAGATTGTTTTCAGCGCCCAAGCTCGTCGTTCCACTACCATTTCCAGGTACCATTTCCACGCAACAGCTGAATGGTCAACCACCTCCCTCATGTTTATTGCACGTAAAAATGGAATCATTCCCGTGTCCCCTTTTCCGATCAAATCCCGCAGCAATTGTTTTCTGTAAATCCGCTTTAGTGTCTCCAAAACTCCCTGGTCGATTGGCTGAATAAGTGACGTAACGTTCGCCGGAAGAAATGCTGCCCAAATCTGTCCGTCTGCCAAAATCAAGTCCTCCTCATATAGAAATACCCGTCCGGTAAATCGAATTTCGGAAAAGCGATATCCAGATAAGCGAAGATGCACTGTATATATATATAATGGTTTCTAATTTAGGTACAAGGCTAGCAATTACCCAGCGCATTACTGGTACTTTATTTTATCGACCCCGTAAGGATGAAAGGCAAAGTCAAACTCAGCGGGATTTGAACTCAGATCGTAAAGGGAGGTAACTATGCTGGAAAGCATGGCATCTGACCCTCTACCGATACTGCCAATCCACTGCCCTTTATATATATATATGTTTACTGTTCAGCTGCTGTGGCTGTGAAGTTAGCATATCTTGTGGTCAGTCTTTGCCAAATGACTATACTACAGCTTACTGAGAAAATGTTACAATTGACTACAAAAGCTATAACCACTTAAATCCTTTGCAAGCAATCTTATGAAATAATGGCTATATATTGAAAGTATATAAGATCAATAACCAAGTAAGTTATTAAAAATTGCATTAGCTGTTCTCCATTTTATGTAAGAAGAATGGTTAATAAAAATCCACTTGGATGTAAGAAAGTGAGCTGTTACTTGGCCCAAAGGAATGTTAAATCATCACTAGACAGAGGAAAGACATATTGAGCAGAGGTGCACTGCATTTATGGTTTTATAGTTAAACAGATTTAGTTGCTTTCTGTGAAAAAAGACTGCCGCAATTTGTTAGTATCATTGGGCCACAGTTTTTCACCAAATAACTTTTTATCAATACAATGTTTTATCAAATTAATTCTCAAGGGAACACATTTTCATTGGATAATTTAATAATAATATTTCATTAAATAATTTTAGGTATAAAACGATTTTAAATATAGAATATTTTTGATATGATATAAAAATAGAATTTCCAGTTAAAAATTTCATTTAAAAGATCAGTAAGGGCACAATAGGCAGTTTGATAAACAAACTGTCTATATGCTTAAACAGATTACCATGTTTAGGTCATGGAATATACATGTTAGTTTGTGATGCCAAACCAACAGTATAAATAAACTAAAATGCATATAAAAGAAGATATTCTAGGGAAACAGATACATAACGTTATTTCACTGAGAAATACTTTCAAAAGTAATTTCCATTACCGCTGCACTCTAGGCCCAGAGGACAATCATCCCCAACGTCCCCATTCTTGTACTACACTAGAACGTTTGCCTTTCCCTTCCTTTTCCATTTTTTTAAATATTTTCTTATTTTACATTCCATTCTTTCTTCACAATCTATTTCTTTTTCTTTTTCTTTTTCTATTAAATTTTATTTTCATGATAGAGTTATAGTTATATCAACAATAAAGTTGTATGATTAAAAGTTTAAAAACAACACCTTCATTACAATGCAGTGTGAACAAATAAAGAACATTGTAGATCACATTGTTAATGACAAATATTTAATTTGTTGTACTAGTTTATGAAAATAGTTCTCTTACTGGTTTTTAAAATTACATTTTCAGATGAAAAATTTATTTTTGTTTTATATCAAAATTAATCTTGGCAGAGCTGTTCTGCTATGGAATGGACTACAAGAAGTGCATAGAGAATATGGCGGTTTGTTGTGATATAGGAAGGCTACTGCTGGATAAAAAATCAAATCCAGTTCAAACATTGGTAAGCTACTAGGAGAAATGGAGCAATGCGTGACACAGTTGACACTCAGCAAACCTTAAAAAAACCAGCTATGTAGATATGATATGATGAGGGAAATCCACCTCTAGAAAATATTAATATTTACTGTTCTGAAAAGTTACCAGTTTTATGCCTTGCATGTTTAAGATTATCGACAACTGCTTACTGCAATGCCCTTCAAGTGGGATAGTAAAAGTAAGAAATATATTGCAGACACTACACAATGCCAGAAGTATTGACGATGTTCCTGCAAACAGTTCTGGGAGAGGTGGGATGGATGCACAAAGGCTGTATATCCAAGGATCCCAAAGAAGGTCCAGAAGGAAGCAAATATTAACATTAGGGAACTGGAATGTTACAACCATCACAGGTAAGGGGCTGGAAACTATTGAAGGAGGGCAGATGTTAGCTGTTAGATATAGTCAGGATTTCCTCTGTGACTGATACTGTAAATTTTGATGGAGGATGGAAACTCCACTATTCAAGTGTGCTGCCAGAAAGTACTATGAATGATACAAGAAATATGTGGAGGATGCAAGTTTATGTGCCAAACAGAGAGTCCAAATACAGATTATCCATCTTTGATGAAGTCACTGTAGCATTAGATGTAATTCAAACTGAGTCTTATATCCAACTGTGATATTTCAATGCACTTATCATCTGACATAGAAAGGAAGGATTCGAAGGAATGGTCACCATGATCTAAAGGCAGTAAGCCTTATTAGACATCTGTTCTAGTAATGGGCTCTCTATTATGAACACATTTTTCCAGCCCAATGTTATCCATAAGTATAATAAGTAAGGCAATCAAGGATATGAAGACGGGTAAGGCAGCTGGGCCTTCGGAAATAGTTGCTGAGATGCTGAAGGCATCTGGCACGGTGGGACACACCATGGTCACCCGCATAGTTAACCAAGTCGTACAGAATGGGGTTGTTCCGAAGGACTGGCATAGCAGCATCATCGTTAACTGCTATAAGGGTAAAGGAGACGCCCTAGATAGGAGTAACTATAGAGGCATTAAATTAATCGACCAGGTCATGAAGGTCACGGAAAAAGTAATAGCACAACTAATCAGAGAGAGAATTGACCTAGATGAAATGCAGTTCGGGTTTGTGTCAGGCAAAAGTACCACAGACGCTGTTTTCATTGTACGACAACTACAGGAGAAGTACCTAGCTAAAGGTAAACCCCTCTACTTAGCTTTTGTCGACTTGGAGAAAGCCTTCGATAGAGTCCCCCGCTCCATTATCTGGTGGGCTCTTAGAAAACTAGGCGTTGACGAATGGCTTGTGAGAGCTATACAAGCCATGTATAAAGAAACAGTCAGCAAGGTTAGAATTAACAACGAATATAGTGAAGAGTTTAGCGTAAAAGTTGGCGTCCATCAGGGCTCTGTTCTCAGCCCCCTACTATTTATTATTGCCCTTCAGGCTATAATAGAGGAGTTCAAGACCGGCTGCCCATGGGAACTCCTATACGCAGACGACCTGACACTCATAGCGGAATCAATGGCCGAGCTAGAGAAGAAATTCCAAACATGGAAGCACGGCCTAGAATCAAAAGGCCTTAAAATTAACCTGGCTAAGACTAAAGTTCTAGTTTGTAGGAAAGAAAATAAGGCGGCGGTCCCTTCTGGGAAATGGTCGTGCTCGGTGTGTAGGAAAGGCGTAGGTAGAAACTCCATTTTATGTCCTAAATGCAAAGTATGGGTGCATAAAAGATGTAGTGGGATCACAGGTAAGCTAACTAAGAACATAGATTTTACATGTGGCCGGTGCTCTGGTGCAATAAGTAGCAGCAAGTGCCCACAAATACTAGCTCTTTCAATTGCGCAGAGGGTTCTATAGAAATAGTGGACAGTTTCCGTTACCTGGGTGATAAAATCAGCAGTGGGGGAGGGTGCTCTGAAAGTACAGTAGCTAGAGTCAGAACTGGTTGGAAAAAGTTCAGAGAGCTTATACCACTATTAGCTGCTAAAGGGTTCTCCCTAAAAATGAAAGGCAGGTTGTACGATGCCTGCATACGAACAGCAATGTTGCATGGCAATGAGACCTGGGCATTGTGTGCAGAGGATATATGCAGACTAGAGAGGAACGAAGCTTGCATGCTCCGCTGGATGTGTAACAGTAATATACGTGAACGGCAAAGCATAAACGAACTAAGGAAAAAATTAGAAATAAGAGGGATCAGATGTTGTTTACTCGAGAGAAGGCTACGTTGGTATGGACACGTGATGCGCATGAAAGTCGATAGCTGTATAACAAAGTGCAGGGCAATAAAGATAGACAGTAGCCACGGAATAGGCAGACCTAGAAAAACCTGGGACGATCTGATAAACTCCGACCTCACACACTTACACCTCTCCAAGACAATGTCACTGGACCGAGACCTTTGGCGGTACTCAGTAACAGAGAAGACCCGCCTTACCTAAATACATAGTAAAACCTACTACAGCCAGTAGGCATCTCTAACAAAATACCCCCCCCCCCCCCCCCCCCCCCCCCACCCCATCCACACCACCCCATCCACACCACCCCGTTCTATGTAAAGTTATGTTGGTGCCACACCATCCAGGCCGAAACAAATGAGATCGTGTAGGTGTCACGACAAAAAAACACACAGTCCACGCTGTAATGTGGCCGTGTAGGCAACACGGTAAAAACCTCCCAGACCCACACTGTAAATGTGGTTGGCGTTAGGAAGGGCATCCAACTGTAGAAAACCTGCCAGACAGTCCTATGCGAGCAAGACAATCACTCTTGCCTCAAGTGGGACTACCCCCGTCCAAACCCATGCAAGCGTGGAACACGGACGTTAAACGTTGATGATGATGATGATGATGATGCATATTATAAGGGAAATGGTGATAGAGATCAGTAATTGTTTGTTTGTCTTAATTATTGCTGATCTGTTTGAATCTGTGCTGGATGTTCATGTTAAGAGAGTGGGTAAGCTGTCAACTAATCACCATTTAGTTATCTGCAACTTCAGACTATCTAGACACAAACAAATCAACATGACCAGAAGGTCCAGCTTGTCCTACAGGATAAAGTGAGAAACTTTGGCTGATGAGGGATCAGGACTGGGTATGCAAGTATTAATGCTTCAGAGAACTTTCTGAACAAACTAAAGATGTTAAAATGAATTGGAGTCTGTTCAACTCAGTGTGGTATTTGATGACAGAGGGAGCCCCTAGTTTAACCAGTATTTTAAAAATGTCATCTCATCAAAGAAGAAAGCATACTCAGCTTGGTTTGAAAACAAGTTTTCCTTCTTGCAAATAAAGCATTCTCTCAGACTATCTGTCACTTCATAATAAAAAATCTTCCATGCCTGCTATTAGGAACATATCTTGGAGTCTTCCTGAAGAGAGGGGATTCATCGTAAGATGTAGAGAGTACATAGCTGTGTTTAACAACTGATGTACACAAGGTGCATCTAGTGTTAAAAACTATCCTCTTGAAAGCTGAGGTTACCAGAAAAGATCTCTAGAAAGCCACTAAAGTAATGGCAGATCTCCCAATTTTCAAAGAGAGAGACAAGAGTGATTACTTCAATGACAGAGGTGTATCCTTGTTAAGCCTCCCCAGTAAAGTCTTTGCTAAGTGTCTGGGAAAGAGATGTAGGGATATTGTTGAGTTCAAGCTAGCTAACAAACTGCAGGGTTTTCATACTAGATGTATCACAGCAGACTAAATATTCACTCTTCAGCAGGTCTTTGAGAAATCTTGGATGCATTACTCAACAAACTGAGTCGAAAATAGCAGTAGTTCTACATGAAGCTTGATGTTCATAAAGTGAAAAAAACATCAATGATTTGGTATTCTGTCTATTTCTGATCAAAGAGAAATAATATGTAGAATAGAGCATGGCAATATATGTGGTCTTCATTGACTTCACAAAGTATTTGACACTGTAAGCGAGTCAGGCTGATCATGAACTATAGCTTTCCAATTGTTAATATTGCAGTTGAACTATGTGGCTGCACTGCCAAACAACTACCAGGCTTTGAAATAACTTAAAAGGTGTGCATGTCTGGAAATGTTCACTTGTAGGATTCAGTCCCTACATAAAGGCATAATGTTACATAGATAAATACAGCTTTTCACAGCACAACAGATGCATGCACATAGATAAGACCTGACTTGAACCTCCTTAGGTTATTGTACTTCAATGCTAAAAACAATCCTATATATATATATACTACTGAGAGAAATACTGTTTGCTTATGAATGTGTCCTTATTTCTATAGTGCAGAGTCCATGCACAGTCTTGTAGATGCTGTTGGCAATGCAGCCACAAAGAAAAGTGAAATTCACTATCACCAAATGTTTAACATGAAACTGGCACAAGCTGAACCAATCTTCATTGAGGGACAGAAGTTGGAAGAAGCAAACCACTGCACTTATCTTGGCAGTGGAATTAGTAGTGATGGTAGGCTCAATGTCACATTAGACTGTGTGATGGGCAATGTCAGTTCAGCATTCAGATTGCTGAGTGTATGATTGTAGAACAAAAAACATGTTAAAGTCTAAGTGAAGAATAAACTATACTGAGTAATGGTATTATCTACTTTACAGTTTGGATCGGACGTGTGAATGATATTTTGCCAACAGTTAAAAATCTGAGATAGAACAGCAATTGAAAAGACAAGGTAAAAAATACCATCATTGTAGAGAAAACCATACTACCTAGCCTGAAAGTCGAATTGGCACATTAACACTTCATCTAGATTCATTATGTTAAAAGAACTAAAAAAGAAACTTAGTTACCAAATCAAATCCAATACTAAAAGGATATGGTTAAACACATCATCATTGTCATCATCATCATTGTCATCACCATAATCATCATTAAATGTTTCTTTTTTCTGTTAGTAAGGGGGCAAATGTGTCATCGCAGATCGATTCAGTACTTAGTTGGGCTGGACCTGTGTTTCACACACATATTTCCACATTCTACAGAGTGTACTGGATACATTTTATTTTGGCACCAGCACTGTTTGGGAACAACTGAAGAGTCCTCCGAACATTTTATGGTATGGTTTCTACAACTTGATGTTATTAGTAAAACCAATCACTTTATAGAATGTACTGGGTGCATTTTATTGTGGCACCAGCATGAGGGAGGTTGCTGGTCACTAATTCAACTGAAGAGCTCTCTTTATCTTATGGGGTGGAGTGTTCTGATGACTTGTCCTAAGTGAGATGTGTTTAGTGTTTTGGGAGGGGTAAGAAGGATTGAATTAGATTGATTAGGGTTGGAGAAGATAAGAAGGATGATAAGCCTAATTAACATGGGTAAGTGATAATAGGTAGGAAAGGGAAGGGAAGATGACAAGTATGATGTCAAGGGTGTATGACAGGTGTCTGTCAAGTGTAGTGGGATCTGATTGGGTGGTGTGAAAGAAGGAATAGGAGGGTGATTACAGGTAGAGAAGAGGCAAAATGATGATGAGAACAGTTACCCAGGAGCAATGCCTCATGATTTTACATATGAGCAGTCATCATTTACTATCAATGCACAGCATATCTTAATGATGATACTGTAGTAAATATATTGTAAATGTGAAAACAAATACATATATCCAACTCACAACTGGTGAACATAGCTGTTCTATAAGCCTCATTCAAATAACACTTGATACAGCTAATAAAAACTATCTTCCTTGTATTCCACAACTAGTTCCATGTGGATATTCACTGACCTAAAAGTTATATGTAATATATTGCTTTTATAAAAATAAAAATTTGTGATATAAAATGAACTATAATTCATCTTTAAAACATTAGCATCGTGCACAGTGGAAAAAATATTACAATATTGAATTTAGAATTTTCTGCTTTCAAATGCCTAACATTTTCCCTAAAATTACAGTTTACTATCAATGGAATGTTTAGATGCAATTTTCTAACAAAATATTAATGTAATTTATAAAATAATATTTAGTTTACTGTCAATAAAGTATCATGAAGAAGAGGAGAATAAAAAATACATGAAACATTAATAGGCAACAATATGTAAACTGGTATGTGAATTAGTGTAAGTAATAATATATCAATTTTGAATCATTGATGGATGATGGCTATTAAGTTATAAAGTGACATTGCAGATATCATCAATTATATTTTTTAATAGAATATCTAATATTAAATTTATATTTCTCCTCCAAATCTAAAGGAACATGTTGAAGCTGTGATCTATTTATGAAACGACAGAACTATTATTTTACAATTGAATTTTTCATGACATATGTAAATTAAGTTCAGCAATTTATCTTTCATTTTGGATATAACATTTTGATATTATTTCCCCAAAGGACAGTTCTTTTTAGAAATTTCAGGAATAATAAGAGATTAATATTCTTCTGACCTTAGTTAATGGAAGCAATATATATTGCTGTACAAAAGCTTTATGAGATCATAGTATCAGTTGAGTCACAATTAGTTTTCTGTGAAAGTTGATTACAGTTAATGACTGAGAAATATTCAATGAAAATTTAAATAAGGAACTCTTTGAAATGGGTGACTTGGTTTCATAGAACCAGAACTGGTTTGGGCAGATTGATATCAAACAGTTTAAATAATAGGCAGATGGGAATTGGGAAAATTATGTTTCTCTCTTTATATATGTATTTTTCTCATTGTTAAGTCATATTTGAATGGAGTTCCACTGAAGTAGGTGGAGATATTCAAGTATCTTGGAGTCGTGTTCACAAGTGCAATAAATGCGGGAGCTGGTGCAGTAAGGCACCAGCTTCAGCATTCGGGAAGGTATGTAGGTGTAAAAGCCAAACGCGCTATCTACAATTTGGTATTTGTGTCAACCCTTACCTATGGTCATGAATTTTGGGTAATGACTGAAAGAATATGATTACGAATACAAGCTGCTGAAATGGGGTTCCTCTGAATAGTCTTTGGAGTAATTTGATAAAGTGCATATCTCAGAGACCAGAGAGTCACTCCAGGTAGAGTTGCTACTTCTCTGATTTGAAAGATCACAGATCTGATACCGTGGGCATATCATTAAAATGTCTCTGGAAAGAATTGTTGGACAGATATTGTTGGCAAAACCAACCAGCAAGGAACCCAGGTTAGAACCTGAGCAAGATGGTTGGGTAACATCCATGAACTCAGCTGATCTCACCTGGGGATCCAGCCAGGCCAGTTGGAAATGATTGTGTGTGACAGGACCCGCTGGAAGGAGTGTTTGAGAACTCTGCCACCACAATCCTCTCAGTGGGCGAAGAAGTTACATTTTATTTAGTCATTTTAGGCCACTAACCTACTGAGTGAAGAGATGATGAGGTTTTGCTTGTCATTCTCAGTTATGCACTGCTCCTATCCCTTAAAGTTTCTTGACTCTTAATTTGCAGTTGTAATGAACAGTAATGGTTTTCTTGTATAATCTGGTGAAGGCATATTTTTAATACAAATCGACAAGGTGCCAGATTTCATTCACTTACCAAATGGGAGGGAACTCATCAGACCAGACAAAGAAAACAAGGTTTCCATTGGTTGTTCTATTTGCTAATACTATCTACCAGTCACAACTCCGGGCAGTAGGATCAATGTGCCTTGCTCAAGGATTTAATGCATTGCCCGATCTGGAATCGAACTCATAACCTCATGCTTGTGAATCTACCTGTCTAACCACTAAGCAGATTTAATAATGAGTGTACTCCATCGATGCATGTCTTGAAGACTTGCAAAAATATACTGCCATGATTTAATGTTAGTAGAAGTTTAAAATTCACGATCTCAACAACTTCATCATCACAACACTAATTTTTCTTTTTTTTAGTTCTTGATAAAACAAACAAAACATTTAAAAACATGTTTATGATGTGTCATCAGAATACACAGTTTACCTGCCCAAACAGAAAAATATACGATAAGAAACATTTGTAATGAATATTTTTGTAATCCATGTCATTTTTTAACCTCATGAATGTGACAAGGAATTTCTTTTTTTTTTTTGTAATCGGATTGAACTGGTTTGAGATGTAAAAACATCTTTCAGTTTTATGATTCTTTCAATCCCTGATAAAATCAATGACGCTTTCAAATATACCCCCCCCCCCAAAAAAAAAATGTTTTTAGGCTTAACATATTTGTCTTTGAACTGAAACGTTTCCTCTTTTCCTTAACAATGAAATCACATCTGAAAATCTATGCCAACATGCCATTTAATCAGTTAACAATGAACTCTAAATAATACAACACCCATATCTGCTATCATAAAAATGAACCCATTATGAATATTACCTATTCATGATGCAATTTGAGAAAGTGATAAAATTCAAGAAAGAAAACCAAACCAGCGGCTTACATTTTCTCAAAGCTCAATAGAAAAAATAAATAGATAAATAATTGTTTCTACTTTTGGCACAAGGCCAGCAATTACTCAGTACATTACTGGTACTTTATTTTATCGACCCTGTAAGGATGAAAGGCAAAGTTAACCGTAGAGAGATTTGAACTCAAATCATAAAGGGACATAACTATGCTGAAAAGCATGTCCGACCCTCTACCGATACTGCCAATTCACCTCCCTTAATAATAAATAGATAAATAATTGTTTCTACTTTAGGCACAAGGCCAGCAATTACCCAGTGCATTACTGATACTTTATTTTATCGACCCCGTAAGGATGAAAGGCAAAGTCAACCTCGGCGGGATTTGAAAAATAATAATAGAAATTCAGATATAAACTGCATCAAAAGCAACGATCTATCTAACTGACATCAATTCTTTAATTCTTAAATTTTATTAAATATATTAAAACATGTGCAAACATTGATTTTACTGAAAATCTCCACCAGATATTGAATAGTTCTGATAAATTTGCTATTGGCAAATCTTTTTCTATTTCATATTTTTAATGAAAAACATTAAAGACACTAAAGGCCATTAAAATAAAACAAGTGGCTTTAAAATGATATAACACTGAGTAAAAGAAAATTAGTATGAAACATTATTTTATATCAATACATATATAACATAGTAGTAGCACTCACTATGCCATGGAACATTCAGTCAGTAACAACATAATATAGAGAAGGGTCTTCAGTCAAGAGCTAACAACTTCTCTAGGACATGTGCTATGATAAAATGCACCAAGTACACTATGTCAGATGGTTGGCAAAAGAAAGTTTATTCAGTACTGCCACAGAAACCATGTCAAATGCATTTTTCCATGGTTGCATGGATTAGATGGGTCTTTCCCAGCACAACCACCCTCAGCTCGTTGCATTTCTTTGACATCTCTTTGGTGAGGTTTATTGTTTTGACATTCACTCTCCTCACCTCTGCCAAGGTTTACCTTAGATTTCATCTACTGCTACTTCATTCCACTGTGAGCTACTGGCACTTCTACATTCAACAATCAATTGTCTGCTATGCGCATCACATGGCTTTCTGACAGTTTTCTCTCTTGTACCTTACATTCGATTTCTCTTATAGTTTCTCTTTCAGCTTATCCATGCTTCACCATTCATGTACATTCATATCACACATTCATTGAAACATGTTCGCTTCATTTCTCTCCAGTCTTTTCATATCTGCATTTATGCTCACATTTCCCTTCCATGCAACACCAAACTTCACATGCAGTCACCATACAGCTGGGCTTTCACTCATAGAGAGAAAACTTTGGTTCTCAACCAAAGCAGTAGCACCCTGGACTTTTTTCAGCCTGTACTTATTCTAGTTACTATGCTTTCAGAGGAATCATCTCCACAGCTAATTAGGTCGCCTAGATAGCAAAAACTATCAACAAATTCTATGGAACTTTCCTGGGATTAGACAAAACTTATTTCATTGGGGCTCTTATAAATAACTACTGCTGTGCATCTCTTATATACAAACCCTGTCTTTTCTGTTAGTTTGCTTACAATCCCATTACATCATTTGTGTACCCACTATTTACACTGTGTGCATTGTATAAATTTCCTACCTACTGAAAATGACCACTTCCCTGGTGGAACCAGAGACTTGTCTTCTTTCCTAATACCTAAAACTTTGATCTTTAGCAATATTTAGACATTTGATTATGTTTCCTTCTCTATGATGCAGAATTATTTCCTTTCCACTCAAGGTATCAGGGTTATATATGAGTTCCTTTGGTTGTAGGCTTTGTAGGATGATTAATTAGGACACCAAGAATCTAATTGAGTAATTCTGTAAGATATTTGATAATTACATATACATTTTTTTAGTTATATTGCATAAGCAAATACTTATCTTTTAATACATAAAAGAAAGAGCATCTGTGTGGTTCCTCAATTTTTGAGAAATAGCAGTTGATACATTGTATAATGTATTCCTAAATATTATCATCGGTCTTCTCAACAAAGGTCGACATGAGGCTAAGGAACAACAACAACATGATTTACACATTGTAGCCATAAATTATTTTCAAATTAGAACAGCTTATTTATAATTTACTAAAAAAATCACAAATATTTTCCTTAGTTCTTACAACATAGAGAAAGTACGTTATAACAAGTAAATGAGTAACTTCCTAACCTCTCACTCTTCCAATAATTTTCTTTGAAGAGAAAGTCTATAATATTTATAATTAGGACTGCATTTGATCTACAGTCTCTCTTTCATTTTATTGCATCAGCAAAAGACATATTTGACCAGTCACTTAAGGAATAAAAACAAACTAAATGTTTTAAGTACCTATTTGGTCAGTTCTTTTAATGTATTTCATGTTACTAACTACTTTAGCCACAAATATCTAAAAGAAATCGTGCTGCTATGTAAATATGTGTGTGAACATACTGCACAACTTTTTTTATTTATTTGTCTATTTTGGAACCAATTTCATTTCATATATATACCGTATTGCGATTACTTTTTATATATTTAAACATTTTTTTTTTGCCTAATTGATAATGTTGTTGATATAACTTATAGATCACCCCAAATATATATTTAAATAACTTGCTAAATAAAATGTGGCATTTCTAAAGGATAAAACCAAAAACCAAAAAAAAAGAAGAAATATTTTTTTTATTATTTTGATCTTCCCAACTTCAGTAATTTCTGAAATACAAGAGTAGGAGATCAACCAATCAATCAATGAAACAAACAACCTAGACATAAATAGAGTCACCTATTTTTTCAGAGAGTAGATGTGTTGAATTGTAGGAATAGTGGTAGTTCATAAAAAAAGAAAGAAAACAAAAAAATGGATTAAGGTTTATATAGAAATTGTTACTAACAGTTATGCTAAAACAAAACACAATATTACAGGGAACTAAAAAAGAGGATATGTAAAGAAAAAAAGAATTAAGCAGTAGAATGACAGACACCACACCCCCAGCATCAGCCACCCCACCTCACAGGGCTCACTCCTCATGTGAACCATGGTAGTGAATAATGTTGAAAATTGGTCTTTAGAGTGGTGTTACACAATAGGGTGTGTAGCTCAGAGATCAGAGAGTCACTCCAGGTAGTGCTGCTACTTCTCCAAATTGAGTGATCACAGCTCCAATACTACAGAGATGTGATTAGAATCATTCAGGAAAGAATCATTGGATAGATTTTACAGGTAAAACCAACTTGCAAAGAGACCCAATGGTAGGCTCTGAGCAAGAAGGTTGCATGATATCCATGAGCTTGGCTGGTCTTGCTTGGGGATCTAGCCAAATCAATTGGACAAAGTTGCTTCTGACAGGAACCACTGGAAGGCATGATTGAGGAAGAAGAAGAAGAAGAAGAAGAAGAAGAAGAAGAAGAAGAAGAAGAAGAAGAAGAAGAAGAAGAAGAAGAAGAAGAAGAAGAAGAAGAAGAAGAAGAAGAAGAAGAAGAAGCAGCATCAGCAGAAGCAGCAGCATGACAATCTGCACTATCTATACCCCAAATATTGTCTAAGAAAGCAACAAGAGTCCATACAGCTTGGTACCTGTTTTGTTGCAACTCATTTTCCCCAGGTGACCGAGCTGAAGCAACTTGAAATAAAGTGTCTTACTCAAGGACACATTGCCCCACAGAGTCATGGAATTGAACTCAGGACCATAAGATCTTGTGCTCAACACCCTAACTATTAAGCCATGCCTCTTTACAGTAACTATTACATTCAAGATATAAAGCAATAATAGAAAAATGAAGAGCAGTTAAATATTTGTTAAGGTGTTCACTCATAAAAATGCCTAAAATATAAAGAAAAGAAAAGTAAAAAACACATATTATAAGCTGTAAACTTCTTTATATAATTTTTAGCCTTTATTTTTTTATTTTGTTGATTTGTTGTGACTTCAGGTCAAATTTTTGTAAATGGTCTGTATAACGAGGTATTCCTTCATAAAACTTGACAATATCTCATTAATCTATTATTTTTGTGGTCCAATTAAATACTCTCCTCCATTATTGATAGAAAAAGCAAAACACAAAGTTTAAATTAAAAAATTCTAATGATGTCACCTCTCTAGATACTTTAAATTACTTTTCACTTTTATTTGTCATGTCATATTTTGCTGTATTCACACACACATATATATATGCCTACATGTGTACACACACACCTATATACAAAAAACACACATGCAAACACACTCACACATACAAATACACACACACACAAACAAAAATACACACACACACATATATACAAAAAACACACATGCAAACACACTCACACATACAAATACACACACACACACACAAACACACACACATATACAGACACACACAGCTGACATTTACCATTCTAACCATCACACTTCTCTGTAACTAACCATCACTTTCTCCTACAACAATCCCTGTTGCTATACTACCATGATTCACATGCTGCTTTTCTACTTAACCTTGTACTCATTATTAGCAGGATTGGCAGTATCGGTAGAGGATCGGGTGCTATGCTTTGACGCATGAAGTTACGGCCCTTGCCATTCTGAGTTCAAATCCCGCCGAGGTTAACTTTGCCTTTCATCCTTACGGGGTCGATAAAATAAAGTACCAGTAATGCACTGGCTAATTGCTGGCCTTGTGCCAAAAAGTAGAAACAATTATTAGCAACCAGCATAACCATAGACTGTTTTCTCTTTGTATCTGACTCTGTCAAGATTTCTGGTGTCCTTGGTCCCTGCATTGCTGATTCCTCCATAATATCAGAAAGACAGTAGCTCACTTCTATAGGGAGCCCCTTGAGGTGGGGTAGCTGTTACATCATGTGTCTCTGGCCAATCTCCACAGTAATATTGTCCACAGGGTACAGCTGAGACACTACTTAGACTGGTGTTGAGTGTCTGTCCCTCCCACTCCCAGTTTCTTTCATTGCTTGATTTATATTTATTTTTCTTCTTTACATTTCCCATTTTTTGTTCCTTTTATTATTGTTTCATATTTGTAATGTTATTTATATAACAGAAAACAAATAATTCCAGCATTTACCTGTTATCTAC
>OZ024740.1:125504183-125576683 GCA_964016885.1 Eledone cirrhosa
ATTTGTTTCGGCCTGGATGTTGTGGTACCAACATAACTTTACATTGAAAGGGGTGGTGTGGATGAGGTGGGATAGTGGGTGTATTTTTGTTAGATGTGCCTACTGACTGTGGTAGTTTTCACTTTGTACTTAGGTAAGGCGGGTCTTCTCTATTACTGTGTAGCGCCAAAGATCTCGGTCCAGTGACATTGTCTTGGAGAGGTGTAAATGTGTGAGGTCGGAATTTATCCAGTCGTCCCAGGTTTTTCTGGGTTTGCCTACTCCGTGGCTACCGTCTATTTTTATCGCCCTGCACTTTGTTATACAGCTGTCGTCTTTCATGCGCATCACGTGTCCATACCAACGTAGCCTTCTCTCGAGTAAACAACATCTGATCCCTCTTATTTCTAATTTTTTCCTTAGTTCGTTTATGCTTTGCCGTTCACGTATATTAATATTACACATCCAGCGGAGCATGCAAGCTTGGTTCCTCTCTAGTCTGCGTATATCCTCTGCACACAATGCCCAGGTCTCACTGCCATGCAACATTGCTGTTCGTATGCAGGCATCATACAACCTGCCTTTCATTTTTAGGGAGAACCCTTTAGCGGCTAATAGTGGTATAAGCTCTCTGAACTTTTTCTATCCAGTTCCGACTCTAGCTACTGAACTTTCGGAGCACCCTCCCCCACTGCTGACTTTGTCACCCAGGTAACGGAAGCTGTCCACTATTTCTATAGAACCATCTGTGCAATGGAATGAGCTAGTATTCTATGTGTGTATGTATGTATGAATCTATATATATATGTATAGACATGGTGGCTGCCAACTGGTTTTCGAGTACGGCCACTACTTTATATCCATGTATATGTATGTATGTATGTATATGTATGTATATGTATGTATATGTATGTTATCTCTTTCTCTTAATTTCGAGTATATTTTTTTTTAACCGGCCACCTTCCTGGTGGCAAGGTTGTAAAAGAAAAGAAATTGTCATCCCTTGAATCGCAAGAATGTTTTGCAAATTTTGAAGGTGCCAGCTATCGCAGCCATTTGTAGACTATGAATTAGGGAGCTGCGCTTTTTGCCCGCAAATCCAAGTTCAGTCATACTTTGGTCCAAGCCGGTTGGTATATGACCCGTAGCTCCAATAATGATGGGTATGAAGCTAAAGGTGTATCTTGGATACTGGATTTGTAAACTCTTCATCAATGGTCTGTAGATGTCCTTCTCCTGTATTTTTCTGACAACGTTTACATCATGTGGGCAGCTGATCTCCACAACAGAACACGTTTTCAATGTGTGATCTCAAACAACAATATCAGGCCGGTTGTGCTTTAATTTGGTGGCAGTTTTTATTTTCAGGTTCCACCAGTATTCCTTAGTGCCATCTGTCTCAATATATTCTTCCTCGTTTGTTGTTAATTTTGTTTTCCGAAGTGCGTTCCAGATGGTTCTAGCTATCCAATCGTGTCTCATGGGGAGGTAGTAGCGAGATGACATTCTTTCGCAGCTGGCAACAATGTGGCTTACATCCTCGATCTTTGTTTTACATAGCCTACATTTATTGTCAGCTGCTGGCCCTCCTCTTTTGTGCAGCAGATATTTGGTAGGGAGTTCTTGTTCCTCTATTGCACAGAGATATCCCTCAAGGTGTGATGTCATAAACTTGTCGGAACTCCATGCCAGGCTTTTTGAGTGGTTTATCCCCTCTATGGTCTGTGTTTTACGCCTCAAGTGTCCATGCACAACTTTTTCTGTAAATTGGTCAATTTCTTTTATCTTGTTTGACCATTGAATAGGATCTTCCGATTTCTCTGGGGGAGAGATTTATATCAGGCTTTATTCCATATCTCTCCTCCAGATCAGTCGCTATTCTAATGATATTTTTTTTTTTCATGCTCATAAACCTGGGCAAGATGGTTGCCAACCTTTTTCCTCTGTTGAAGGTGCTGCTTCAGTGTTACTATCCGGGTCTCATATATTGTTAATATTGATTTTAGACCCCGGCCACCTTCCTTGCGTGAGAAGTATAGCCTATCCACATCACCATTGATGTTAAAGTTCCCAGTAACACTGAGAAGTTTTCGAGTTCTAACATCCATCTCACTTTGTTCTTGCAATGACCAGTTCAGCAGGCCAAATGTTGGCATTAGAATTGGCACAGCATAAGTATTGTGGGCAATGTATTTGTTGTATGCTGACAGCTCTGATGACCATATTTTCTTTACTCTTCTGAGGTATTCAGTTCTGGTTCTCTCCTTATTTATGGGTCCATCAGATCTTACATTCTCATCCTGTCCAAGATATCTGTAGTTGTCACCTGACTGCAGAGGTTGTATTGTCAGGCCGTTCATCTCTAGATTTCTAGAGGAGGGCACAGCTCTTCCACGTTTTATTGCCAAATATGCACACTTGGACTCACCAAATTTCATTTTGATGTCGGTTGAAAATTGTGTAATGAGGTCCAATTGTTTCTTGATGTCATTGATATTTGGCCCATACAACTTCAGGTCATCAACAAAGAAAAGATGGGAGATACTTCTGGGCCCACTTCTTTGTCCACCTTGTTTCCTGAGTAGGTAAGATAGTGGATTCAGTGAGAGAAGATGTATATGTATGTATGTATATGTATATTTATGTATATGTATGTATATATATATGTATATGTATGTATATGTATATGTATATATATGTATATCATCATCATCATCATCATCAACGTTTAACGTCCGTGTTCCACGCTTGCATGGGTTTGGACGGGGGTAGTCCCACTTGAGGCAAGAGTGATTGTCTTGCTCGCATAGGACTGTCTGGCAGGTTTTCTACAGTTGGATGCCCTTCCTAACACCAACCACATTTACAGTGTGGGTCTGGGAGGTTTTTACCGTGTTGCCTACACGGCCACATTACAGCGTGGACTGTGTGTTTTTTTTGTCGTGACACCTACACGATCTCATTTGTTTCGGCCTGGATGGCGCGGCACCAACATAACTTTACATAGAATGGGGTGGTGTGGATGGGGTGGGGGTGGTGGGACGGGGTGTATTTTGTTAGAGATGCCTACTGGCTGGAGTAGGTTTTACTATATATTTAGGTAAGGCGGGTCTTCTCTGTTACTGAGTACCGCCAAAGGTCTCGGTCCAGTGACATTGTCTTGGAGAGGTGTAAGTGTGTGATGTCGGAGTTTATCAGCTCGTCCCAGGTTTTTCTAGGTCTGCCTATTCCGTGACTACCGTCTATCTTTATTGCCCTGCACTTTGTTATACAGCTATCGACTTTCATGCGCATCACGTGTCCATACCAACGTAGCCTTCTCTCGAGTAAACAACATCTGATCCCTCTTATCTCTAATTTTTTCCTTAGTTCGTTTATGCTTTGCCGTTCACGTATATTACTGTTACACATCCAGCGGAGCATGCAAGCTTCGTTCCTCTCTAGTCTGCATATATCCTCTGCACACAATGCCCAGGTCTCACTGCCATGCAACATTGCTGTTCGTATGCAGGCATCGTACAACCTGCCTTTCATTTTTAGGGAGAACCCTTTAGCAGCTAATAGTGGTATAAGCTCTCTGAACTTTTTCCAACCAGTTCTGACTCTAGCTACAGTACTTTCAGAGCACCCTCCCCCACTGCTGATTTTATCGCCCAGGTAACGGAAGCTGTCCACTATTTCTATAGAACCCTCTGCGCAATTGAAAGAACTAGTATTTTGTGGGGACTTGCTGCTACTTATTGCACCAGAACACCGGCCACATGTAAAATCTATGTTCTTAGTTAGCTTACCTGTGATCCCACTACATCTTTTATGCACCCATACTTTGCATTTAGGACATAAAATGGAGTTTCTACCTACGCCTTTCCTACACACCGAGCACGACCATTTCCCAGAAGGGACCGCCGCCTTGTTTTCTTTCCTACAAACTAGAACTTTGGTCTTAGCCAGGTTAATTTTAAGTCCTTTTGACTCTAGGCCGTGCTTCCATGTTTGGAATTTCTTCTCTAGCTCGGCCATTGATTCCGCTATGAGTGTCAGGTCGTCTGCGTATAGGAGTTCCCATGGGCAGCCTGTCTTGAACTCCTCTGTTATAGCCTGAAGGGCAATAATAAATAGTAGGGGGCTGAGAACAGAGCCCTGATGGACGCCAACTTTTACGCTAAACTCTTCACTATATTCGTTGTTAATTCTAACCTTGCTGACTGTTTCTTTATACATGGCTTGTATAGCCCTCACAAGCCATTCGTCAACGCCTAGTTTTCTAAGAGCCCACCAGATAATGGAGCGGGGGACTCTGTCGAAGGCTTTCTCCAAGTCGACAAAAGCTAAGCAGAGGGGTTTACCTTTAGCTAGGAACTTCTCCTGTAGTTGTCGTACTATGAACAGAGCGTCTGTGGTACTTTTGCCTGACACAAACCCGAACTGCATTTCATCTAGGTCAATTTTCTCTCTGATTAGTTGCGCTATTACTTTTTCCGTGACCTTCATGACCTGGTCGATTAATTTAATGCCTCTATAGTTACTCCTATCTAGGGCGTCTCCTTTACCCTTATAACAGTTAACGATGATGCTGCTATGCCAGTCCTTCGGAACAACCCCATTCTGTACGACTTGGTTAACTATGCGAGTGACCATGGTGTGTCCCACCGTGCCAGATGCCTTCAGCATCTCAGCAACTATTTCCGAAGGCCCAGCCGCCTTACCCGGCTTCATATCCTTGATTGCCTTACTTATTATACTCCCCTCGACTAACACTGCTGGTCCCTCTATTGGGTCGATATGGGGGAGACTGTCTTTCTCCCATTTATTCTCCTCATTTAGTAGCCTTTCATAGTGACACTTCCAAGCTACCTTCTTATCAGTGTCGGTGATGGCAAGTATGCCATCATCGTTAAGTACACACTTCTCCCCAACAATATCACGGTTTTCCTTGACGCATTGCCTAGCAATCCTGAACACCTCACGTTTTTGGTCATCGCGCTGTAGAACATGCTTGAACTTTCTTTCCTCAGCTTCCCTTCTTGCTAAGTACACTTCTCTCCTAGCTTCCCTCCTGGCCACTTGATAGTCTACTCTACTTCCCCCATCCCGCCATACTTTCCAAGCCTGCTTTTTGGCCTTAATTGACCCCTCCACCTTACTGTTCCACCACCATGTTACTCTCCTCCTGCCTACAGGCCTGCTCCAGCCACAGACTATATGTATGTATATATATATGTATATGTATGTATGTATGTATATGTGTATTTGTATGTATGTATATGTGTATATGTATGTATGTATATGTGTATTTGTATGTATGTATATGTGTATATGTATGTATATATATGTGTATATGTGTATATATATGTATGTGTATGTATATATATGTGTATGTATATATATGTGTATGTATATATGTGTATATGTATGTATATATATATGTGTGTGTATGTATATATATATGTGTGTGTATGTATATATATATATATATATGTATATGTATGTATGTGTATATATTATGTATATATATGTATATATATGTATATATATGTCATCATCATCACCGTTTTATGTCCGTTCTTCCATGCTAGCATGGGTTAGACGGGTTGTCCTGTTGTGGGCAGTGTCTGGTCAACTGACCATGCCTTGCTCATACAGGAACTGATTTTGGCTTGATTTCTACAGCTGGATGCCCTTCCTAACACCAACCTCATTTACAGTGAGTGCTGGGTGCTTTTTTCCATGGCGCCTACACGTCCACTTTACAGTGTGGGCTGGGTGCTTTTTTGCCGTGGCATCCCCACGACCACTTTGCAGTGTGAGGGCATATTGTCTACATTACAGTGTGGACTGTGTGTTTTTTTGTCGTGACACCTACACAACCTCATTTATTTCGGCCTGGATGTTGTGGTACCAACATAACTTTACATTGAAAGGGGTGGTGTGGATGAGGTGGGGGTAGTGGGACGGGGGTGTATTTTTGTTAGAGGTGCCTACTGACTGTGGTAGGTTTCGCTTTGTACTTAGGTAAGGCGGGTCTTCTCTATTACTGTGTTGCGCCAAAGATCTCGGTCCAGTGACATTATCTTGAAGAGGTGTAAGTGTGTGAGGTCGGAATTTATCAAGTCGTCCCAGGTTTTTCTGGGTTTGCCTACTCCGTGGCTACCGTCTATTTTTATCGTCCTGCACTTCTTATACAGCTGTCGTCTTTCATGCGCATCACGTGACCGTACCAACGTAGTCTTCACTCGAGTAAACAGCATCTAATCCCTCTTATTTCTAATTTTTCCCTTAGTTCGTTTATGCTTTGCCGTTCACGTATATTACTATTACACATCCAGCGGAGCATGCAAGCTTCGTTCCTCTCCAGTCTGCGTATATCCTCTGCACACAATGCCCAGGTCTCACTGCCATGTAACATTGCTGTTCGTATGCAGGCATCATACAGCCTGCCTTTCATTTTTAGAGAGAACCCTTTAGCGGCTAATAGTGGTATAAGCTCTCTGAACTTTTTCTATCCAGTTCTGACTCTAGCTGCTGTACTTTCAGAGCACCCTCCACCACTGCTGATTTTGTCATCCATGTAACGGAAGGTGTCCACTATTTCTATAGAACCATCTGAGCAATGGAATGAGCTAGTATTCTGTGGGCACTTGCTGCTACTTTTTGCACCAGAGCACAGGCCACATATGAAATCTATATTCTTAGTTAGCTTACCTGTGATCCCACTACATCTTTTATGCACCCATACTTTGCATTTGGGACATAAAATGGAGTTTCTACCTACGCCTTTCCTACACACCGAGCACGACCATTTCCCAGAAGGGACCGCCGCCTTGTTTTCTTTCCTACAAACTAGAACTTTGGTCTTAGCCAGGTTAATTTTAAGTCCTTTTGACTCTAGGCCGTGCTTCCATGTTTGGAATTTCTTCTCTAGCTCGGCCATTGATTCCGCTATGAGTGTCAGGTCGTCTGCGTATAGGAGTTCCCATGGGCAGCCTGTCTTGAACTCCTCTGTTATAGCCTGAAGGGCAATAATAAATAGTAGGGGGCTGAGAACAGAGCCCTGATGGACGCCAACTTTTACGCTAAACTCTTCACTATATTCGTTGTTAATTCTAACCTTGCTGACTGTTTCTTTATACATGGCTTGTATAGCCCTCACAAGCCATTCGTCAACGCCTAGTTTTCTAAGAGCCCACCAGATAATGGAGCGGGGGACTCTGTCGAAGGCTTTCTCCAAGTCGACAAAAGCTAAGCAGAGGGGTTTACCTTTAGCTAGGAACTTCTCCTGTAGTTGTCGTACTATGAACAGAGCGTCTGTGGTACTTTTGCCTGACACAAACCCGAACTGCATTTCATCTAGGTCAATTTTCTCTCTGATTAGTTGCGCTATTACTTTTTCCGTGACCTTCATGACCTGGTCGATTAATTTAATGCCTCTATAGTTACTCCTATCTAGGGCGTCTCCTTTACCCTTATAACAGTTAACGATGATGCTGCTATGCCAGTCCTTCGGAACAACCCCATTCTGTACGACTTGGTTAACTATGCGAGTGACCATGGTGTGTCCCACCGTGCCAGATGCCTTCAGCATCTCAGCAACTATTTCCGAAGGCCCAGCCGCCTTACCCGGCTTCATATCCTTGATTGCCTTACTTATTATACTCCCCTCGACTAACACTGCTGGTCCCTCTATTGGGTCGATATGGGGGAGACTGTCTTTCTCCCATTTATTCTCCTCATTTAGTAGCCTTTCATAGTGACACTTCCAAGCTACCTTCTTATCAGTGTCGGTGATGGCAAGTATGCCATCATCGTTAAGTACACACTTCTCCCCAACAATATCACGGTTTTCCTTGACGCATTGCCTAGCAATCCTGAACACCTCACGTTTTTGGTCATCGCGCTGTAGAACATGCTTGAACTTTCTTTCCTCAGCTTCCCTTCTTGCTAAGTACACTTCTCTCCTAGCTTCCCTCCTGGCCACTTGATAGTCTACTCTACTTCCCCCATCCCGCCATACTTTCCAAGCCTGCTTTTTGGCCTTAATTGACCCCTCCACCTTACTGTTCCACCACCATGTTACTCTCCTCCTGCCTACAGGCCTGCTCCAGCCACAGACTATATGTATGTATATATATATGTATATGTATGTATGTATGTATATGTGTATTTGTATGTATGTATATGTGTATATGTATGTATGTATATGTGTATTTGTATGTATGTATATGTGTATATGTATGTATATATATGTGTATATGTGTATATATATGTATGTGTATGTATATATATGTGTATGTATATATATGTGTATGTATATATGTGTATATGTATGTATATATATATGTGTGTGTATGTATATATATATGTGTGTGTATGTATATATATATATATATATGTATATGTATGTATGTGTATATATTATGTATATATATGTATATATATGTATATATATGTCATCATCATCACCGTTTTATGTCCGTTCTTCCATGCTAGCATGGGTTAGACGGGTTGTCCTGTTGTGGGCAGTGTCTGGTCAACTGACCATGCCTTGCTCATACAGGAACTGATTTTGGCTTGATTTCTACAGCTGGATGCCCTTCCTAACACCAACCTCATTTACAGTGAGTGCTGGGTGCTTTTTTCCATGGCGCCTACACGTCCACTTTACAGTGTGGGCTGGGTGCTTTTTTGCCGTGGCATCCCCACGACCACTTTGCAGTGTGAGGGCATATTGTCTACATTACAGTGTGGACTGTGTGTTTTTTTGTCGTGACACCTACACAACCTCATTTATTTCGGCCTGGATGTTGTGGTACCAACATAACTTTACATTGAAAGGGGTGGTGTGGATGAGGTGGGGGTAGTGGGACGGGGGTGTATTTTTGTTAGAGGTGCCTACTGACTGTGGTAGGTTTCGCTTTGTACTTAGGTAAGGCGGGTCTTCTCTATTACTGTGTTGCGCCAAAGATCTCGGTCCAGTGACATTATCTTGAAGAGGTGTAAGTGTGTGAGGTCGGAATTTATCAAGTCGTCCCAGGTTTTTCTGGGTTTGCCTACTCCGTGGCTACCGTCTATTTTTATCGTCCTGCACTTCTTATACAGCTGTCGTCTTTCATGCGCATCACGTGACCGTACCAACGTAGTCTTCTCTCGAGTAAACAGCATCTAATCCCTCTTATTTCTAATTTTTCCCTTAGTTCGTTTATGCTTTGCCGTTCACGTATATTACTATTACACATCCAGCGGAGCATGCAAGCTTCGTTCCTCTCCAGTCTGCGTATATCCTCTGCACACAATGCCCAGGTCTCACTGCCATGTAACATTGCTGTTCGTATGCAGGCATCATACAGCCTGCCTTTCATTTTTAGAGAGAACCCTTTAGCGGCTAATAGTGGTATAAGCTCTCTGAACTTTTTCTATCCAGTTCTGACTCTAGCTGCTGTACTTTCAGAGCACCCTCCACCACTGCTGATTTTGTCATCCATGTAACGGAAGGTGTCCACTATTTCTATAGAACCATCTGAGCAATGGAATGAGCTAGTATTCTGTGGGCACTTGCTGCTACTTTTTGCACCAGAGCACAGGCCACATATGAAATCTATATTCTTAGTTAGCTTACCTGTGATCCCACTACATCTTTTATGCACCCATACTTTGCATTTGGGACATAAAATGGAGTTTCTGCCTACTCCTTTCCTACACACTGAGCATTGCCATTTTCCTCCAAACTAGAACTTTAGTCTTAGACAGGTTAATTTTAAGGCCTTTTGATTCTAGGCCATGCTTCCATGTTTGGAATTTCTTCTCTAGTTCAGCCATTGATTCAGCTATGAGCGTTAGATCATCTGCGTATAGGAGTTCCCATGGGCAGCCGGTCTTGATCTCCACTGTTATAGCCTGAAGGGCAATAATAAATAGTAGGGGGCTAAGAACAGAGCCCTGATGAACACCAACTTTTCGCTAAACTCTTCACTATATTCATTGTTAATTCTAACCTTGCTGACTGTTTCTTTATACATGGCTTGTATAGCTCTCACAAGCTATTCATCAACACCTAGTTTTCTAAGAGCCCACCAGATAATGGAACGGGGGACTCTGTCAAAGGCTTTCTCCAAGTCAACAAAAGCTAAGTATAGGGGTTTACTTTTAGCTCGGTACTTCTCCTGTAGATGTCGTACAATGAAAAGAGCATCTGTGGTACTTTTACCTGATACAAACCCGAACTGCATTTCATTTAGATTAATTCGCTCTCTGATTAGTTGCGCTATTACTTTTTCTGTGACCTTCATGACCTGGTCGATTAATTTAATGCCTCTATAGTTACCCATATCTAGGGCATCTCCTTTACCCTTGTAGCAGTTAATGATGATGCTGCTATGCCAGTCCTTCGGAACAACCCCATTCTGTATGACTTGGTTTATTATCCGAGTGACCATAGTGTGTCCCACCATTCCAGATGCTTTCAGCATTTCAGCAACTATTTCCGAAGGCCCAGCCGCCTTACCCGTCTTCATATCTTTGATTGCCTTACTTATTATACTACCTTCAACTAGCACTGCTGGTCCCTCTATTGGATCGATGAGGGGGAGACTGTCTTTCTCCCATTTATTCTCCTCATTTAGTTGCCTTTCGTAGTGACACTTCAGCGTCAGTGATGGCAAGTACACCATCATCATTAAGGACACACTTGAAAATATCACGGTTTTCCTTGACACATTGCCTAGCAATCCTGAACACTTCACATTTTTGGTCCTCGCGTTGTAGAACATGCTTGAACTTTCTTTCCTCTGCTTCCCTTCTTGCGAAGTACACTTGTCTCCCAGCTTCCCTCCTGGCCGCTTGATAGTCTTCTCTACTTCCCCCATCTCGCCATACTTTCCAAGCCTGCTTTTTGGCCTTAATTGACTCCACCTTACTGTTCCACCACCACGTTACTCTCCTCCTGCCTATAGGCCTGCTCCAGCCGCAGACTTCATCTGTCGCCATCAGCAGGTTTGCTGTCAGGAATTCCCACTGTTCCTCTATATTGTACGACTCTAATTGCTCTTCCTTACTGTCGAAATCATCAAGTAATATGCTTTTAAATTTATTACTGGCTGTGGGGTCCTTTAGCTTCCATATTTTTCTCCTGAGGATAGTCCTCTTCTGTTGTCGAGAACGTCTCGTCCTGACTATGAGGTCGCTAATTATGAGTATATGTTGAGAGGTGCATTCTTCATGGGGGAGGGATTTAGTGTTTACAACAGACAATCTGTCACGTCTTCTGGTAAGGATAAAATTTACCTGGCTGGTATGTTGCCTTGATCTGTAGGTGATCAAGTGATTGTCTCACTTTTTGAAGTTAGTGTTACAGATAGTTAGGTTATTTGCGTCACAGAATTCCAGGATTCTGGAGCCTTCCTCATTTCTAGTACCAAACCCATAGCCTCCATGGATTTCATCATAGCCGTCACAATGTTGTCCAACGTGACCATTTAGGTCTCCAGCAATAATTATATAGTCACTGTTGGTTATTTGGGAGGTAGTGAGCATCAGTGTCTCACAGAATCTGTCTTTTATAGCGCCAGGCAGTCCGGATTGGGGTGCGTACGCAGATATTACTGTCACAGTAGTTCTATTTAGAACAAGTCTTATTTTAATTATTCTGTCATTCACTCAATTTACGTCTATTATCTTATCCACCCATTTTTCTGCTAATATGATTCCTACCCCACCCAGCCCATTGTCATTTCCCACCCAGAAAAGCTTATAGCATCGTTTTTTAGCCACAATGAATCTAGCAGACTCGCCCCTCCACCTGGTCTCCTGGATACAGCAAACATCAACCTCCTTACGTTCAAGCATTTCTACAACCTCGTTAGAGCGATATTTTAAGGTGCCTACATTCATGGTACCAACTCTGAAGTTTTGGATTGCGTTTGGTGGGTGGGGAGGGGGGTGGTTTGTTGGCCATCCGTGGCCGAAACAAAGAGGAGGAGTCCTTGCCCTTTCGTCCGGCAGCATGAGGTGAATTTGTCGTTATCTTTGGCATTGTCTCTGAGTGTCCAGATTCTTCAGACTCTCCAGAATTCCTTACTCTATCCATCATATTGAAAAGCAGGGGGGGGGGGGGGTATGGGGGTAGTTAGCGAGCGAGAAGGTTTTAAATAAAGCATATAACAGTAACAAGCGATATACTGGGATTTTAAAATACACAAGATTATTTAGAACAGCCAGACAGAATTATAGAATAGCATTGAGAAAGTAGGATTGGATTCTGGGCGATTATACAGATATATGAATGAATGAATCGAAGGGTGGGGAGACAAGAAGAAAATGGTATTTTTACATTACATTTCGTAGAAGTGGACTGACCATTAATAAATGTTGACAAATTCTGAGATTCGTACCTCGTAACAGGTTTATTTATATTTGGTGCGAGTAGGGAGTGATCGAGTGAGTGAGAGAGAGACCAACAGGCACGTATGTGATAAAGAGGGGGGTGACAGATTTAGAGGGACTAGGGAGGCCATTTTTATGAATCCAGGAAAATTTCGGCCAAAATTAAGATTAAGCGAAGAGAAGGTTTTAAATAAAGCATATAACAGTAACAAGCGATATACTGGTATTTTAAAATACACAAGATTATTTAGAACAGCCAGACAGAATTATAGAATAGCATTGAGAAAGTAGGATTGGATACTGGGCGATTATACAGATATATGGTTGAATGAACCGAAGGCTGGGGAGACGAGAAGAAAATGGTATTTTTACATTACATTTCGTAGAAGTGTATATATGAATGTATATATATATGTATGTGTATGTATATAGATGTAATCTGAATTTTATAGATGTAATCTGAATAGTATGGTAGAATATTAAGTGTTAAATGTTAATTGAACAAGTACTTTCATGCTTTCGCAATCTTCAGGTTCATATTCTGTGGTGACAATCAAGTTTGCAATTTTCAACTGTAATGAGATGGGTAAATGTTTTGCCTTATATACAGTGAAAAACCGCCACAGAATGCTAAATTTTGCAAACTGTATTTCGACCAATTGGTGTGTAGTTTCACTGGATTACTGAAGCTGATTGGTTTAGGCATGGTTGATTGGTTGAGCATGTCTAACAACTTCTATTTGGCTCTATCCAAAGCATCAATTGTTTTGCTATTTTTAGAAATGATGTAAATAGCAATATCTAGGGTTTGTATACCCCTCAGAATTATTATTGTTCATTTAGCTTGGATTGGAATTTATCAATAAAATTCTTTTCTTTGATTTTTCTCTTGATTTCACTTGGCCTGTGTAATTTGTAGAATGGAAATATAAATATTTTCTGACCACATGTTGCTAGATGGTTACTCAGGGGTATCTGACGGACATTTGGGTCTCTGATTTGCTGTCGGTGCACCCGTGCACGTTCCGATAGTGCATTTCCAGTTTGACCGACATATAGTTCTTCACAATTCGGGCATTTAATGCAGTAAATTAGATTTCTGCTTTTGCACTTCATATTTGCATTTGGGAATATTTTTCAAATTCCAACCCAAGCTAAATGAACAATAATAATTCTTCGGGGTATAAAAACCCTTAGAAAATGCTACTTTCATCATTTCTAAAAATAGCAAAACAATTGATGCTTTGAATAGGGCCAAATAGAAGTCGTTAGACATGCCCAACCGTGATGCCTAAACCAATCAGCTTCAGTAATCCAGTGAAACTACACACTAATTGGTCGAAATACAGTTTGCAAGATTTAGCATTCTGTAGCCGCTTTTCACTGTATACAAGGCACAAAATTTACCCATCTCATTACAGTTGAAAATTGTAAACTTGACTGTCACCACAGAATATGAACCTGAAGATTGCGAAAGCATGAAATTATTTGTTCAATTAACACTTAATATTCTACCATGCTATTTCATTCTAATACCATTATAATTTTAAAGGATTGTAAATAAAACGAGTAAATCAGACAGTTGAAATTCCTTTTATTAATATAATCTTCTATACACAATCATACACACCCGTGTATATTTATTAATATATATATATATATAGCTTTTAAGCTATTTTGTAGTATCTCTTATATTAAATTTATCTCCCTGGAGCTTTGTAAAAGTCTGAGAGATTGGCTACATATATGTTTTATATATTATTTTTTTTTTTTTAGATGGAAGACAAAACAAAGAAGATGAATACAAAGATGAAGAAGATAAAGATGAAGAACCTCACTGCTACTCACTGCATCCCACACCACACTGCACCACACCGCACTGCACCACACCACATCGCAGTGCACCGCACCACATCACACCACACTTCACCACACCACATAAAAACACAACACAACACACCACTCCTCAATACAACACAACACACCACTCCTCAATACAACACAACACACCACTCCTCACTACAACACACCACACTACTCCATATAAAAACACACCACACTACTCCACACCACATAACACCACAACACACCACACCTCACCTCACTACATCACACCACATAAAAACACACCTCACTACATCACACCACATAAAAACACCCCACACTACTCCACACCACATAACACCACAACACACCACACCACACCTCACCTCACTACATCACACCACATAAAAACACACCACACTACTCCACACCACATAACACCCAAAATGTTTTCCTCGTATGTTTTTCATGTGTTATCAACTAATCCGAACTCCAAGATGTTTGTTATTGACTCTCTCTTCATGGAAAACTTAGGTGGATGCACTGCTCTCATTTAACCCCAGAGTTTTCTCTAAGATTTTTCGTATGTTATCAACAAATATGACCTCCAAACCAGTTGGAAATGATTAGTTGTTCTAGGAAAAAGGAGGGGTAAAGCAGGTGGAAAAACCATTGTCGTTTTGTAGATATATACCCTAATGATTTTTCTTCGGTCTCCTTTTGAGTGCTATCAACTAATCTGACCTTTTAGTTGCTCTGAATCAATTTTTTTTTTCTGGGATTTGGAAACTAAAACTAAATTAAACATAAAATTAAATCTAGCCCCAACCCTAAACTCTAAATATAAACCAAACCAAGCTAAATCTAAATATAAACATTACCCCAACCCTTAAACTAAATCCTAAACTATACTCCAACCATAAAACAAAACCCTAAACATTACCCCAACCCTAAAACTAGACCCTAAACATTACCCCAAACCTAAAACTAAACCCTAAACTTTACCCCAACCCTAAAACTAGACCCTAAACATTACCCCAAACCTAAAACTAAACCCTAAACTTTACCCCAAACCTAAAACTAAACCCTAAACTTACCCCAACCCTAAAACTAGACCCTAAACATTACCCCAACCCTAAAACTAAACCCTAAACATTACCCTAAACCTAACCCAGGGAAATAAGTTGGTTGGAAGCATCTAGGAGGTCAGATTAATTAATAGCACAAGAAATAGCACAGGAAATAGCACAGGAAATAGCATAGGAAATAGCATAGGAAATTAATAGCATAGGAAATATACCGAAAATGATTAAGTCCCACAACATGTGAGTGGGGTGTAGATCTGCAAAACTCTTCCCCTCTCCCTCCTCTTTCTCCAAAGCTAGTTGTTTTTGACTGGTTTGGAAGTCATATTCACTAATAATGCATGAAAATAGAATCAAAGAGAAAATTCTGAGTAAGCAGGGGTTATCCGGGTGAAGGGGGAACCACCTCACCCCGCCGTTTTCCTGGGGGGAGAAAGTCAGTTTCAAGCATCTTGGAGATTGGATTAGTTGATAGCACATGAAAAATAGGATGAAAAAATTTCACATCACACCATATCTCACCACATCACGTCTCGTCTCGCCTCGCCTCGCCTCATTTCACCACGCCACATTTCATCACATCACATCACATTTCACCACGCCACGCCACATCACATGCCATCACACCATATGCTACCACACTACATCCCACCGCACTCCACTACACAATATCATCCACCCTACATTGAACCACACTCCACTACACCACACCACTGTCCACTACACTAAACCACACTCCACTAGACTACACCACACCACTGTCTATTCGACTGTTTTCTATTTCAGAGGTATGTCCAGTTACAGTAAGAGAAAGTTATTTCAAAGGATCTGAGTAAGTAAACACTTCATTGACCATCATTTTAAGCAGAATCTCAGTGTAGTTTTAAATTGACCTTTTCGTATGATTACACCTCAGTCTTAACTTAATCACCTGTAGATGGATGCTACATGTAATGTTAAAATTAGTTAAACACTGTTTCCCCCTTCTCATCACATGTGGATGCTACATGTGTATTAACATTAATCTAACGTTGTCTTCCCCCTCCCTGCCTCACCACATCACACGATGTTGTACCACACCAGACCACATAACACCATGCTATACCATATATATATATGAGTTCCCACTCGTTATATTAACTGTATCTCCTCGGTGTTTCGTGAAAGTCTGAGAGATCAGCTATATATTTGTGTGGGCCCCGTTTGTGAGACGAACCTTTCCCAGACTCGTCTCACTCACCAAGCTGCAATCTTGGGTCAAGCAAAGACCGAGAAAACTGGGCGCCTGGCACACTGAGTGTGCCCAGGCGCTCACGGCCCTCTGGCAGGTGGACCCGGTTATCAGTGGAGACTCCACCGAGACATTCTATAGAGGGCTGGTACGCAGCAGGTGCGACGACGCCCTCGGAGAAGCCCTAGACATGGAGGAAGACGAACTGGCCAGCCTGTTCAGTAGGACATTCAGCCCGGGACCTATGGACAACTGCCAGAAGTCCCTGGCTACCGAGGGGATCTACCTGTTCGAGAAAAGCTCTACAGACACGGGCGCCTGGGTAGGGACTCCGCCAAAAAGATCTGTCCCAGATGCGTGCGCGACGAGGAAACCGTTGCACACATATTGGTACACTGCTCGGGCGTAGCCGATCTGTGGGGCTATGTCGAACGACTGCTATCAAGGGTGGGACCAATCCGGTTGACAACCGAGGCCATTGTAACGATTAAGCCGCCTCCCCCCTTCAAAAATGAAGGAGAGGCGGTGTTTCTGTGCGTAATAGCCATGGTGAAAGAGGTTGTATGGTGGACGCATCTGAAAGGACTCATGTCAGGCACCTTTCTCTCTGGCCAACAACTGATCCGTTTCTTCCGATATCATTTCGGAAGAAGGATCAGGATGGAGAGAGATGCTCAACCCCAGTCGTTTTTATGAAAGGTGGGTGAAAGTGGCGAGAATGGCCCGTGTGAATGGGCCTTCTCTCTATATCAGCCTGTAGGTGGAAAAAAGGAAGGAACGAGGGAGCACCCTCTCTGTGTGCTTCTGAGGAGAAGGGGTTGCACACTTTTTTCGGGGGTGTGTGCGACCCCCCAAACGCCCCTTCCCTATTGAGGACTTTATTGTTAATTTTATATTTGTTATTTGTTTTCTTTACTCGCCTTTTTGTGTAAACTCCCCCCTTGTATTTGTCCCCTTCTTTTGCGCCCTAGTGGCAATAAATAGAAATCTATATATTTGTTTACAATTTTTTTTTATATTTAGATGGAAAAGAAGAAAAAGACGACGAAGCAGATGACTAAAATGAAAATGACAACAAAGACAAAGAAGACACGGGAAACGAAGATGACGAAAAGAAGAAGAAAGTATGATCTCAGTTCAGTCTAAACCTAATGATTTATAGATATGATCTTAGTTCAGCCTTAACCTAATGACCTGTAGATACAATCTATTTAGGTTTAACTTAAACATTCAAAGATATTTGTATATACTTTTGTTGATGTTTGACATTGTTTTTTAGTTATGAAATAGCTTATAAGCTACATTATAGGATCACAGTGCATGAGCACACTGCTCTTTAAATTAACTTTATCTCCTCAGCACTTTGTAAAGTCTGAGAGATAGGCAACATATATGTTTTACATTCTTTGTTTTTTGGTATTTAGATGGCAGAGGAGAAGATAAAGGCACAGAAGAAGTCAAAAGCACAGAAGTCAAAAGCACAGAAGTCAAAAGCACAGAAGTCAAAAGCACAGAAGTCAAAAGCACAGAAGTCAAAAGCACAGAAGTCAAAAGCACAGAAGTCAAAGGCACAGAAGTCAAAGGCACAGAAGAAGACAAAGAAAATGAACAAGAAGAACAATTATTATTACTATTATTATTGTTATTATTATTTGTATTATTATTATCAAACTAAGCCACACTACATCAACCTATACCATACCATGCCACACCACACTGACAAACATTATACCATACCACATTGACAAACATTATACCATACCACATTATCCAACACCACACTACGAAACACTGTACGACCTCACATCAGACCATGCTATGAAGCAATATACCATACTACACTATACAACAATAGACACAAGACTATGAAACACTATACTTTACCACACTATATCACACCACTCAAGTTAGAGAGGATCAACTTTTTTCCTGGAAAGTAGAAAACCTAACTTTAAGCTAAAACGGAACTTTAAAAATAACTTACCCTAACACTTGCACTCACACATGCTCTAACACTTGCACTCACACATGCTCTAACAGTGAACTTAGCGCTAACATGAAAACTAACACAAACACAAAATCTTAAAACTAACATTAAATAGAAAACTAACACAAACACTAACCTGAACACTAACACTAAAACTGACACTAACACTAACCTGAACATCAGCACTAAAACTAACACTACCGTAAACACTAACACTAACCTGAACATCAGCACTAAAACTAACACTACCGTAAACACTAACACTAACCTGAACACTTACACTAAAACTAACATTAGCCTGAACACTAGCACTAAAACTAACACAACCATAAACACTAACACTGACCTGAGCACTAACACTAAAAGTAACACTAACACAAATACTAATCTCAAAACTGATACTAACCAGAAAACTAAGCTAACATTAACTTCAACACTAAAACAAACACTAACGCTAACAGAGATACTAACACAAATATTAACACAAAAACAAACACTAACACAATCTCTAACACTAACCTCAACACTTACACTAAAACTAACATTAACTTGAACACTAACTCTAACCTGAAAACTAAGCTAACATTAACCTGAACACTAACATAAACACTAATGCTAACACTAACAGAAATACTAATGCTAACATTAACGCTAACCTTAACACAAAAACAAAGACTAACGCTAACACAATCACTAACACTAATGGAAATAAAAACAAATACTAACACTAAAACTAACACTAACATTAACTTTAACACTAACCTGAACACTTACACTAAAACTAACAGAGATACTAACACAAATATTAACACTAACACAATCTCTAACACTAACCTCAACACTAACACTAAAACTAACATTAACTTGAACACTAACTCTAACCTGAAAACTAAGCTAACATAAACACTAATGCTAACACTAACAGAAATACTAATGCTAACATTAACGCTAACCTTAACACAAAAACAAAGACTAATGCTAACACTAACAGAAATACTAATGCTAACATTAACGCTAACCTTAACACAAAAACAAAGACTAATGCTAACACAATCACTAACACTAATGGAAACAAAAACAAATACTAACACTAAAACTAACATTAACTTAAACACTAACACTAACCTGAACACTTACACTAAAACTAACACTAACAGAGATACTAACACAAATATTAACACAAAAACAAACACTAACACAATCTCTAACACTAAAGCTAACATTAACTTGAATGCTAACACTAACCTGAAAACTAAGCTAACATTAACGCTAACACTAACACAAACATTCATAACAGAAATACTAATGCTAACATTAACGTTAACCTTAATGCTAGCCTTAACACTGAAAACTAAGCTAACATTAACCTGAACACTAACTAAGCTAACCTGAACACTAACTAAGCTAACCTGAACACAAAACTAAGCTAACATTAACCTGAACACTAACACAAACACTCATAACAGAAATACTAATGCTAACATTAACGCTAACCTTAAAACAAAGACTAACGCTAACACAATCACTAACACTAATGGAAACATCAAACACTAATGCTAACAGAGATACTAACACAAAAACAAACACTAACACAATATCTAACACTAACCTTAACACTAAAACTAACATTAACCTAAACACTAGCACTAAAACTAACACTACCATAAAGAGTAACACAAACACTAACACTGATCTGAGCACTAACACTACCATAAAAATTAACACTAAAAAAACACTAACACTAACACTAACCTGAACACTAACACTAAAACTGATACTAACCAGAAAACTAAGCTAACATTAACCTCAACACTAAAACAAACATTAACAGAAAAACAAAGACTAGCACTAACACTAATGGAAACATTAACACAAAATAAAACACTAACACTAATGGAAAAAATAACACTAACACTACCGTAAACACTAAAACTGACATTAACACGAACATTAACCTGAACACTAACACTACCATAAACCACTAACCTGAGCACTAACACTAAAAGTAACACGAGCCCTAACCTGAAAACTAACACTAACCAGAAAACTAAGTCGACATTAACCTGAACACTAACACAAACACTAACACTAACCTGAACACTAACACTAACAAAAATGCTAACACTAATACAAAATCAAACACAAACACGAACACTAATGGAAACACTAACGCTGACACTGACGAAGATGGCTATGCTGGCACAAACGCTAGCGCAAATGTTGACACAATCACTTACGCTGACACACACTAACGTGAAAACTGATGCGAGTGCAAAGGCGAATGCTGACAAAGACTCTGACGCACACGCTGATGTAAATGCTACACACTCTAACGCTGACGTGGACACTGACACAAATGCTCACGCTGATGCAAACACTAAAGCAAATGCAGACACTAATGCAAACACAGACGCAAATGTTGATGCAGATGTTAAAGCAAACGCAAATGCTGATGCAAACGATGACAGCGATGCTAATGTGAACCTTAACGCAGACATAAACATTGACGTAGAAGCTAAAGGAAACACTGATGCAAACACTAATGAAAATGCTGACGCAGACGCTAACACACGTTAACACAGATGCTAACGTAAACACTGACGCAGATGCTAATATAAACACTGATGCAGACGCTAACATAAACGCTGACACAGATGCTGACACACATTGACACAGACGCTAATGTAAACGATGACGCAGACGCTAATGTAAACGATGACGTATACGCTAACGTAAACGCTGACACAGACACAAATGTAAACGCTGACGCTGATGTAGATGTAAATACAGACGCTGACGTAGAAGCTAACACAAACGCTGACACAGACACTAATGTAGATGCTGACGTAGAAGCTAATGTAGATGCTGACGTAGAAGCTAACGTAAACGATGACGTAGATGTTAACGTAGACGCTGACGTAAACGATGATGTAGAAGCTAACGTAAATGCTGACGTAGAAGCTAACAAAACGCTGACGTAGTTGTTACGTAGAAGCAGGCGTAGAAGTTAGCGTTTACCCTTACCGCCGAAGCTGATCTCCAAAACGCAATTGCTGATGGGGATTGCTGAAGCCAAAGCCAAGCTAACGCTGATGCAAATGTTGAGGCAGTATTGCCGGCGCTGACGTGTATGCTGACGCTAACGCAAATGCTGATGCGGACGCTAGGGCTAACGCTAACGCTGACGCAAATGCTGAAGTTAACGCTTACATGGGATATGCAGACGCTGCATTGATGCGGACGCCACAGGAAAGGTTAATGGAAACGCTAATGCTAACGGAAAACGCTGACGCAGACGTTACGGAAACGCTGACGTAGAAGCTAACGTGAATGCTGACACAGACACTAACGTAAACGCTGACACAGACGCTAACGTAAACACTGACGTGAACTGAAACGCTGACGCTGATGTAGATGTAAATACTGACGCTGACACAGACGCGGTCGGAAACGCTGACATAGATGCTAACGGAAACGCTGACGTAGAAGCTAGCGTACACACTGACACAGACGCTAACGGAAATGCTGACAAAGACGTTAAAGGAAACGCTGTCGCTAACGCCAATGTGAATGCTGGTGCAGATGCTGACGCAAATGCTAACCCCTACACAAATGAAAACGCTGATGCTAACACTGACTCAAACACTAATGCAAATGCTGACGTGCACGCTGACACTGAGGGAAATGCTGACACTGACACAAGTGCTGACGCGGACGCTAATGATAATGCTGACTCAGAAGCTGACGTAGATGCAGGCACTGAAACAAACACTAATGCTAACACTAATGTTGACTCAGACGCTAAGGGAAATGCTGACACAATCACTATCACCAATGCAGATGCTGACACTTACGCAAACACTAAGGCTAATCCAAACACTAACGCAGATGCTAACACCAGTCTACATAGACACTAACACAAGAGCTTACATAGATGCTTATGCAAATGCTAACGCTGATGCAGACAGTAACGCAAACAGTAACAGTGACAGTAATGTTAACAGTAACACAGTCACTAACAATAAACTTACCATTAACAGTAAACTTACACTAACCCTAAATCTAACATTAACCCAGAGAAAAAAGTCATTTGCAATCACATTTAAGGTCACTCTTTAAGATATAGAAGATAGGCATTACATTTTAATGATTTTAATTTAAAGAGAATCACACTATACAATGCAACACAATAACACACCACACCACACTAAACTACACTACACCAAACCAGATTATACCATACCTTGGTAAATTTATGTTAGGTTTCCATGTTATAACTCCACCAAACTAAACCATACCAAACTACACCAAACCAAACCAAACCAAACCAAACCACACCATAACAAACTACACCAAACCAAACCACACCAAACCAAACCACACCATAACAAACTACACCATGCTATTAATCTCAGTGAGAACATTTTTCTTCCTGTTTTTTTTTTCTGTGTGTGTGTGTGTGTGTGCTTACCACCCATTCTGATATCAAAGGTGCTCACAAATGACTATTTTTTTACACATTATCAATGTATATAACATGGAAACCTATCATTTGCAATAGGTTCCCATGTCATAACTACAACAATCCAAACTACACCATTCAACATCACACCATCCTTTTGATCTCAGTATGAAAACATTTTCTTCCTGTTTCTTTTTTTTTTTTTTTGTGTGTGTTCTTACCACCCAATCTGACATCAAAGGTGCTGCAATTGACTATTTTTCGCACATATTATCAATAATTATGACATGGAAAATTGTCGAAAATGACTAACTTTGTAGAAAAAAGAGGGAGGATGTGGGTGGAAATACCATTTACAAAGATAGTCATTTTTTATTGCAGCGGAAGTCATATTTTTTCTTAATATGCTAAAACCATAGTCCACTGCGAGGATCTTGGAAGTTGTATTAGTTGATAGCACATGCAAAAGTGAAGGAAAACATTTTTTTCTTACATAAATCAAAGTGGAAATTTAGTTACTTACTTATAACAAAGCACACCACACCACATTAATCTACCCCAAACTACACCATATCAAACAGCACCATATTATGGTAAATTTATTACAGAACACGTCCATCTACCATTTACATCACACCATGGTATGGAGATCAATGTGACAAATTTGCTATATGCTTTTTTTTTTTTTCGTGGTTACCACACAAACTAACATCAAAGGTTCTTGCAAATGACTATTTTCCCACACATTATCAATGAGTATGACATAGGAATCTATCGTTTCCAATTGGTTTCCATTTCATAACTTCACCAAACCAAACCACTCCATACCAAGTTACACCATACTACATCGCACCAAGCTATTGATCTTGGTGTGCAACATTTTCTTCCCGTTTTCCTTTTTTTTGTGTGTGTGTGCGCTTACCACCCAATCTGACATTAAAGGTGCTCCCAATTGACTATTTTTTTTTCCACTTATCAGTAATTATGACATGGAAACCTGTCAAAAATGACTATCTTTGTAGAAACTTCACCAAACCACACCATGCTACATCACACCAAACTATTGATTTTGGTGTGACACATTTTCATCTGTCAATTTTTTTTTTTTTTTTTTTTTTTTTTTGCTTACCACCCAATTTGACATAAATGGTGCTCGCAAATTACTATTTTATGCACATATTATCAATGGTTATGACATGGAAACCTGATGAAAATGACTAGCTTTGTAGAAAAAAGAGGGAGGATGTGGGTGGAAATAACATTTACAAAGCTAGTCATTTTTTATTGCAGCGGAAGTCATATCTTTTGTTAATATGCTAAAAGCATAATCCACTGCGAGCATCTTGGAATTTGATAGCACATGCAAAAATGAAGGAAACATTTTTGTTCTAACATAAATCAAAGTGGAAATTTAAATCCTCAATTATAACAAAGCATACCACAGCACATTAATCTACCCCAATCCACACCATAAATTCACCATAACCATAGTTCACTATATGGTAAATTTATTACAGAACACCTACCATTTACATCACACCATGGTATGGAGATCAATGTGACAAATTTGCTACCTGCTTTTTTTTTTTTGTGGTTACCACTTCAAAATAACATCAAAGTTGCTTGCAAATGACTATTTTCCCACACATTATCTATGAATATGACATGGGAATCTATCGTTTACAATTGGTTTCCATTTCATAACTTAAGCAAACCAAACCAAACCACACCATACCAAGTTACACCATACTACATCACACCAAGCTATTGATTTTGGTGTGAAACATTTTCTTCCCGTTTCCTCTTTTTTTTGTGTGTGTGCTTACCACCCAATCTGACATTAAAGGTGCTCCCAATTGACTATTTTTTTACACTTATCAGTAATTATGACATGGAAACATTTTGAAAATGACTATCTTTGTAGAAACTTCACCAAACCACACCATACTACATCACACCAAGCTATTGATTTTGGTGTGACAAATTTTCATTTGGCATTTTTTTTTTTTTTGCTTACCACCCAATTTGACATAAAAGGTGCTTGCAAATTACTATTTTATGCACATATTATCAATGGTTATGACATGGAAACCTGATGAAAATGACTAGCTTTGTAGAAAAAAGAGGGAGGATGTGGGTGGAAATAACATTTACAAAGCTAGTCATTTTTTATTGCAGCGGAAGTCATATTTTTTGTTAATATGCTAAAAGCATAATCCACTGCGAGCATCTTGGAAGTTGATAGCACATGCAAAAATGAAGGAAACATTTTTGTTCTAACATAAATCAAAGTGGAAATTTAAATCCTCACTTATAACAAAGCACACCACAGCACATTAATCTACCCCAATCCACACCATAAATGCACCATAACCATAGTTCACTATATGGTAAATTTATTACAAAACACCTACCATTTACATCACACCATGGTATGGAGATCAATGTGACAAATTTGCTACCTGCTTTTTTTTTTTTTTTGTGGTTACCACTTCAAAATAACATCAAAGGTGCTTGCAAATGACTATTTTCCCCACACATTATCAATGAATATGACATGGGAATCCATCATTTACAATTGGTTTCCATTTCATAACTTAACCAAACCATACCATACCAAGTTACACCATACTACATCACACCAAGCTATTGATCTTGCTGTGAAACATTTTCTTCCCGTTTCTTTTTTTTTTTTTGTGTGTGTGTGTGCTTACCACCCAATCTGACATTAAAGGTGCTCCCAATTGACTATTTTTTTTTCCACTTATCAATAATTATGACATGGAAACCTGTCGAAAATGACTATCTTTGTAGAAACTTCACCAAACCACACCATGCTACATCACACCAAACTATTGATTTTGGTGTGACAAATTTTCATTTGTCAATTTTTTTTTTTTTATTTTTTTTTTTTTTGTGCTTACCACCCAATTTGACATAAATGGTGCTCGCAAATTACTATTTTATGCACATATTATCAATGGTTATGACATGGAAACCTGATGAAAATGACTAGCTTTGTAGAAAAAAGAGGGAGGATGTGGGTGGAAATAACATTTACAAAGCTAGTCATTTTTTATTGCAGCGGAAGTCATATCTTTTGTTAATATGCTAAAAGCATAATCCACTGCGAGCATCTTGGAATTTGATAGCACATGCAAAAATGAAGGAAACATTTTTGTTCTAACATAAATCAAAGTGGAAATTTAAATCCTCAATTATAACAAAGCATACCACAGCACATTAATCTACCCCAATCCACACCATAAATTCACCATAACCATAGTTCACTATATGGTAAATTTATTACAGAACACCTACCATTTACATCACACCATGGTATGGAGATCAATGTGACAAATTTGCTACCTGCTTTTCTTTTTTTGTGGTTACCACTTCAAAATAACATCAAAGTTGCTTGCAAATGACTATTTTCCCACACATTATCTATGAATATGACATGGGAATCTATCGTTTACAATTGGTTTCCATTTCATAACTTAAGCAAACCAAACCAAACCACAACATACCAAGTTACACCATACTACATCACACCAAGCTATTGATTTTGGTGTGAAACATTTTCTTCCCGTTTCCTCTTTTTTTTGTGTGTGTGCTTACCACCCAATCTGACATTAAAGGTGCTCCCAATTGACTATTTTTTTACACTTATCAGTAATTATGACATGGAAACCTGTCGAAAATGACTATCTTTGTAGAAACTTCACCAAACCACACCATACTACATCACACCAAGCTATTGATTTTGGTGTGACAAATTTTCATTTGGCATTTTTTTTTTTTTTGCTTACCACCCAATTTGACATAAAAGGTGCTTGCAAATTACTATTTTATGCACATATTATCAATGGTTATGACATGGAAACCTGATGAAAATGACTAGCTTTGTAGAAAAAAGAGGGAGGATGTGGGTGGAAATAACATTTACAAAGCTAGTCATTTTTTATTGCAGCGGAAATCATATCTTTTGTTAATATGCTAAAAGCATCTTGGAAGTTGATAGCACATGCAAAAATGAAGGAAACATTTTTGTTCTAACATAAATCAAAGTGGAAATTTAAATCCTCACTTATAACAAAGCACACCACAGCACATTAATCTACCCCAATCCACACCATAAATGCACCATAACCATAGTTCACTATATGGTAAATTTATTACAAAACACCTACCATTTACATCACACCATGGTATGGAGATCATTGTGACAAATTTTCTACCTGCTTTTTTTTTTTTTTTTGTGGTTACCACTTCCAAATAACATCAAAGGTGCTTGCAAATGACTAATTTCCCCACACATTATCAATGAATATGACATGGGAATCCATCGTTTACAATTGGTTTCCATTTCATAACTTAACCAAACCACACCATACCAAGTTACACCATACTACATCACACCAAGCTATTGATCTTGCTGTGAAACATTTTCTTCCCGTTTCTTTTTTTTTTTTGTGTGTGTGTGTGCTTACCACCCAATCTGACATTAAAGGTGCTCCCAATTGACTATTTTTCTTTCCACTTATCAATAATTATGACATGGAAACCTGTCGAAAATGACTATCTTTGTAGAAACTTCACCAAACCACACCATGCTACATCACACCAAACTATTGATTTTGGTGTGACAAATTTTCATTTGTCAATTTTTATTTTTTTTATTTATTTTTTTTTTGTGCTTACCACCCAATTTGACATAAATGGTGCTCGCAAATTACTATTTTATGCACATATTATCAATGGTTATGACATGGAAACCTGATGAAAATGACTAGCTTTGTAGAAAAAAGAGGGAGGATGTGGGTGGAAATAACATTTACAAAGCTAGTCATTTTTTATTGCAGCGGAAGTCATATATTTTGTTAATATGCTAAAAGCATAATCCACTGCGAGCATCTTGGAATTTGATAGCACATGCAAAAATGAAGGAAAAATTTTTTTCATATCATAAATCAAAGTGGAAATTTAAATCCTCACTTATAACAAAGCACACCACAGCAGGAGACATTAACCTACCTCAATCCACACCATAACCATACTTCACTATATGCTAAATTTATTACAAAACAGCTAATCCTACTATTTACATCACACCATGGTATGAACATCAATGTGATAAAATTGCTACCTGCTTTTTTTTTTTTTTTTTTTTTTTTTTTTTGCTTCCCACCCAATTTGACATAAAAGGTGCTTGCAAATTACTATTTTATGCACATATTATCAATGGTTATGACATGGAAACCTGATGAAAATGACTAGCTTTGTAGAAAAAAGAGGGAGGATGTGGGTGGAAATAACATTTACAAAGCTAGTCATTTTTTATTGCAGCGGAAGTCATATCTTTTGTTAATATGCTAAAAGCATCTTGGAAGTTGATAGCACATGCAAAAATGAAGGAAAAATTTTTTCTTACATAAATCAAAGTGGAAATTTAAATCCTCACTTATAACAAAGCACACCACAGCACATTAATCTACGCCAATGCACCATAACCATAGTTCACTATATGGTAAATTTATTACAGAACACCTACCATTTACATCACACCATGGTATGGAGATCAATGTGACAAATTCGCTACCTGCGTTTTTTTTTATTTTATTGTGGTTACCACCTCAAACTAACATCAAAGGTGCTTGCAAATGACTAATTTCCCCACACATTATCAATGAATATGACATGGGAATCTATCGTTTACAATTGGTTTCCATTTCATAACTTAACCAAACCAAACCAAACCACAACATACCAAGTTACACCATACTACATCACACCAAGCTATTGATTTTGGTGTGACAAATTTTCATCTGGCTTTTTTTTTTTTTTTTTTTTTTTTTTGTGTGCTTACCACCCAATTTGACATAAAAGGTGCTTGCAAATTACTATTTTATGCACATATTATCAATGGTATGACATGGAAACCTGATGAAAATGACTAGCTTTGTAGAAAAAAGAGGAAGGATGTAAGTGGAAATACCATTTACAAAGCTAGGCATTTTTTATTGCAGTGGAAGTCATATTCTTTGTTAATATGCTAAAAGCATAGTCCACTGCGAGCTTCTTGGAAGTTGATAGCACATGCAAAAATTAGGAAAATTTTTTTTCTAACGTAAATCAAAGTGGAAATTTAAATCCTCACTAATAACAATGCACACCACAGCACATTAATCTACCCCAATCCACACCATATACTTCACCATAACCATACTTCACTATATGGTAAATTTATTACAGAACACCTACTCCTACCATTTACATCACAGCATTGCTCGCAGTTGACTATTTTTTTCACATATTATGAATGAATATAACTTTGAAACCTATCGTCAATGATTAGCTTTGTAGAAAAATGAAGGCAGAAAGTGGGTGGAAAAATCATTCACAGAGCTAGTCATTTTTAATTGCAGTGGAAATCATATTTGTTGTTAATATGCTAAAAAAATAGTCAATTGCAAGCATTTTGCAGGTCGGATTAGTTGAGAGGACATAAAAAAACAAAGGAAAACAAATATTGTCTATATGTTCCTGTGGAAAGTCGGGTCTTCTGTATTACTGTGAGACACCAGAGAGGTCATGGTCGTGTGTCATTGCCCTTGAGAAGTGCCATTGGGAAAGGTCGGCTTAGAAATATTTACTTCTGTGTTTACAGATTGAATTTTTTAGTTTCAGAAGATCCCATTAAGGGTGAAAGCAGCCGATTCTTTGCTTAAACTTTAATCTGTTATTTAATCTGTTATTTTAATAAATATTTGCTCTATGGTTCTTATATATTTGATATATATTTATCCTTATCGAGCCCTCTTTGGATGTTAGTCTTCAAATTTATTATTATTACTATTTGGCTCCCTTGATTGAGTACTCTATTGACTTATATTCATCATGCAGAAACATCTGAATATTTCTACAAAGAACAGACCCGTACCAAGCAGGAAGAAATACCTAAAACTACGTCTCCACGAACCAAAGTATCGCCTTCCTGTCTTCCTTCGGTTGCAACGTTTTTCGAAATATTTACACCTGCGTTCAGATTGATTTTTTTTTTTTTTTTTTTTTTTTTTTGTAGTAGTTTCAGAAGATCCCATTAAGGGTGAAAGCAGCCGATTCTTCGCTTAAAATTTAATCTGTTATTTTAATAAATATTTGCTCTACGGTTCTTATATAATTGATATATATTTATCCCTATCGAGCCCTCTTTGGATTTTAGTCTTCATATGTATTATTATTATTATTACTATATATATATATATATATATATATAATGAAAAAAGTTTGTCCTTCATCAGTGATCTTCCAACTACCATAGGTATTTCATCGCTTTAAAGACCATATACCTCCGGTTGGTGCGAGCAACGGCTAAAAAAAGTCGTTGGGACACGTAAATAAAGGGGACGCGAGGGTAAACAAACAAAATGGTGAGGAAGGAGGAAACAAGTCCCAGATTTCTATGAATTTAAGTTCGGTGAACGAGAGAATAAAGACCATCAAACCTGGTTGAAATGTGAGCAAGGAAGGAATTTTGCACAGGTCTAACGGGAGGAAGAAGGGGTCTGGTCTGCGAATTCGGTAAACATAAGTTCTGTGAAATCGTAGACGCGAGAGAAAAAATTCCGACCAGCTTGGCCGAGAATGTGAGAGAAAAGAGTTACTCACAGGTCAAGCGAGGAGGAGGAGAGGTAGTGACAGAGAATGAGTGAGTGAAGGGTGAGGTAAGGAAGAGGCTAACGGAGAGAGAGACTGCTAGAAAGGGTAAAGATACATAGAACGAAAAAGACGGTGTAGCAGCAGAGGAAAAAATATGTGTAAATATGATAAGGGCGCTGCGGAGTTGCAAATGGGTTACATATGAAAAAAATTTGTCCTTCATCAGTGATCTTCCAACTATCATAGGTATTTCATCGCTTTAAAGTCCATATACCTCCGGTTGGTGCGAGCAACGGTTTTATTTACGTGTCCCAACGACTTTTTTTAGCCGTTGCTCGCACCAACCGGAGGTATATGGTCTTTAAAGCGATGAAATACCTATGATAGTTGGAAGATCACTGATGAAGGACAAACTTTTTTCATATGTAACCCATTTGTAACTCCACAGCGCCCTTATTATCATATTTACACATTTTTTCCTCTGCTGCTACACCGTCTTTTTCGTTCTATGTATCTTTACCCTTTCTAGCAGTCTCTCTCTCTCTGTTAGCCTCTTCCTTACCTCACCCTTCACTCACTCATTCTCTGTCACTACCTCTCCTTCTCTTTCTTCTCGCTTGACCTGTGAGTAACTCTTTTCTCTCACATTCTCGGCCAAGCTGGTCGGAATTTTTTCTCTCGCGTCCACGATTTCACAGAACTTATGTTTACCGAATTCGCAGACCAGACCCCTTCTTCCTCCCGTTAGACCTGTGCGAAATTCCTTCCTTGTTCACATTTCAACCAGGTTTGATGGTCTTTATTCTCTCGTTCACAATTTCACTGAACTTAAATTCATAGAAATCTGGGACTTGTTGCCTCACCATTTTGTTTGTTTACCCTCGTGTCCCAACGACTCTTTTTAGCCGTTGCTCGCACCAACCGGAGGTATATGGTCTTTAGAGCGATGAAATACCTATGATAGTTGGAAGATCACTGATGAAGGACAAACTTTTTTCATATGTAACCCATTTGCAACTCCGCAGCGCCCTTATTATCATATATATATATATATATATATATATATATATATATGTGTGTGTGTGTATATTAGTTTATATATATGTGTGTGTGTATATATATATATACACATATTGAGAGCATTGGCCTTGCAATCGAAAGGTTGTGAGTTCAATTCTCACACCGGGTGATGTTGTTTCCTTGAGCAAGACACTTTATTTCACATTGCTCCAGTTTATTCAGCTGTAGAAATGAGATGATAGGACTGGAGTCCCTATCATTCCACGGCAAAAAAGCACCCGGCCCACACTGTAAAGTGGATGTGGAGGTGCCACGGGAAAAAAGCACCCAGCACTCACTTTAAATGACGTTGGTGTTAGGAAGGGCATCCAGCTGTAGAAATCAAGCCAGAATCAGTTCCCGTCCCACCCTTGCAAGCAGGGAAAAAGTGGATGTAAAATGAAATGATGATGAATGCTCCCAGCTGTGGTCACCCCATAGTATCAAACTAACCATGGAGCTTGAAGCAATCCAATGAAGCTACACCAAGAAGGTTTCCACGATGAAGGAGATAAACTACTGGGAGAGTCTAAAAGAACTGAAACTCTACTCCTCGGAATGAAGACGGGAGAGATATGCAATGATATACATATGGAAAATCCTGGGGGGGGACTAAGACCAAACTTTCGCATTGAGAGCTGGACCAATTCTCGAACAGGATGTCACTGTGTGGTACCAAAGGTCCCGTCTTCCACATCTAGAATCAGGAGCAGCTATTGCAATAGCCTGGGGTTCAAAGGCCCTCAACTTGGTTTTTCAAAATTTTAATTTGTGTTTCCTATTCATCAATGCTTCAAGCAAGCTATAAAACTCTGTTATATTTCATCATCATCATTTTATGTCAGTTTTTCTACGCTAGCATGGGTTGTCCTGTTGTGAGCAATGTCCGGTCGGCTGACCTTGTCTTGCTCATACAAGAACTGATTCTGTCTTGATTTCTACAGCTGGATGCCCTTCCTAACACCAACCTCATTTACAGTGAGTGCTGGGTGTTTTTTTTTTTTTTTTTTTTTTTTTTTTTTTTTGGAGTGGCACCTCCACGACCACTTTGCAGTGGAATGATAGGGACCCCAGTCCTATCATCTCATTTCTACAGCTGAGTAAACTGGAGCAATGTGAAATAAAGTGTCTTGCTCAAGGAAACAACACATCACCCGGTCCGAGAATTAAACTCACAACCTTTCAATTGCAAGCCCAATGCTCTAACCACTGACCCATGTGCCTTCTATTGTTGGCAATGTTAGGTCAGGTGACCATGTATTGCTCATAAAGAACTGATTTTGGCTTGGTTTCTACAGCTGGATGCCCTTCCTAATGCCAAGCTCATTTACAATGAGTACTGGGTGTTTTTTGTTGTGATTCCTCCACGACTACTTTACAGTGTGGACTGGGTGTTTTTTACCGTGTCACCATCACGACCACTTTACAGTGTTTCGGCCTGTTCTCATGAAAGATATAATGGCGGGTGGGATGGAGTGGTGCATACTGTATGTATGTTTCAGCCTTGGCCTGGGCCCGTGGGAAGTTGGGGTTTCTGTATTACCTCATAACGCCAGAGATCTTGGTCCTGAGTCATTGCCTTTCAGAGGTGCAATTGGGCAAGGTCGGCTTTTATCACTTCATCTCAAGTCTTTCTGGGACTTTATGTAGCTGTCATCCTTCATACGAATCATATGTCCATACCAACATAATCTCTTCTCCTGCACGCAACATTTGATTCCTCTTATGCCTAGTTTCTCTTTCAGTTTGTTTATGCTTTGCTGTTCGCATATATTACTATTACACATCCTTCGGAGCATACAAGCTTCATTCCTTTCTAATCTACGCAAGTCTTCTACACACAGTGCTCAGCTCTCACTACCAAGCAACATTGCCGTTCATATGCACACATCATACAGTCTACCTTTTATTCTGAGGGAAAAGCCTTTTGTATCCAGCTGTGGCAGTAGCTCCCTCAACTTCTTCCATCCCATTCTTTCAGAACACCCCCTCCGCTGCTAATTCGGTATTGTTTTTACCAAGTCCTCCCAGACTTTGATGTCACTTGTTTTCAGTGATCGTCCTGCTTACTGTCCTGGTGCAACTGCTACACGTAAAGCCTACATTCTTAACTAAACTTCCTGAGATCCCACTACATCTCTTGTGTACCCATAGTTTGCATATGGGGCAGAGGATGGAGTTTCTACCTACACCTCTCCTACATAATGAGCACACATGCACATATATATATACACACTTGCATATATATATATACTAGCCGAATTACTAGCGCCTTGCTGCGTTTCACACATTTTTTTTCTAAGAAAATGATGATTGATTTTAAATCAGTGATATAATTTATGGAGAAAAACTCAATATTACTCAATGTAAAATATAATGCATGAAAAATTGGAAAACATCATTTTTTGTAATATATCAAATCAAAATTGCATTATTAAATCTTATTCTTATTTTGTTTCTTGTAAATAATTTTTTTCAAAATATCAATTAAAAACTTTTGTGAATAGGCATCATATCTTGTCATTTACTATGGTTTAAGTTTCATATAAATCAAAAGGGAAAAGTTTTCAGTGGGGGTTTGTACCCCCGGGGAACCCTAATAGGGGGTTTAACCACCATTAAGATGTCATAGTATTGAAATTTTGTGAATAGGCATCATATTTCTTCATTTATCTATGGTTTAAATAGCATATAAATCGAACCGAAAAAATTTTCAGCGGGGATTTTGTGCCCCCTGGTGAACTCTAATAGGAGGTTTAACCCCTATTAGGGTATTGTAATTTTATTGAAATTTGCTGAAATGATGTGAATAGGCATCATATCTTGTCGTTTACCTATGGTTTAAATTGCATATAAATCGAAGCGAAAACATTTTCAGCATGGGTTTGTGCCACCGGTGAACCCTAATAGGGGGTTTAACCCCCATTAGGGTATTTTAATTTTATTGAAATTTGCTGAAATTTTGTGAATAGGCATCGTATCTTGTCATTTACCTATGGTTTAAATTTCATATAAATCGAAGGTAAAGTTTCAGCGGTGGTTTTGTGCCTCCGATGAACCCTTTGATTAAAATGAAATATACTTATACAAGTACCCTGGGCAATGTAGTTTCAGAATATATGTGGTTATGGGGGTCTATCTCCAAAACCATAGGAGGAGTTCGTAAAATCTTGTTCCATTTTTTGGCCAAACTTTTCACTATAGGGCGTTTAACCCCCATTAGGGTGTCTTAATATTATTGAAATTTGCGCGCGCACACACACACACACACATATATATATATATATGCACAAACACACACACACATATATATATATATATACACACAAACACACACACACACATATTTATATCTTTTAGCAGAGCATTTTAATATTGCCACTCAATGAAAACCCTTTGTTTGGAATAAATGAATCTTGAAAATTAGGAGTGCCTGTCAGGGTGTATGTGTTTGTCTACTTAGCATCAATTTACTACCCTCCCCTACCATCAGAAAATGTATAAATACCACCATATTACATTGACAGTCGGCTTTTCTGATGATTTCCTCCGAATGAAACAGTTCTAGTCCTGTTGAAGCCATTTCTATATTAAATATATATATATACTCTTTTAGCTGTTCCAGCCATCCGGCTGAGACCATGATTGGGCACTGCCCTTGTTGCTACACATTCTATCTCCAGCCTGTGTTGGCTGGCCATTGATGTAAGAGGGAGTTCGTTGCTGCTGCCCTTAGGTTACCTTCGTACCGTGATGTGGGCTCATCCGGGATCCTGGATAGCAGGGTGTCGAGAAGTTTCTTGAAAATATCCACGGCCACACCATGTAGATCTCTCAAATCCCTCGGCAGTTTGTTGAAGAGTTGAGGATCTTTGAACCCCAGTCTATTGCAATATCTGCTTCTTGTTCTAGATGTGGAAGACGGGACCTTTGTCACCACACAGTGACGTCCTGTTCGGTGGTTGGTCCCGCTCTCAATACCAAAGTTTGGCGCTAGTCCCTCCAGGATTTTCCATATGTATATCACTGCGTATCTCTCCCGTCTTTGTTCCAAGGAGTAGAGTTTCAGTTCTTTTAGCCTCTCCCAGTAGCTCATCTCCTTCATCGTGCAATCCTCTTGGTGTAGCTTCATTGGATTGTCTCAAGTTCCGTGGTTAGTTTGATACTATGGGGTGACCACAGCTGGGAGCAATAGTCCAGGCGGCTTAGGACAAATGGCCTTCATAGTATCAACATGGTCCCCCGGTCTCTTATATAGAAAACCTCAAATAAAAGGTCAAGATTTGTTTTGATTTAACAGAGCAGAAAGAATTTGCGTCAGAATATTCCAGCCAATCCAGCCTATATCAGCTGAATAAATATGTATATGGAGATATATATATACACACCCACATGCATATATATATATATATATATATACACACACGCACGCACACACATATATATATATACACACACACACACATACATACACGCATGCATACATACATGATGGCTGCCCCCTCATTATCGAGTATGGCCATTGCACGATATACCATTATTAATAATTATTAATTAATTCTATCGTGCAATGCCTGTGCATGGAGATATTTTTTTAAATGAGGAAAGACTGTGGTCTGAGCAAATCCCACTCTCTGAGCGACAGTAGCTATAACCCGAAAAGAAGAAAGTATCAACATCATCGGTAACTACTGAGCCGCAGGTTTTATATCGGAGTTATCCCAGTTTCCTGAGTTGCCTTCTAGAAGAATGCCTTGACAAAGGCTAGGGGTCCTTCACTCCCAGTGGTTTAACCGCGCGATCGGGTGTCCAGCCCGATTATTTCTATGTCCCCGCGCATGTACATACACATGCACCCATGTATATACACATATACATACATATTTACACACTTTTGGATGGCCGTTGACTCTTATGAGATCTTCCGCCCTTTGTCAGGTATTGTTTTTTGTCCTGCAGGGTGTCCAAAATCACCCTCCTCACCAAGTAAACTTGGTGGGGTTGCCGGTTTAGTCGCCGACGACTCGATCATGCGACAGGTTGTACTGGGTTACATGTTACCAATAGCACTCAAGAATGACCCGACATACATACATAGATAATACATGATGGCTGCAAACTCGTGTTCAAGTATTGCCATCGCCCGATAAAATGTTCAAAAATGTGAAGCACAAATGTGACTCTTTAAACCAGCCAAATACTTGCACCCTCTGGCACACACATGGCAACTTTAGGTTCCCCCGAAACCTTCCATTGCTTTGTTCTGGCTGTATGTTCACATGTATCTTTTAAGACCTCCCATGCTTGTACATTTCTTACACCTTTTCAGATCATACATGAGGTCTACTGATATGACTTTGTTCATGTCTAATCAAACCAGCTTTGCTCAGGCTGACTCAACCACAGTGCTGGCAAACCAGATGATGTTCAACAGCAGGCAGTTCAGAACAGTCTCAATCCTCACCTTCCTTTTCAGTGTTAGGTGTTCTCTCTGACAAGTTTCAAAGTGTTCACCACTTCACACGCTCGTCAGCCATTTTCTCTCATTCGTCAGATGAAATTCCAGATCAAGCCAAGTTGCCCCTGATACAGTCCCGGTACCGCCTTTTTGGTTTATGTGGTGGTCGCCTTCCTTCACACAGTTCTCCATAGAGAAGTTGCTTTGGAATACGATCATCAGACATCCGGACCATGTGACTGCACCACCTCAACCGATACCGAAAGATTATGCTCTCTATAGTCACGTACCTGCTCCGTTCTAGAACTTCCAAATCACTGGCAAACATTTTCCACAACACCCCAAGTAACTTATGAAGTGATTGTTGGTGAAATCTCTTCAGATCCTTGAGGTGCTTTCTGTATGTGACCCACGTTTTACAAACAAAGTAAAGAGGAGACAACACAAGTCAGATACACTTTCACCTTGGTTTCGATACTGATACCTCGTCTGGACCATAAACGTTGATGCAGCCGTCCAAAAGCATCACTGGCTTTCTTGATTCTTAAGGATATTTCATTATCATGTGTGCATGAAGTGTTCAACGTACTACCAAGGTAAACAAACTTGTCAGCAACTTTTAGCCTCTTCCCGTACACGTACACACTTGGTGCAGTGTACTCGTTTCCAGGTATTGGCTGATACATCACAACAGTCTTTTCCAAGCTTATTGTGACGCCCAAAGTGCTGCAAGCTGCAGAAAAAGAGTTCATAATATGCTGCATGTCACTTTGTGAGTGTGCAAAAAGATCGCAGTCGTCTGCATACAAAAACTCGGATTATAGATGTTAAAACCTTTGTGCTTGTACCAAAGCGCCTGGTGTTGAACAACCTTCCTGAAGTGCGATACCTGATGTAAACCCCACGAGAACAATATTTGAATGCCATGAGAAACACTATCGTAAAATATAAGGAAAACAGAGTTGGAGCCGGAATGTCCCCCTGCTTCACTCCATTTTCAACTGATATTGGTTCAGAGATGCTACCACCAAAACTGACCAAAGCCTTCATGTCATCATGGAAAAGATGCAGAATCTTCTACCCTACCTTGGATTTTTTTCCCACAACGCAGTTCGATTGACAGTGTCAAAGGCCTTTGTCAAGTCAACAAAGACCTGGTAAAGGTCCATACATTGTTCGATACACTTTTCTTGCAGCTGCCGAGCAGAAACGATCATATCCACTGTTCCTCTTTCGTTTCTGAACCCACACTGCGACTCGGGCAACACATTCAGAGCAACTATTGGGATCAATCTATCCATCAATATTCGACACGACTTTACCAACTACTGAAAGAAGGGATATGACATGATAATTGCCACATTTGTCCTTGCCGTCCTTTCCTTTATGGAGAATCACCATGAGCGCATCCTTCTTGTGGGACATTCTCATCTTCCCACACCATTTTCATGAGGTCAGTCAGGCGCTGCGTGAAGTTTTCACCACCACACTTCAAAACTGCTCCACTCAGACCATCAATACCAGGAGACTTACCACAGTTCAGCTTATGCACAACAGAAGTCCCCTCTGCAAGAGAGGATACATTAGCCATCTCATATTCTTCACTGGTTCAATAGGAATGGAACAAATGAAATCATCATCAACCTGGGATGGGTGGTTTAAGAGCTCATCAAAGTGATCTCTCTATCTGTCGAGTGTCTTTTGGGTCGCGCAGTAATTGCTTGCCATCTTTCGATCTCAAAGGGGCCACTGGAGACCTGAAAGGGCCATACACCTCTGTGAGTAGAAGGTGCGGCAGTTTCACATTGTTGCCGTCAGATGCCACTTGAACTTCATCTGCTTTGTTGCTCCACCAGGTATTTTGCATAGCCCTGAGTTTCACCTGCACTTCCTTCTTTACCTGTCTGTAACGCTCATAATTGTCACCAACAGAGATACCACCTTTAAGAACTGCATCCAGTGCCTTTTGTTTTCTGTCTAGCAGAGCCTTGACCTCCTGGTCATTCTCATCAAACCAGTCCTTGTTTACTTGTGACAAAGCCAAGGACCTCTGCTGAAGCCTCATAGACCGAGCACCTGAAGTCCTTCCAGTTGTTCTCATATACGCATACATACTTACATATGTGGTGGCTGCCAACTCGTTTTCGAGTACGGCCACTACTTTATATCCATGTAGGAGAACTCCTACCGATGCGCTGAACGAGTGTGACTTCTTAGTCCAGCCAGCGACTTGAAAACTCTGGTACAAACACTACACTTGTGACAATTATTGACACATAGTGCTGGGCCCATGGTACCATGTGATGACAAGTGCAGAGAGATCTCCAGATATAAAGCAATGCCTGTGCCGTGAAGCTTTTATAGTGAGCAAAGGCACTGCACAAAGCCAGTCCCACTCTCTTAACCAAGATGATATTTACCAAAAAGAAGAACATGTCAACATCATTGGATACCATCAGAGTTGCAGGTGTTATATCAGAGTTTTCCTTCTCCTAGAATTCTGCCTTGACAAAGGCTAAGGGGTCATCTCTGCCGGTGATTTTGGATGGCCATTGACTCTTAAGAGCTCCTTTGCCCTTTGACAGGTTTTGTTTTTAGTCCTGCAGGATGTCCAAAGTTACCCTCCTCACCAAGAAACCCCACCAAGGTTTCTTGGTGAGGAGGGTGACTTTGGACATCCCACCAAGGTTTCTTGGTGGGGTTACCAGTTTAGTCGCCAACGACCCGACCATGAGACAGGTTGTACTGGGATACGTGTTACCAGTAGCACCAACTGGTGACCTGACATATATACATGTATACATACATCCATACATACATGTATACACACATACATACATACATCCATCCATCCATCCATACGTGTATACATACATACAATGGTTAAAGTGTTTGACTGACGACCATAAGTTCATGGGTTCATATTTGGGACTGGGTAGTTATTGAATCAACCTGATATCAATGTTTATTATACAGCACACTTCCTCTTTGGACACATAGTAATATCTAACATAGTACCCATCTAATCTGTTATAATATGATTTAGCTTTCCTCTGTTACGGTACTGGACTAACCATTATAAAATCATGGGCTCGTTTCTTTGATCCTGCAGCATGTTGCGTCCTTCAGTAAAATACTTTAGTTCGTGTAGCATCTTCTACCAGGACTTGCGGCAGACAGATAATATCAGTAATGGAAAAAACCTTGTTTCATTAGTATGACCTGGAAATCAGTTCCACTCTATTTATCTTCTTTATTAAAGGCAATCAAATTATTTTTTATTTTATTATTTTTCTTATTTTTCCATGTTTGTTAAATAAATTCAAAAAAATCGAACTAAATTGAAATTTTGTAATAAAATTTCCATAAAAGTTAATGTTTACAATACAATAAAATGTAATAAAATGTATTGAAGTCGACGAAATGTGGACCTTCATTTTTGAAAGATGGAAAATGCTATTATTGTACCACAATTTTCCTTTGTGCAAAAGTGGGCAGCCGAATTTAGGAAAGGATAGGGGATTCTTGAAGATGACCCAATGTCTGGACGTCCTACAACTGCCACTACCGAGGAAAACATTGATCTCAGTACTGCAACACCGATGGAAGAAGTGTGTGGAACTCAGGGGAGACTATGTTGAAAAATAAACCTCATTTGGTCACATTCCATGAGAGTATCTTTGTCAACCCTCGTATCTATGCGCAATATACGTAAAGATACAGAATTGCGGGCACTACAACGCTATTAACTGTCATATTTGTTGGTGAAAAAAATTTGATTATAAAACTTAAATTTATGACTGACTTGTTTTCTACATTGATAACCATGACTTGTTTTCTAATTAACTTAACTTTGTTTTCTAATTTGGCCCTTTTAAGGGCCACCTATATTTTCATTTAAGTAACTCCACTTACATCGATATGCTTTGTTTTCTAATTTGGCCCTTTTAAGTCTTCCCTCTCTCTCTCTTCACTATCTCTCCTCTTCCCTCTCTCTTTCAAAAAAACGCGTGAAAACTCCACTTACGCGCGGTAGTAATACGGAAATAAACGATGTTGACGAGTGACGTCACCTTCGCCTGTTTTCCACTGGACTAACAGCTAATAGCGTTGTAGGGCACTACAACGCTATCAGCTGTCAGTCGAAGCAGCCGATGGAAACAGGCGAAGATGACGTCACTCGTCAAACATCGTTTATTTCCGTATTACTACCACGCGTAAGTGGAATTTCCACGCGTTTTTGGAGAGAGAGGGGGAGGGGAGTGAGAGGGGAAGAGAGAGAGAGAGAGGGGGAAGACTTAAAAGGGCCAAATTAGAAAACAAATAGAAAATAAGTCATGGTTATAAAGCATATCGATGTAAGTGGAGTTACTTAAATGAAAATATAGGTGGCCCTTAAAAGGGCTAAATTAGAAAACAAATTTAAGTTAATTAGAAAACAAGTCATGGTTATCAAATAAATTTGATTTATTCATTTATATTTTCATTATTCACCAACCTTATTCAAAAGCATGTTTAGAAACATTTTTTTCACCAACCTTATTCAAATGCATGGAATCAGATGACGGATATGTTCTAATAACTTTTGGAAAATTTCTCCTTTAAATTCATACCGCCACATGAATTCAATGAGATGGGTTTGAAGCAAATTTCTGGCTGTCCCGTTTTCCCCTTTATTCCTATTTTTTACGTGTTTCCACAAGCATTCTATGTGATTCGTTGTGACAAATGTTACTGGATCAACAAAATTGATCGAATGGTTCACCATCAAATGTTGATAGCCTAGCTGATCGATCGTATTATAGGAACGCCATAGATCAGATATTATGGTTGTCCCTGGCAATATACGATCCTGTATAATGGTTAAAAGTGTCTCCGCTTTCCTGTCTTCTACTGCTACTAAAATACATCTTCTGGTACTTCTTTCCAAAGCACCAAAAACCCACTGTGTTTTCACAGAATGTCCACGATGGTATTTCCTTCTCACGAATGTGCTTTCATCAATCTCGACAATTCGGTTTGGCCCGCCAGTATATTTATTTGTTTACATGCGCAGACTATTTTGTACACACACACACACAATATTTAGGAAAACGGAAACAAAATACACAAAAAGAAACAAAACAAAAAACAGACATTTTATTTCTATCGTAATCAAGTGCGCTAAACCTATATTGTTTACATTCTGTGTTTTTCTACGGATGGGCAGAAATAACAAAATTGCCATGGTGATATCCATGGATGAAGTTTGCGACAAAACTGGTCGATGTTCCAAAATAGAACATTGCCCAGAAAATCACACCTGCCATATTTCTACGGAACCCGAAAACTCGTTCTGTAATCGCTGGGTCGAATGTGGAACTTGTCGCATCTCTGTCTGCCTTCAATGCGCCATAGGCTTCCGGAGAATCCTAGGCTAAAAAAAGAGACATCATATTGCTATGATGGATGGACTCTGGGAGATGGTCCAGCTAAAATCCTGGTCTTTTCAGTGCCTGCCTTCACCAATGTTATTGAAAAAGAAAAAAAAAAAAAAAAAAAAAACGATGACTGTATCTTCCTCTACCATTGTTACTAAATAACGGCAAAACCTATGACACTGGCTTCTACTGCTATTCCTGTGGGAGAACATCAGAAAGAAACAACAACAACCCATGTCTTCCGCTCCCAGTACATTTCGACACCAACAACCGGCGACTGTGTCTTCCCCTACCATCCCCGTGGAGGAATATCATCAACAACAACAGCAACAGCAGGAGCAACGGCAGCAGCAGCAGCAGCAGCAACAATAACAACAACAAAAACAACAATAACCGACCAGTACAGATTTTTGCAGAATTGGAACTAATGATTTCTGCTTTAAGAAGGGAAGTAACAGGAATAAAAGCAAGCATTCGGGTAGGACCCCACAATGAGGGGTCTTATCGGAATGCCTTGCTAAAGAATCTCCCTGTACCTCTTGCTGTATCTGGACACACTTAGAAGACTGCGGAATCTGCTACCCATGAAGTAATTGCCATTGGGGTACCAGAGGACTAGGCTTATCTTCTGGCATTTGCTGCCAGCTCAGCCAAAGACCTAGGCTGTGTTCCCCCAAAGGGTGCTCTCCGCCTTGGTCGACCTGGTCCAAAACCCAGACTCATCAGGCTGTCTTTTTCGGACCCCGCTGAGGCAATTTCATATCATCTGGCCTCTGTTAAAGCTGGACGTGAAAATTGGATTACCTTCCGAACACGCCCAGGCCTACCAACCCATGTACGTTCAAAGCTAGGTGCTGCAGCTTCCTTGAATCGGAACTCAGCACAACATGAAAGTTTTAGTCTGCGTGATGATGGGCAGATCTGGAGGTTTGTTAAGACTGGTGAAACGTGGAAGAGAGATACCAGCTGGTCTGAGTGTGCTCTACCCACAATAACTGGCAATGAAAAAACAGCAACAACTCTGGGAAACTAAACCAGAACAACCTGCCATCCTCTACACACCATCATAAATTGCAAGCAGGGTACAAATTGTTGTCCTTAAATGCTCGCAGTTTATGCAACAAGATACATCTGTTTAACTCCTACATCAGAAACATCGACCCTGACTTCATCACAGTCACGGAAACCTGGGCACATTCCTTACTCTGTGATGGGGTTTTCAGCATTACCGGGTACAACCTTTTCCGCAAGGACCACATTAATCGCCGTGGTGGTGGTGTGATGGTCTACGTTCATTCAAACTTTTTGGTAATTCCTTGCGTTGATTTGAAGGAATCACAAGAAGAAGTTTATTTTTGTGACATACGTATGACCATGTCAACACTTCTGCTTGGTGTTGTTTATCGCCCCCCCCCCCCCAAAAAAAAACTACCATCAGGACACACAGCTTTGCGATATCCTCAGAGCTACTGCCAGGAAAACAGCCACTTATGTGTTTATTGCAGGTGACTTCAATCATCCTGAGACCGATTAGGAAACCTTTCGTTGGCCACAAAGTGCAAACGATTTCCTTGATCTAGTGTTGGACTCAAACTGGTCACAAGTAGTCACCCCTCCAACAAGAGGTGACAACACTTTGGACCTGATCTTCACCACAACGCCTGAAGTGGTTATCAGTTGTACTACTGAGGAACCTCTAAGCGACTCTGATCATGCTATGATCATTGCCAATCTGGCTCTTGCGGGCAGCAACAAAAACCAGAACCATCTCCAATCTGCTTGCTTTGATTGGAAAAAAGCAGATTGGAACTTGTACTGCACTGAGCTACAGCGCCCAAACTGGCATGAGTTCTGTAACTCTGGAGATGTGAACACTATACACCAGAGCATCCTGGACTCAATATGGATAGCGTGTGCAGCATCGGTGCCACGTAAACAGAAAAAAACCCACCCCAAAAGTGCAATTTGGGAAACTTCAGTGGTCCGACTTGCCAGGAAAGAACGTTGGAACGCTGAACGGGAATATAAACTGCATAAATCAGATGCCAACAGAAAAAAGCGGAATAAATCTTCCAACCATCTCAAGCAAGTGACAAAAAAGGCAGTGCTTGAATTTGAACAGTGCATAGCAACCAATCCTGACAATAAGGTGTTCTGGAAATATGTTCATTCAAAGCAGAGACCTCACTCTCCAGTTGGTCCTCTTTGCAATCCCCACACAAGCCAGATCACTGACGATCCCAAAGAATGCGTAGAACTCATTGCTGAGTGCTATGCAAGCATTTTTACTGTTGAAAACCATAATATACCATCTCCACCATCTCTAACATCAAATGGTAAATTCCATAAGAACTATGGAATTTACACCTGAAATGTTGCAACGTCACTTTAAGAATAAGCGCAACTATGCCTCCCTTGGTGTTACATACCTGCTTCTCAAACGTGGCGGGTACTCCATTTTGCACCAGCTTTCTTTCTTCTTTCAATACTGTCTCAACAATGGTGCTACTCCGGAGCAGTGGAAAACTGCCAGTGTCATTCCCCTGTTCAAAAAGGCTGACCACACGTCACCTGTCAACTATCGTCCAGTCAGTCTTACTAGCTGCATTGCCAAACTGATGGAATCCTGTGTCAGAGAAACACTTTGGAACTTCTGGAGCTCTCACAGCCCCATCCGGCCCTCGCAGTTTGGATTTATCCCTAACTCCAGCTGCTGTGATCAGCTTATCGAGTTCCTTGAAGACATTACCCAGATCACTGACAGCGGCTCATGGGTGGATGTTGTTTACCTTCACTTCGCTAAGGCTTTTAATTCTGTGCCACACAAAAGACTTATGGCAAAACTCTCTGCAATGGGTGTGAGGGATGATCTTTTTAACTGGTTGAAATCCTTCATTCTCAGCCGAAAAGAGGTAGTCACGGTTCTAGGACAGCATTCTTCACCATATGAGATGTCATCTGGTGTACCACAGGTATCTGTTCTTGGTTCCCTTTTGTTTGTGGCAGATATTAATGACATAGATGCCAACTTAAAGAATGCCACGGTACTGAAATATGCAGATGAGATCAAGCTGTACCTTGAAATCAAAAGGACTGATCCTGTAATCTACAACTCTTTCCTACAATCAGATCTGGACACAATGCAGCAATGGATCACAGATTGGCAACTGAAGCTGGCTGTGGACAAGTGTACCATCCAGCATCCACATACTCCCTCCACAACACTGATATCAAGAAGTCCTCTTGTGAACGTGACCTGGGCATTACTGTCAGCAGCGATTTGCGTTGGACAAAGCATGTCTCTAAGAATGTCAAGAAGGCCGAGGATGTCTTGGCATCACTCAGCAAGGCCTTTGTTAGCCACTCTCCAGCCATCTATTTAAAGCATTGTACAGCTATGGTACGACCACACTTGGAATTCGCATCATCAGTCTGGAACCCCTAACTTGCTCAGAACATTGACCTCCTGGAAACTGTTCAGAGATGTGGAACCAAGTGCATACCCTCCATCAGACACCTACCATACTCTGAACGCCTTGCTTCCCTGGGCATGGATTCATTGAAGCTCCGATGTCTGGCAATGGACTTGGTAAACACCCACAAAGTTATTAACCATCTCGCCAACAACAACCCTGAGCACCTTTTTGATCTCCATGTGTCTAACACACGTCGACATGCCTACAAAATCAGAAAACAGCACAGCTCCCATGACTTTCAGAAACATTTTTTCACTCTCAGAGTTGCTGAAGCATGGAACAAACTGCCTGCGTCAGTTGTTAGCTGCCGAGACACTGCATCCTTTAAAACCCTCATGCTTCCCGAAATTCGCCAAAACTACACCTGATGTACCCCTTCCATACACATGCACACAGCCTCAAAACTACTATGTAATACTCTTTGTTGATTTTTCAGAAACACTTTTATGATTAATACTTTTTACATGCTTTATTAAGGTGTCTTCACCATAATTTTATTTAGAAAATGTTAGTACATGAGCACATGCCCAATTCTGTTTTTTAGTTTAAGCAGCTTTATTAAGTTTAACTTATATCATTACTTTACAATTATGGAGTAAGTTCATGAGTAAATGCTAGTAAGAGTATTTCAGTTAAATTGTTCCCTAACAGACAGAAAATATGGTCTTTAATTTCAGCAGCTTATATATATATACACGTATATAATTTATACTGTGTTTTTTCTTTGCTGCTTCCATTTATTTTTGCATATATATATATATATATATATATATATATATATATATAAATTAAGAATGAATAACCAGTTTAGACTTATAACATGATTTTACTCTACGAACATTTCAATGTAGGACAGCAGGCCATACATCAATATATATACTGGGCATTAGCCTGCTGCTCTACATATCTTCAGGAGTATGAATGTTGTTACAAGTACCCAGATACAAACAGGCAAAAGTAACATCATAATACAGATTAGACTCATATGGTATAAAAAAACAGCATGCTCAGCGTTATTACTAATTAATGGTTAATTAGTCACTAATATTTATTTATATATATTATATATTAAAATTAAATGAGAAAAAACTCTAAGTGTGAATAAACAAACTCAAACAAACCAGACGTTTGAGATGTTTGGATATTAGTGACTAATTAACCTTTAATTGATTATATATATATATATATATGTCTACACACAAGTGCACATAGAATATATATATGGATATAAATTTAGTGAGTTCAATTGTGTGGGCTGGGTGCCTTTTATCATGGCAACAACAGGACTGCTTTACTGTGTGGGCTGAGAACCTTGGCAGGAGTGGTGTGTACAGATTGGGAAGGTGGGTGTTTGGGTGTGTGAGGGGCTCAGTGTTATGATCTGGGAGATAAGTAGAAGGGGGTGGCATGGAGCACATTGGATGTATGCTTCAGCCCGTGCTCATGGCAGGTGTATGGAAGAGTCGGATGGCATGGAGATGTAGGTGGTGTACACTATATACAGGGTGGGGCAGATAGGTTGCCCCGATTTCAAAGGTTAATAAAAAACAAATACATGATCATAAGAGAAAACTTTGCATTTATAAGTACATTACATGCCATTGTGGTTTAAGGGGTTTTGAAAATTGTATCACTTAAGTGACGACCGCTAATGTCAAAGTTTTGAAGTCTCTCTCAAAGTTCACCATAGCGGTCCTAGGACGGCCAGGACTTTTCTTTTTTAAAGCCGATAATATTATATATAATAAAGTACCAGTAATTTACACCTCACTTTACATATGGCCATTAGCTTTATTAATATAGATAGAGATTGACAGAATTTTAATCCATGATACATTAAAAAAAAATGACAATATTATATATAAACTGCAAAATATAGGAATGTTTATTTAAGTGATCACTAACCGGAAGTGTTGACATTTGAAAATTTTAAAGAAGTGAATCATTAAATAAACAATAAAATATCTTTAATCAAGAATAACGAAATTTAGTAGACAAAAATACCCTCACTTTCTTCCTTGGAAAACGTTACATCTATGGTGCAAATTTGGTGCCGTTTGGTCCAGCCGTTTTGCCAAAAGTTGTTACATACATACATACGGCCGTCAGATTTATTAATATATATATATATGTCCAATATATATATATATACATATGTATGCATATATGTCCAATATATATCTATATATATATATATTTATGTATATATATATATATATATATACATATGCATATGTATGGATATATCTTAGATTCATATGCATATGTATGCATATATATCCAATATATATCCATAAATATAAATATATATATATATATATATATATATATATATATATATATATATATATATACATATATATATATATATATACATACATATACATATGTATGGATATATATTGGATATATATATATATATACACACACATATATATGTATATTTATATATAGAAACATGATTGGAAATATCTCAGAATGAAGAAATATAGGAATTATAAAAAGACTTCCTCAGTTTTTTTGTTAATGTGATTTTCAAATTTATTTCATATTATATATTCAAACATTACGGAAACTATTTCAGATTACTACTCTATCACATATAATGTGTTTACATAAATATTTTCAATGAATATATAATATTTTCTTAATATTTTAAATGCCTAAACAAGATACTTTTTGTATAACATAGACCTGCAGGTGTGTATATATAAAATCTGGTCTTGTTTCTCTCTCTCTCTCTCTCTCTCTCTCTCTCTCTCTCTCTCTCTCTCTCTCTCTCTCTCTCTCTCACACACACACAAGCATGTATATATATATATATATATATATCATGATCATCATCATCCACATCATCATGATTATCAACATTATCGTCATTTTTACGTCTCTTTTTTCAGGCTTGCATGAGTTTGATAGTTCCTTTTCAGCACTACATCTCTCATATCATTACATTTCTTCATCAACCTCTACTGTGGCTTCCTTCTACTCAGATTTCCTGGTACTTCTTCACCCACTGATTATCATCAATACACATCATATGCGTCTACTAAGGTAGCTTTCTCTCTTTTTAAAACCAGTTTCTCTCTCAGTTCATCCAAACTCTGTCTTTTTTCTATGTTTATATGCATACACAATATAGATTGCATTGAGTTGTGTAATAAAATGTATACCTAATATGTGACACTGTTTGATCAACTTAAGCAGTTGATTGATAAATTCATTAGAGTGCAGAACAAATTGCTTGTAGTATTTGTTCTGACTCTGCATTCTGAATTCAAATCTTGCCAAGGTCAACTGAAAAATACAAATCCTGTTTGGAGGATTAGTGAAACTCTTCCAGCATTTACATTCTGGATATCTAGGTAGTAGACTTCATTTCTCACCCAGTTTATCATCTACACCTGGTCCCTTTGTGTCTTTAGGAGAATTCATTCTGTTTTAAGCATTTTGGCCAGGTCTTCAGTTTGAGTATAACTTCTGCCCTTCTTCTCACTAGTCTTGGGGACTCTGAAACATAAAAGAGTTATACGTGCTGCCCTTTCCTCTCTAACTAAGTGGTAAAAAGCAATACAATTGATGCATTTGTATATTACAAACCATTTACGAAATGGGGCCTAAAATACATTGAACATCAGAGAAAGTTAACTTATGAATGCAATCTGTTATTCTGATGTTGTTAGAATGGCTATCATCTACATTGAATGTGTGATTGAACACATGAGGTCACATAGACATTCAGAAATTTAATATGCCAATTACAAAATGGCTTTTGACTTATCACTGCATTTTGATTTTATTATTTATAACTGATACTGCGATTGAATTCATTCATTCATAGCTTTATATCTATATTCTATATCCAGTATTGCGTATCAAAAATGGCTTTGAATACTTCTGATTTTATTGATGTTTTAATATATTGATTCTTTACATAAATATTTGGTATTTTGGTTGTAGAGGAAGATAAATAAAACTGTACATTTAAGCCTTTCTGAGAACTTTTTATAATGTAAATGAAATGAAATGACTACAGCTGAAAATATAACTTCTGTAACAGACGCATCAGGAGCTTATCTCTTCTCTATGTGGCTTCATGGCAATTAATTATATTATTATGCACAGATAGCATATTTGGTACAATCAATAATGATACAACTAAGTGCTTTATGGTATCAAATTTGATTCCACTTAGTTCAGGGTTCAATTCTGCTAATAATCTAAGTTGATATCAATTTAAGAGCTTTTGTTATTTGCTTGATAAGGGATTTTTATAGAGAATTTTATTAGAGTGAATTAAGCTATTTCATGACTTAATCCTTCTTATTCCATGATGCATAGTTGGTACCAATGGAAGTAATAATTGTTTCTACTTTTGGCACAAGGCCAGCAATTACCCAGTACATTACTGGTACTTTATTTTATCGACCCCGTTAGGATAAAAGGCAAAGTTAACCTCGGCGGGATTTGAACTCAGACCATAAAGGGACGTAACTCTTTGCTGCAAAGTATGGCGTCTGGCCCTCTACCGATACTGCCAATCTGAAGTAATAATGTGACATAATCATATAATAGACATACACTTTTAACAGAGATGTAACTACTTATAACTAATAAGTCAAATAAGTCACGTTACTCTAAGCAATGGTAGCAACATTAGTTGTCTCACCAGTACGAGAGAGACAGGCATTTTGAACTGAAGAGAGAGGTCTCTTTATTTTGAGGAAGCCACTTTTGCATACACATGCATGCACACACACACCTGCACACATATGCATGCATGCACACAAACACTCACACAGATTATATTTCTTCAGTGACAATTTTTATAAGAGGTTTTTAACCTTATCATTCCATATCAACCTACACATTTCAATAAGTTTGATGCCCATTTCAATATGAAAATAAATCAGGTGTTAAAAAGATGTGTAAAATTTAGAAAAAATTGCCATCTACCAAAATATTTAAATTGCTTCTTTGTAGGGTATCTGCTCCATGTTCAAAATCATAGGTATATACCACTCATTGATTTATTAGTGCAATAGCGATATTTGTGTCATTCATGTTGCCAATTATTCAAATGTCATTCTGGCTGCTAATCATTAATAAGAAGCATGTTTCCTTTTCTTGACAAAATATACAGTCAGCATTTGTCATATTCTACTTAATTTGATAATCAATTCTGTAGTTATCTGCTAAAAATATTCATACTCACTTAATCTTTAACTTTGAAAAAAAATCAATAATCGATTTTTTTTTCTGGCTCAAAACCATATTTTGTTCATTTTAGTCTATAGATAATGGACTCAAATCCAGAGAATGACTGGTATTTGTGTATTATTATTTAGCATATTATAGAGAAATACTTATATCGCAGACAGCTGCTCTGGCATTCATAAAAATCACACACATACATACGTACACACACACACATACACACATATATATATATATACACACACACACATATATATATGTGTGTGTGTAGGTTGAATGAGTGAATGAATGAAAACATGATAATCCCCTGCCACTTTCAAAACAGCAAACAAATGGAGTATAGTTTTTCAATGAAGTTTTATATCAAAATATTAACAGATTAACTTATAGGACTGACCTTTTGAACATTGCCCTTCAGTGCTGCTTTATTGTTATTTCATTACATTTCCATAATCAATGTAGCATAGGTTGCAATAAACAAAACACAATGGGCATTAGTTTGTAATGTATTTGTATTTTCTCAGTTTATTTATTTGTTAGTTTTATTAAAAATTTATGGATTAACAAGTGCTGCTAATAATGTACTTATGTGTTATACAATACTAAGGTCAACCTCAATTTTCTCCTTTAGCCTTTAAACTGACTGACAATTGAGAATAGATTATATACCCACAGCTGTAAAAACAATGAACTGAATTTATGATTAAATACTTTGTTATTCATGTTTCTAATATTATGAGTATTAATGGGAAAAAGGCAGTGGTGATGGTGCCTCTATTAGCTAATCAATTTTAATGTTGTTATTTTCATTGGATTCGTTTTGACACCAATATGTTTACAAGAAGCAGAGGATGTGATGGAACAGAAAAATGTACCAGTAATGTAGTAATTCCTATAAATCATTGAATCATTTGAAGCAGTGAAGATTTTGTCTTCATGTTCTATCCATGTTGTATCAGCTCAAATCAATTTGGTAAAAGCAGATTTCTTCAAGCATTATTTAGGAGAATATTTGATATATTGGCTCTACATATTTCAGAACTTGAAATATAATTGAAATGAATGAATCAGCAATACAAAACCTTTCTGGACAAGATAATGATTATAAAAGGAAAGAACAGATGTTTTCTTTTTCAAATGCAATACAATCTACTTGAAATCTGAATGTGAAAAGGATTGAAATACAATACATTTTCCTAATATGGCTCAAAGACTGCAATCAAATTCTGCTAAATAACTATACTATTAAAATATAGGTTTAGGCCTTTATACTCTCTTTAAAATCTCTTCTTTCTTCTTCTTTTCCTTTGCTTACTTATTCCTGTGAAACTTGTGGGGAAAAACTCCTGAAACACTTTATCCAGCAGTTCCTATCAGAAGCAACCATCTCCAACTGATTTGGTTGGATAACAGAAGTGAGACCAGCCATGCTCATGGATGTTTTCCAACTATCTTGTTCGGGGTCTACCTCTGGGATTACTACTAGTTGGTTTTGCCTTTAAAATCTGTCCAGCCATTCCTTCCTGAGATATTCTAACTACATGCACATAATATCGGAGCTGTGAACTCTTAATTGTGAGAAGTATTATTTCTACATGAAGTGACTCTCTGATTTTTGAGCTACGCACTCTAGCAAGAAACTTTACTCCAAAGGCCCTTCAGAGGAACTCTGTTTTGGCTGCTTGTATTCGTGATCATATTTCTTTGGTCATTACCCATAATTCATGACAATATGTATGAGTTGGCATGTATACCAAATTGAAGATAGTGAGTTTGGCTTTTACACCTAGAAGAAGAGAATTTATTATGACAAATGGCTATTTCATGCACATAAAAGTACTTCATGTTTGAAGTGGATACCTACAGAAACATTCTTTGTGATAAAAGAAAAAACTGTTCCTGGTTTTAAAGCATCAAATGACCAAATCTTGATTTCAATGGAAGGAAATCCTGTAGAAAAATGTTAAACTAAGACCTATGTTTATAAGCTGTACTCAATATCCTTTGGTTCTCAGAGGACAAAGTCTGCAAGTATTATCAGTTAAATAAAAATGCATGGAAGATTCTTTCAAGACCTATTTCTGTCCATTAGTCAAATGATATAGTAAACAAAATAGCTTAGCTTTCTAATTTTGTTCCTTTTTGATAATATCCCTGGCTATCCTCTTTTGATAAATGACTTGAGTGTGCAGAAATGTAAAGATTGCATTTTTGTCCTGAAACATTGCATTCATTTTTGCAACCAATGAATTTTGAGTTAATTGCAAATTTCAAGATCAATTATCTAAAAATCAATTTTGAAAAAGCAATACAAGACAGGTAGCCTAATTGTATTTGTCAGTTCCTGGAAAAAAATGTAGAAATACATTATAAAATATTTAAGATATTAAGCAGTAGTGATATTAAGCCATATAAGAACTTTATGGAAATAACTTTTGCCTCATTGTGAAAATGATTTTGTTTGTTTTAGCCAGCATGTAGCCATGCATGTTGATGAAATTGTTGCCATTGGACATTATTTATGTTTTAGTGAAATAAATTCTGCAAATGTACAGGAATTATTGAACTCAAATTATGAAGATTTGCATGGTAGCAATCTTATAACATCAATCAACAATGATTCCAAGAATGACACATATACAAACCACTCTAAAACGTGAAATGACTTTATAGCAGTTTTAGAAATGTTTTTGAACAACTAAAGATTTGAAGCAACAACTTATAAACATTGATCCAAATCTTGAAAATAGCATGCAATTCTGCTGAATGATTGATATGAAACTGAGAAGCTACAGAAAAAAGTATCATCACCACCATCACCACTGTTTAACATCCATTTTCCACACTAGCATGGGTTAGATGTATTGTCCTGTTCTGAGACAAGTGAGATCTGATGAACGTGTCTTGCTCATACAGAACTGTTTCTGGCTGGGTTTCTATGGCTGCATGCTTTTCCTAACATCAAGCACAATAACAGTGTGAGGTGGGGGCTTTTTATCATGGCACCAAAATCACCAACAGACTGGTTGGACTGGGTGATTTTTGTTGTGTCACTAACACACCCACTTTACAGGGTGGATTGGGTGCTTTTTGTCATTTCACCAACATTACCAATTTACTGTGTAGAGTGGCTGCTTTTTTTGTTGTGTCACCATCATGACCGCCTTACAGGATTGAGTGGGTGCGCTTTTGTAATGACACCAGCATGAAAAAAAGAGAAGAGTTTCCAAACTAGACTCAATAAATTTTTATCCAAAAAAATGTAAGGTTACATTCTATTCATATAATAAATACATTTATAATTTTTATTATCTCATTTGTTATATATGTAGTTAAAGAGAAATATATGCAAAGAACAGGGAATTTGAAAAATATGTGAATTACAATATTTTGTATGTGTATATTCAATATTTTATAATATATTTCTTTTAACACACCATTTTACAGTCATTAATAACAGTCTTAAATAGGAAACTAATGTATATGCATATATATATATATATATATATATATACACATATATATATATATATATATTTATATATATATATAGTGGTAGAACACTGGAAGGTAATATCCGTAGTGGTAGAGCATTCAATCCATGGGACGAGTTAGGTAGAAGTGGTTACACAACAGTTAGTTCACCATACCGAGAACAATTGTTTCACCTTAGCGGATCCTCAGTTTGACCGAGCCGAGGATCTGCTAAGGTGAAACAATTGTTATCGGTATGATGAACTAACAGTTGTGTAACCACTTGTACATATATATATATATATATATATGTATATATATATATATATATATATATATATATATATATATATATATATATATATATATATATATATATATATATATATATATATATATATATATATATATATATATATATATTTATATATATATTTATTAAAATAACGGATTAAAGTTTAAGCAAAGGATCGCTACTTCCACACATACGGGATCTTCTGAAACTAAAAATATCAATCTGTGAACGCAGAAGTAAATCTTTCGAAAACGTTGCAACCGTGGGAAAACAGGAAGGCGATACTTTGGTTCGTGAAGACGTTCCCTGGCAATGAACTGAAAAAAGCGAAGATAAAACGTCGTTACATGGAGCGGTGAGAACAAATAGACGCAAAGACAAAACCACGTTTATGGTATAAATGAAGTCGTAGATTAATATTCTATTTAGGAAACCGAATGATTCTCGGCTTCAGAGTTAAGAATAATGTAAATAAATTAGTATAACGAAAATGACAGAGGTTATTAAAATCAAATAATTAAATATATACATACACGTATCTATATACGTACATACACAGGCATACGCAAAACACCCGCCATGCATGCATATACATGCTCGTACACATAAACACATGCACACATACATGAATCCGTGCGACACCTGTACCCGCCCACATACGAACATATACTCCAAATACACATAAAAAAATATATTTATATATATATATATGTGTGTGTGTATGTGTATAGATATAATTATATAAACGTATATGAATATACACACATAAGTGCGTATATACCGCGCGCGCACACATACCTACAGGTAAATACACATACGTTCACCAAACGTACATCACCAAAACACAATGTACACATATACACACCTTACATACGTGCAAACTCGCATACATTCATACGCCCACAAACACAAAATACATATATACACATAACCATATACACATACCAGTATATATAATATAATATATACACCTATAACACATACAAGCATATAAACGTACGAGAAATTATACGTACCTTCACAAAACATACGGGTAAGGAATACTTACCTATACAAATAAGTAATGGTATAAGCATAAGATATACTTAACTACCACATCAAGACGTAAATTATCCGAGTATTGTTCGTACTATCTGTTAGGGTATAATGTGGGTCTGTAATACAGGAAAGTTTTATGCAAATTTGTGTTTACAAGCCGAAATTGCCTCAGATTTTTTGTTTAAGATGTGGTCATTGGCGTAGAGTATTTCCATCGCTTCAGCGGCGCAAAGTTCACAAGGTCTTTTATTTTCGTTATACGATCTAGCCCTAACTAGGATCTCGCAGTGTAACCTATATTGGGTGTGGTTGTCTTTTAGACTCCAGATCTAAGCTGAAAGTCACGTCATATTCCTTCTTAAAGGGTGAAGAAAAAAGTGGGTGTGCATGTAAAGACGCTGCTTGAATCTATTGGTGGTTAACCCTATGTAGACCCTACGGGACGTGGGTGTTTCGACCTTACATTTGTAGACAATGTTACTGGAGAGGCATTTCCCGGATAGAGAGCAGTCAGCCCGATTTCTACAATTATAGTTAGTACTAGCTACAGATTTGCACATGTTCCTACGGCGAGATAATTTAGCTAAATTTGAAGCAGTGATGTTATGTGCAATGTTAGGAGTCGAAGAATAAGATATTTTAATGGTATTTCTATTAAAAATATTATTATATTTATGTGCTGAGGGGAAATGCTTCTTAATAAGGGAGAGGAAGATCTTAGCTAATGGTGTGGCCACCTCCATATTATATGGTGGGTTATACCATATAATGCGTCGGGATCTATTTTTCCTAGGTCTATGCTCATACTTAGTATATGCTACCTTATCGACAAATCCGCTCCGAGCAAGAGCTTCATTGTAATATGTGGAATGGTTGGTGAAAATATGCTCGTTTGTAGATAGACGGGAAGCCGCAAAGAAACGTTTCTTACCAGGTTCTTGGTTATGCTGACAGGATGGTTAGAATGCTTACTTATGTAATTAAGCGTATCATTCGGCTTTCTATACGGGTAATGCAAGCCATTCGACAAATTGAGGGTAACGTCGAAGTAATTAACGACTGAGAGGTTGGCCCCAACCTGTATTGAGAGGTTGAAGCCTTTAAAGAAGGCTGTGAGTTCTTTTCTGAACCTGTCGCAAGCGCGTGGACCGCACTTTGTCATGGTCAAAAGAACATCATCGCGGTACAAACCACCACCCACATTGGGGAATTCTTCCTTGATAGAGAAAAGTAGGAAAAGGCCGATAAGGTCTGTAACCGCTGCCGAATCGCTGGCGCCCATACTCACGTCGAATGGGGTACTATTAGATTTTTGTATTCAAATAGAGTCGTCGAAATTAATCACCGACTTACGAGCATTGAGGATGACACCAACTTCGAAATCCTTAACCACTGTGAGCGTTTTAGCGAAATTGATAGCTCTAAGAAGTGGTAAAGTGATGAAGGAATAGTAGTTATTGATGTCGAATTGGATACGACGTTAATGTTCCTTGTTGCATATGCCATTGAACCAATCAATCACCGCGAAAGAATTATTCCACAGTGCAAGAGGGGCCAAGCTTCTAATTTCAGGTATAATTATGTCTAAAATCCTTTTACTAAGTCTACCTAAATCAGACTTCGTAGGGTTAATTAGCCGAATAGAGGGGCTGTTGGAGAAATTGGGTTTGTGATCCTTCAGTGTAAAGTTGAATATAAGTCAATAGAGTGCTCAACCGAGGGAGCCAAATAGTAAGAATAATAAATGCGAAGACTGAAATCCAAAGAGGGCTCGATAAGGATAAATATATATCAAATATATAAGAACCCTAGAGCAAATATTTATTAAAATAACAGATTAAAGTTTAAGCAAAGAATCGCTGCTTTCACCCTTAACGGGATCTTCTGAAACTAAAAAAAAAATCAATCTGTGAACGCAGAAGTTAATATTTTGAAAAACGTTGCAACCGAAGGAAAACAGGAAGACGATACTTTGGTTCGTGAAGAAGCTCCCTGGCAATGAACGGAAAAAAGCGGAGATAATACGTCGTTATGTGGATCGTTGAGAACAATTACACGCAAAGACAAAACCATGTTTATTGTATTAATGGAGACATTACACTAATATTCTACTTAGGAAACCGAATGATTCTCGGCTTCGGAGTTAAGAATAATGTAAATAAATTAGTTGAACGATAATGACAGAGGTTACTAAAACCCTAAAAGTAATAATAATTAAATATATATATATACACACATCTATGTACGTACATACATGTGCATACGCGAAAACACACGCTATGCATGCATATACATGCACGTACACATAAACACGCACACACGTACGTAAACCGGCGTGACACACATACCCGCACACATATGAACGTATACACCAAATACACATATAAATATAAGTGTGTGTGTGTATGTATACATATAATATATATATATATATACTGAAAGAAAATGTGAACGTTAGAAAACGTTCTATACAGAACATGTATAAGGAAAAGAATAAAAATGGGTTTGAAAAATACACCTAGTATATATATAAATGATGTTTATAACACGTAACAAAAATTGATGTATAGCAAAGCCTGCTTTCTCCATATTGGATTATCAACACACTTGTTATTAGGTTAAATTGTTTTTTTCTTATTAAACTCCTACATACTGATTCTCTACCATATTGGTTCGGGTAACTTCTGTCCTTGCTAAAGTAAGGGATACAACTGATTTTTTCATTGCTGCATATTGTGTAGAAAAATTATAATCTTTGGGAAGGGGCCTAACTCTACATTCCTTTAGTGTTGAAAAATTACATCGCAAGTGAATTCAATCTAGATTTGAATTTTCTGAAAAAGATGTCTCTTTATTAATTCGATCTTGTTCTGTGATATCATGTATACACACATACATATACATAAATTTGAAAATGCAAACAAATATGTGTGTGTGTGTGCAAGATAGAGAAGATCAGGAGTGTCAGAGAGAAGAAGAGAGGGTGTGAGAGAGAGAAAGAGACAATCCATGAATATGTATAAATTGAAATGATATATTAAACACACATATATATATATATTGAGGAAATGGTAAACATTTGTTGCTGATAGTATGGATTTCTTTTTTTTTAAATCTGCATGTACAAGTGTCTGTTATAATAATTACACTAAATATAAGAAGCACCATTTTGACAGTTGTTTGTTCTAGAAGGCCAGTCATGTTGGTTAATCAATACACATTAGCCAGTATCCAATTCAAAAATTAAAGATGTATAACCACTGTTTATTTTATTTTTATTTTTTGTAATTTTTTTTCCTATTGATTAAAAAAAGAAATCATTAATGGACAAAAAACAATTAAAAAATTCAAACAAGGTTGTAGGATTAATTTTTTTTTTTCAGTTATTTATATTCCTATTTTTTGTTTAAAAATATTCTCTCACCACCTCTACTTAAGAAATTTTTCACAGGAAAGTTTTGTGTCTCACAAAAGAAGAATAAATAAGAGAAGAAAGATAAAAGGAAGGGGAAATGAATAAAGAACATAAATAAATAGATGCAAGTTGTATAAATGGTGCTGTGTTTTAAAAATATTATGTGGAATGCTGAAGGAAAATGTGGTTGGGAGGGCTGGAAATGTATTTAGTGACTGCATCTTATTGTTATCAATATTAATTGTTATGTCATTTTCTTCTTCTTCTTCTTCTTCTTCTTCTTCTTCTTCTTTAATTCATTCATTCATAGCATTTTGTGTTGTTTTGCTTTGTTTTAACAAAAGAATTATTGATGTATGTGCATTTTTAGAAATTAATAAATTGAAAAATACAAAAACAAATAAAAACAGGTTAAAAAAAACAAACAATATAAAAACACCCCCTATTTCAAAATTATAATAAAAAAGAAAAAGAGAAGCTAATAACCTTATAAACTCATTACATTTAATTCTCTGCATGGCATAGGTGACCAAATATTCATTATTCCTGCCTCTTTTACTCTCATTCTCTTTTGCTTTCCTCTCCATTTTTTTCTTAGAAATTCTACTTCTTTTTCTCGCATCCTCTTTTTCTTTTCTTCTTGCATTTGCTCTCATAAACCTCCCTCTCTTTAAAATTTGTGATTTTTCTCTTTCTCTTTCCATTTTAGATTCTCTCAAAATTTCTCACTTTCTTTCTCTCTATATATATATTTGTCGCTTTCTTTTTCACTTATGATCTATCTGGCTTTCATTCTCCAGCTCATACATACTTCTTCTCTTTATTTCCCTCTCTTTCCTTCTCTGTCCCTGCTTCGCACTTCCTTTTTCATGTTATCTTTCTCTTTCTCTTATTCACTTTTAACATACATTCTTTCTATATTTTCTTGTGCAACGTTTTATACTCTATTTCTTCCTACATGTTTAACTATAAAATATATATTTCTTCTTCACATTTTCAACTCATTTCTTTGAATCAGTTACATAAGCTTCATAACAAAACAATCTAAAAGTTATGGCATATCGCATTAAGTTAATATTATCGAATTCAAATTGTTCAAATCTGGAGTGTGTTTAATCATTTTAAGAATTCACATATTTTCTTATCATGTAAACTGTAAAAATAGATCTTGTGGTAAATAATAAAGATAATGTGAGAATCACTTACTTTTAAAGAGTTGACATTTACTGTCCCTTTCCTCAATTTATTGAATTAGCAGAAATATATTTACATGATAGCTTGCCCATCGAGAAATAATTCCCCAAACTCTCTTATATCACATCTTATCATCTTAAAATAGTAGGGATATATTAAATAATGTAAACTTAAATGCAGGTTTGATGGACGAATTGCATTATCTTCTGAAGTGCTACCTTCACTTACATACCTATCAAAATTTGAACACAGAATCTCATTTCAATAAGATTTCTCCTGCAGCCCATGCCACAACTCATATGATTCTTCCCTTTAGTTTTGTGAATATGTAATTAATATATTCATGTCCTGCCAAGCAGTTTACATAGAACATGTATTGTTACTTGAAAACTTAAAATGTTTGTATTAATTAGTTCAACATCTACAACCATTATTTCATTATGGTCTGAGTTCAAATCCCACCGAGGTTAACTTTGCCTTTCATCCTTATGGGGTCGATAAAATAAAGTACCACTAATACACTGGAATAATTGCTGGCCTTGTGCCTAAAGTAGAAACAATTATTTCTTTATTGTGATGGTCAGAATGGTGCAGTAGACGTTCTATGTCTATATACCAGTTACTATGGGCATAGTTTCTATTTACATTCTTCTTGTGTGTGTATATACACCCGCATTCAACCCTTTCCCCACCACCAGTATACTAACACCCCCTTTACCACACACACACCAGTACACTACACTCCCTCCACCTCCCCAACACCTTTTCTCTCCCTCTCCCTCTCCCCACTCCACCTACACCCCTTCACACACACACATCCCACTAACACCTTTACTAATACACACTGCATCCCCCAACATTACCCCCTCCCCACTCCACCTTTCACACCTACCCATCCTCTCCCCTGTCCACCGCACCTCCGCACACACAGACACACAGTCCTCACCACACACTGACTTTCTCCACCTGTCATTCTCCTCTGCTGCTATCCCTTCATCCTGCCTTGACCCTTTGAGCACTTCCTGTTGCGCGCGCATGTTTCGAAAAAAAATCGCGAGTGTATGTCCGTGGGTAAATTCCTAAGGTAGGAATTTACCCACGGAAATACATTCACGATTTTTTTTCGAAACACGCCACCTACATCCACACCACGTATAAACACCAACACACACGTGCGTATCCCCACATATACACACTCAGCCTCCGGAATCCTCACCCCTCTGACCCCTCCCCATCCGCACACATTGACCTACACCCCACCCCACACACACACCTTTTCCTGAACATGGAACCTCGTTCATCCCACCAACTCTCACATTCACATACACACACACACACGTACACCTACACACATACACAAACACCACCTTCAACCCTCCCCGCTCGGACCCCCATCTCCGTCTCCCTACTCCATCCGCCACCACCCCACACGCCCTTCCACCACTTGTTTATCTTTGTTTATTTTTATTTTTATTTGTACCCCTTCCACCGTTTTTTTCTCCCTTTTCTTTCCCCCCCTTTTTTCTAAATGTCTCTCCACCACTCCCCCACACACCCTCGGAACTCTCTTCCCACCCACTTTTCTCCTGAAGAAGAGCTTATGCCCGAAACGTCGTCCTCCCCACCCACTCTTAAGAGCGTGAACCTAATAAACCTTTGTTTGTACTGCCTCTCTGTTTTGTTCCCGTCCCAGTTTTCACTATATATATATGTGTGTGTATGTGTGTGTGTGTGTGTATATGTGTGTGTGAGTGTGTGTGTGTGCATATGTGTGTATGTAATATATATATTGTAGAAACCAAGCCCAAATCAGTTCTGTATGAGCAAGACATGGTCGCCTGACCTAACATTGCCCACAACAGAAAAACTCATCTAACCCAAGCCAGCATGGAAAAATGGATGTAAAACGATGATGATCATGATGATATATATATATATGTAATATATGTATATATATGTGTAATATATATATATATATATATATATATGTATATATATATATATGAAAAAATTAAGGAGCTCAACTGTCGGGGTCCTTAAATTTTTCATATTACCGACTCTACTAACCCAAGTATCGAGTACTCTGGTGAGTAATGTTCTCACTGGTTTTTACCACCTCCAATCTGATATATATATCAGTCCTTTCGGTGTGGTAGGTTGTCAGCATCTTAGTGATTAATGGGCAGGTCACAAGGCCTGAAAAACTTGATATGTTGATGAAAGCACATTTACTTTCCTATTTCAAATTTGTTATTTGTGTTCATTGTCTTCTTTCTCATCATCACCATCCTCCTCCTCCTCCTCTTCCTCCTCACCATCAACATCATCATCATCCTCTCCTTTTTTTCTATTGCTTCTTCTTTGATAGTAGCATTGCTGTGATTATTTTCTAACATCAACATCATAATTATTATCCTCACCCCACCCTCACCATTTTCATCATCATTATTGTTATTATTATTGTGATACAGTTTTGCTTTCTTATGTGAGAAACTTTTCATACCTTTTTGTTGCCGAATGCACACACATATATCATGTAGTTGGTCTTCATCATTACACACAAAATTACTCCATTACCATCAGACATTTCCAAGAATTTCCTTAAGGTGTATAGAATCCATCATCTTCTGAAGAATATTTCAGGGTGCTATAAATTTTGGGATAGAGAGATATGCATGTGGGAATATAACTTATGCTGGCAAAATGTTGTGAATAAATGCTGCATGCTTATGGAATTCAGTTAGATTGCTATACAATCCTTAGCTCACCCATTCAGAGATTTACTGCTAAGAGAACATCAGTGAAATACTATTGCATTATACTATTTTTTTTAATAAACTTTACTGATGATTATCTGTGTATAAACTATCCTGAAATAGACTGTCAGTGATTAATCTGCATGTTTTTATGCTTTCCAACATAAATATTCTTGTATTATCCATCAGCCTTTTCCTGTTTCATGTGTATATTCACAAATGAAGCTAGAGGTATAAACTGCCATTTCTTGTAATTTACATTGAAATATAGTATATAGGAGCATATATTTGGTTAATTTACCTTACCATTCAGCAAATTAGTGCATCCTTATGTGACATTGTCTCTTTTACATTACATGTGTACCCATAACTCCTGTTGGGATTGTAGGGTTGCTATATCGACAACAGCATTTCTATGGCATTTTTTAAAACCCGGTGAAGACCATCGCCTCTCCAGGTCTGAATACAGTAGATTTCTCTCAGAGAAGGATAGAGAGTGAGAGAATGGAAGTGACAAAAATCTATAGAGGAAGAATCGACCCCAGTTCTAGACTTCTACATTTTCAGCAACCTCAAATGAATGAAAGGCAAAGGTGACCTTGGCAGGATTTGAATTCAGAGAGCAGAGAGCTAGAATGAATACTGAAAAGCATTCTATCTGACGTTCTAATAACTCTGCCAACTCACTGCTTTTATATGTATTGTAATATAATATATTACATTTTAGTAATGCATCTTTTACATTACAGTATAGTATATGGCAATTAATTAACAGTTTTGTTAGAATATTGGACAAAATACATTATGGTATTGTTCTAGATCTTTCTGCTCTGAGTTAACATACAAAAACACAGAAACATATAGAAAGTACCAGTTCTGTGCAGGTATAACTCTGTCTTTCACTGGGTCAAACAGGGGTGGTGACGGTTGTAAAGGTGTCTATGTTATGTCTACTTGTGATTATATGAAAACCTGAGCCCATTAGTGAAAGCATGATATATACTACCATGTCATACATAGTTTCAAGTGATGGCCATAATTTATATATATACATATTATATATATATATGTATTATATGTATGTTTGTATATATACATATATATGAAAAGTACCACTTCTTTACAGAAGTTGCACTGAACTGTCATGAGCCTGCGAATTACTCTGTAAAGCTGCCTCAATATTGCATATCTTTTAACAGATGTGACACACATAAGGCTGTTAGGTAGTATTGAATGTAACTTGCTCCTTATGCACTCTCATATGCCACCTGAGCCATGCAGCAGACCTACAAACTTTGTTGCAAAACTGAAACAAAGACATCAAAATGATTGGGTCCGCATATGAATTTAATGAGTGTTCATACAATTTCCATCTGTCAAATCCATTTACTAGGCATAAATTGAAATGATAGTAGAAAACAGATACCACACAATGGAATTGAACTCAGAACTATGTAGTTGCAAATCAAAATTCTTAATCAGACAAATATGATAGATATGCTTTATATGGCAGATCAACAGGTTCTATTAATCAGACTTATCTTAGATACACTGCATGAAGGATAAAGTCTTAAAGTGGTGCCACAATGCAATGATCATTTCACTCTCAAAACTATAAAGTTATCCAGATCAAAACATTTACTGTTGAATATACTGTAAGCACACCCTCTGGCTGTGAAATGATTAAGGGCATACGATATTAGACAACCAATCCATGTGGTATCCCTCTTGGTTGAAGAATAAATTTCCATAACCTGTTCATTTAACTGTGCAAAATGAGTAATACTAATTACTATAGATTAGCAAATTACCCCGGAGAAATTATCCTAACTACTTAATGTTACTTGAATATGTGATTAAACATCAGCTAATGGACCTTTGCAGTTGAAGGACATATTATCATTTGCATTAGTAACAAATGTATTGTTTGAGTATGGTAGGCTGAATAAAATAAAATATAGACTACAAAGCAAATCTCGCAACCTCACTAGAAGTCTATGACACAGAGATCTGCCATCTAAGAATAATCATGATGAAAGACAGTATTATATTAAGCTCTGTCACAACTTTCTTCTCCATCACTCCGTCTTTTTATTTCTTCCTCTCCAATTTCACACTTTCATCATCGTTGATTTTAAGGAAAGTGTGATAGTTTTGTCAGGTCTCAACTACATCAATACATCATTGCAATGCAATGGCAAAATGCACGAGTGAAATATTTTCTGGCTATCAATGATGAATAGTTGAGTATAATTGTCTACTCAAGTGAATGCTTTTGGATAATTCCTTTCATCATAGGAAAGATTATTGTCAACAAAGCTGTATATAGTTATTTCTACTATAATTATGCCTGAGTACCTAGTATTATGAATTCCCTGACATTTTGAGATGTGCCTTTTATATCCTGTATTAACAATATTAATAGTAACCTTTTAAGTGCAAATAAGGCAAAGGTGATCCTGGCAGGATCCAAATTCAGTTAAGTAAACCATTTAGTTGTAATTTAATGAATTCAACAGCTTTCTCTGTAATGATCTCCATACTTACTATTGTATTTTCCCCTTGGTTTACAAAGTTATAGCAGTTAGATAGTATTTTTCACAAGCAAACAATACAAGTTGAGGAGATACTTTTAGTTAAAATCCTACTGAAATATTTCTTGTATTATAACAGAATCAGAGATGGATATATCGGAGTGGAGGAGGGCTGAATCCTTTGGGTCCTTCATCAAACAACCTCCTCCTCTCCAGATAGGGCTCTTTCTTCTCTCTCTCTCTTTGTGTGTGTCTCTGTCTCTGCTTATGTGTGCATATATATATATATATTTGTGTGTGAGTGTGTGTGTGTATGTGTGTGCATGTCCTTGTGTGTGTGTTTGTTTTGGTATAAGAGGGACCCACCAAACCTGAACTGCCCCAGGCCTTCCAAAGTCTATATCTGGTCCTGAATAAAAGCACCTAAAAAAATATTGATTAAAAAGGTATGGTGAAAGAATTGTACTCAGCCATCAACTAGTCATAATACATATATACATGTGATCAAGACACTACTGTACTTAAATTTCTGTTTTGATTCTGCACTGGAAAATGAAGCCACAATAAAACAGTGGCTTATTTTATTGATGAATTATTTCATCTAAAAACATGACTATCAACATAATATTGAACTGACTTTTATTAATATTCAATTGTACTACTAATTTTTATCTTATCAACCCAAGAGAGTCAGAATACAGAGTGAAGTCATTCAATGTTCATTTACTCTACTAGAAAAGTTGTACAGTATATACTATAATGTACATATTTGGTTCAGAACTCACATATCACTCTTAGATAAGCCACAGGAGACTGTTAAGTTCACAGGTTTTAGCTATGTCCTCTTAGCATTAATTATTTGAACCCATTCATTCAAAGCCACCTGAATGAAAGAATAATTTAGAAATTGCTACAGCAAAGGTTTTAAATAGTTGGACCATTACATCAAATTAACAGATGTGCAAAGAAATAGAAGTAATTGATACATTTAGTAATTATATGGTCTCGGTATATTTAATACATAGAACGTTAAAATAGTGAAGTCATATTTAGTGGTGTGAGCATAAATTTTCTGATAGAAATATCTTATATTGCTCACTAAATTAAATATGTTAACATTAGCTTAACTATTATTTTTCAAACAGATACCGTTCCTGAATAATTATTTTCGGTGATTATTGGTTTAAAATGAAATATGTGAGGAGAAAAAGAGGAAGGAAGAAGGAATGGATCTCTGTCAGTTTTGTCAATATGTGTTTCAGTTGAATCAATAGAGCAGCCTCTTTAGAAAATTAACATGCAAGTACAGTTTCTGTCTACCCAATTTCACTTGCAAATACCAAGGCAAAATATTTATTCCATTTTTCTTGTGATTATGGAAGGTATCTCCAGACATAGCTGCTTTATTTTAGGCATCTCTAGAAAAGTATAAACTCACTACAACTTACCAATGTGGTTGCAAAAGAATGTTTAAATAAATAAATTGAAATTTTTTATTTGCTGTCATAGAAAAGAAGTATTACTTAGAAAGTATAAAATTCAGAAAAGTTGTTTTCATGATAAACTCAAGGTAAATGACTGCAAATAGTTTATTTAATGCATGATGGTGTTATAACGATAAAGTAAACTAAAAATATATAATTACCTATAACAAAGTTATTTTACATTTTTACTGTAATTTATGAGATAATTTAATCATCATTAGAATCAGTTAAAGTTAATTTTATAGACTTCTGGAGATAGCTTGGGGACTCTTGAAAACAAGATATTTTCATGCAAGACAATTTAAAGAAGTTCAAAAGTGGCATAGCTTATATTTCAGATTTTTATTTCAAGTTTATTGAAATGAATTTACATTTGCTAAGTGATGAACCAAATTTGAGAAAAATGATGGCTGTAATATGTGCATTTGCTTCAAAGTTTATTCCATTCAAAAACGACTTGGGGCAGTGCAAGATGAATTTTACCAGTCTCTGAGGCTTTCTGTACTCAAGAAAAAACAAAACAAAGGAAAATAAAACAGAAAGACACGATTACACTCAAGTCAATTGTTATCACTTGAAAACATTACATAAAGACTTCTCTGATGAATTTGAGGTTATTTTTTTTATTAAGATTCTAAATTCAATTTTAGATACATTTTCAAGTTTTCAGAAATTAATAAATCGCAGGAAATCACAATGTCTTGAAAAAGTTTCATCGGTTATAAGGCAAAATGTTGAATGCATTGCACCTAATTGAAAGAATTAAAAACCAACAAAATGCTGAACCTTACATTTATGAATTGGTAGCAGCAGTTCTGACTGCAACACTAAATTATAAATTTATATCCTGTTTAATGGGAAAAGTTGAGAAAACGTTCCTGCCTCCATTGTAATATTTAGTTGAATGTGTATTTAATGTCATAACAGATTTTTTTGACAAGAAAGCAAAACTGTCTACAAATAGTGCTATGTGGTATTTACGACTGTTCCTTATTACTATTGAGCTAGACGTGGAAAAGATTAGTCTCATTATATCAGGCTTTTAATTCACATTAATAAAATCAAATAATTTTAGACACCTTTCTAGAATTGTTTACATACATATATGTACAAAAACAGTACAGGATTTCTGAAATACGTTGACTTTTGTATTTGTTTTTGCACATTTCAATCATTGGACTGTGGTCAATCTTGTATTGGTCTGATCAAATACAAGCATAGATATATAATAGGGATCATTAAAATACAATCACTATTTTATCAAACCACTATGTTGTGAGACTTAAACAAACACTGGTTGTAGAGCAATGAAGATGCACACACACACACACATATATTTACATGACAATCATCTGCATATTTTCCATCTACCAACTTACACTCACTAAGTATTAGTCAGTATGAAACTATAATAGAAATAAGACCAAAGCCAAAAACCATGTAGTGGTAAACACATTTTTTTTACCATGCCTGCATCCATATATAAAATATGTTTCTCTGTGTACTGAAAAATAGAGAACAATCTGACAATCTGAATGCACACCCAGCCATGGTCGAATTTGTTTTTCAACCTTTTGGGGTTGTTGAATAAAATACCAAAGATAGGGCTGTGAATTGGTGGAATTAATAGAGTATTGAACAAAATATCTTATAGTATGTTTTCAGTTTTTTTGTGTTTTAAGTTTGAACCCCACCTAGGGATTACATTGTCACTGATATCCTTGTCATTGCTCTTCATGCACTGAGAGAAGTCATTGAGGTGGAACATGACATGCTATATTGCTGGCATCTTTTTGCTGGCATAGAGTACACTCAATAAAATAAATGGTGATAGAATGGGCATCAAACTATAGAAACCTTCCAATAAAAATGTATCTTGGTGAGATCTGATCTCCCAACCTGGCAAGGAGTACAATAATTCCATTCGCATACTGCCTTGGATTGCAACAACCTGTCAAACCCATGTCAATATGGAAAGCAAATAATGATGATGATGACAATGATGAAGATTATGACCATGTTCATGATCATGATGTCAGGGCTTTTAAAATCCAAGAATCTAACTCTCACTAATTAAACTAGCAAAGGAATTTCAGAATCCTTAGAAAAATTCTTAATAATGAAGAAATGCCAACAACAATTAATGATTTGAAACCATTTGAAGCACACTATGAAGTCTTCATATATTTTAAGGCAATATTCTGAAAGTCCAAGTAATTACAAATTTCTATATAGAAATCCAACAACTAACTTCATATCTGCTTGCCAAAACAAGCCTTGCAATTGAAACTAGGTAGAGTGAAATGTATCAACGGTATCAAGTAGACTACCGGCACACTAAGACATGCTGATTCTGTTTAAGGAGGATTTTAAGGGTAGAAGAGTTTGTGGGATATTCAGTAACTCACATACTAATTCAATAAGTAGATAGTTCAATTAATCAAATAATTGAAATATTCATTATAATCGATGCGTAATCTATTTACTATATACATATGTACACTGTCTTTAGAAATTCACTTATAAATATAACTACCATAGAAAATTCACAAAATCAATTTTAGATTATTTTCACTGTACAAAGCCGGAAATTTACAAAGAACTAGTGAGATTCAGATATATTTCTCAATGGTATTTTTGATACAACTAAACTGCAATGGTTTATACTTAGAATTGATAGCTCACTGTATATTATTTAACATAATGAAGACAAACATTATAGTCAGCAATGCAAAAACAAAATATTAATAAAATAAGTATAAATAACACAAAAATTACCAACAAAATTAAATAGGAGCACAACTTTAGCAGTGTCTTACCATGGCCAAAATCCCAATAGTTTGAACAAACTAAAGAGTTGAATATATGTATATGCATATCTTATTTTATTCTCAATTATTTTTCTGGTTTCAAACATTAGAAAATTGTCATGCCATACCATTATCTTCAAGCATGATTTAATCATATGAACTCCAGCATTGATTTCAATGTTTTATATTTTCCCATTGAAATTTGTTTATCGTATGGCTAAGATGCACTTCAACAAAAAAGGATAAAATTTAATGTATTGTTTAACACCAGTGTATGTAAACATGCACAACACCTGTGCACACATACACACACACCACATGTGTACACATACAGACACACTGTATATGTAACTACATGTAACTACTATATATATATGTGTGTGTGTATATATATATATATATACATATATATATATATATATATATATGTATATATGTATATATATATATACATTGTTGTCAGGTCACCAGTTGGTGCTACTGGTAACATGTATCCCAGTACAACCTGTCTCCTGGTCGGGTCGTTGGCGACTAAACTGGCAACCCCACCAAGGTTTCTTGGTGAGGAGGGTGACTTTGGACATCCTGCAGGACTAAAAACAAAACCTGTCAAAGGGCAAAGGAGCTCTTAAGAGTCAATGGCCATCCAAAATCACCGGGAGAGATGACCCCTTAGCCTTTGTCAAGGCAGAATTCTAGGAGAAGGAAAACTCTGATATAACACCTGCAACTCTGATGGTATCCAATGATGTTGACTTGTTCTTCTTTTTGGTAAATATCATCTTGGTTAAGAGAGTGGGACTGGCTTTGTGCAGTGCCTTTGCTCACTATAAAAGCTTCACGGCACAGGCATTGCTTTATATCTGGAGATCTCTCTGCACTTGCCGTCACATGGTACCATGGGCCCAGCACTATGTGTCAATAATTGTCACAAGTGCAGTGTTTGCACCAGAGTTTTCAAGTTGCTGGCTGGACTAAAAAGTCACACTCGTTCAGCGCATTGGTAGGAGTTCCCCTACATGGATATAAAGTAGTGGCCGTATTCGAAAACGAGTTGGCAGCCACCATATATATACATATATATATATATATATATATATATACATACATATATATATATGTGTATATATATATATATATATATACATATATATATACAACCGAGCATTATAATAAATGTTCGGTGAATCCAAACATACATATATATATGTGTGCATGTATGTATATATATATACATACTACTGTACGTCTGTATACATATATGTATGTACGTATACATACTTATATTTACGTAACAGCCGTACTAAGAGTGAGAAATGAAATTTCGTTTCATTTTTTCCGTTCATATATATATATATATATATGTGTGTATATATATATATATATATATATATATATGTGTATGTGCATATATACACACACACTAATGCAGTAGTAAGGTGCATTATATATATATGTGTGTGTAGGTGTGTATCAATTGTAAGCTCGGTACATAAGCGATGCATTGGGATTGCAGACAGGATAGCAAAGATTGATGGCTTTTTATATAGCTGATGCACTGGCATAGTAAACAATAAGTGCTCACAGGAAACAAGCCTTATCAAATATTCAGATGGCTCTTTAAGGGTAGTTAACAGCTTCTACTGCCTGAAGAACTAAATTACCAGCATTTTTGTAAATACAGTGAGCTGAAGTCAGGAATGGTTACAAACAGTTTAGAGAGCTACTATCACTGAAGGCTATATCAAATTGAAAGGCAGGTTGAATGATGCTTGTGTGCAAACAGTAATGCAGGAGACTTATGAGGATAGGAAAGAAATGTGGCATATGCTCCAGTGGATGTGTAACAGTATTATACATGAGTGACAAAGCATCATTGAGCTAAGAGAAACACTGGACATAAGAGGAATCAGATGCAAGGTGCAGGAAAGATGACTGCATTGGTATGGACATGTAATGAATATGAAGGATGAAAGATGCATAATGAAAGGCAGCACTTGTGCAGTCAAAGGAACCTATGGAAGGAGAAGACCTTGGAAAACATAAGATTAACTGGTGACAACCCATATTGCAGAAGATTTGCCTTCCCACACAAATGGGATAAAATGAGTATAAGGAGGATAGCCTTCAACTGTCAGTATACTCTCCTCCACCTAACTTCCTTCACCCTAAACCTGATGAAGCAGAGAGCTGGTTCAACATTTAGATTCTCCCTTCCTCTGCTTGCTGGTATACTCTCAATTTTCTTACCTCCCCTGTCAGTAT
>OZ024740.1:125581683-125585888 GCA_964016885.1 Eledone cirrhosa
ATAGCTTCCTCTCGGCCCATTTCTGGGTGAGAGAAGCCACCCTGCTCGTCACCTCGTCCCAGTTTTTGTCCGTCTGGAGGTCTGGACCGAACCAGACCCCTAGCAATTTAACCGGTCCGTCCGTCCAGCGCCCGACGACGCTGTTGGACGGCATGGACCTGCCTCTCCAGGTGCCGAGCTGCAGGCCCACTGACTTTTCCTGGTTGATCATTGCTCCTGTCACCGCTTCGTATTCTCTTAGTGTAGTGCCGATCGCCTCGATGTGTTTGGCGTTCGACACCACTACGGTGACATCGTCCGCATATGCTGACACGGATCTTCCGCATCCTAGTTAGCGCGGGACCTCCCACAACGTCTCCAGTTTGTGCAGTAATGGCTCGAGAGTCAATACGTACAATAGGGACGAGAGGGGACATACTTGGCGGACCGAGCGCATGATCTTGAACGGTTCCGAAAGATGACCGTTCACTCTCACTACAGAGCAGATGTCGCTGTGCATGGCAGCGATCCAGCCTCTGAAGACGGGCCCAAAGCCAGCCGCCCTCAGGACTGCCGCTAGGTAACGATAGTCGACCCTATCGAAGGCTTTCGACTGATCTAAATTGATCAAAGACCCACCCGTGCCAAGTTCCCTAGCTACCCTCTCTACGATGTATCGCATGAGGTGGAGGTTGTCGTGGATGGATCTGTCGGGAATGGCGCATGTCTGTGCCTCTCCCACCAGATCACCAACGACAAGCTCCAACCTCTTTGCTAGCACCTTGGCCAAAATCTTGAACTCTGTGTTTAGCAGAGTTATGGGCCTAAAATTATCTATGGTATCCCCCTTGTTCGGATCCTTTCTAAGCAGCGCCACCGCTCCTCGTCTCACAGAGCTGGGAATTCTCCCGTTCTGTTGCCAGTTGCAGTAGACGTCCGCCAAGAGGCCTCCGAACAAGTCTGGCATTTGTACGTAAAGTTCATAGGGCAGACCATCCAAACCAGGCGATTTACCCCTTGTGCAGCCAGTCATTGCCTCCCGTACTTCAGCGGTTGTTATCGGCTTTTCGCAACACTCCGCTTCAGTAGCCGAAAGCCGCGGCAGTCCGTCGAGGTAGACACTAAAGTCCATCCCTCGATCCGGCCCGCCACTGCCCCCGAACAGTTGAGCGAAGTGTCGCTGAAAAGCTTCACACATTTGCCCGGGAACGAGTAGCATGCGCCCGTCGTGGTCCACCAAAGACCGGATCGTGGCTTTGTTGCCACGACGCGCCTCCGCCACTCGGGCCCATTGAACCGCTTTCGTCCCCTCGTGTCTGAGAGCACGCACCCTAGCTCAGACAACGCAGCCTTCGTGCTTTGCATTGAAGAATTGGTCAAGGGCCAATTTCGCCGCAAGTACGCCTTTGCTAAGCGCCTCGTCTAATTTTCTAACTAATTCTCCCTCTGCTCTATTTTTCTCTATTGCTAAAGCCTTACTAAACCTAATGGACTCTATTCTAATTGCTCTTTTCAGAGCAAACCACCACTTGTTGTTGACGATGGCTCCCGTCAACTCCCGCTTAACTAGTTCGCTAATCCGGTCTCTGTAGGCCTTGCGCGCTGGTAAGGACGCGTTTAGCTTCCGGGTCCTCGTCTATGAAGCCTATCTAAGTCAAGCACACAGTTCACGAATTTGTGGTCCGTGTAGCTGACTATCTTGAATTGTGGACAGCCTATGCTAGACCTATCTATTTCCCTACAAAATACTCTATCTAGATATGATCTGGATGACCCTATGCGATTTGTCCAAGTCCACATTGGTACATTCGGGAAATCCATTCGGTACCTGTCAGACAGTTCAAAACGCCTGAACAGGTTGGTGAGACTCTTGCACCCTCCTTCCCTATCCACTAATCCCACACAATCCCAGCGTGCATCTAAGATCCCGTTCCAGTCGCCCACTAACACTAAAGAGCGGGACGTTCCAAGAAAGGTCTCCAGACGCCGGAAGAAATCAGGCCGCCCTGCTCCTGTCGGGGCATAGACGGCCACTAACCTGAAAGCTTGCCCGTCTCCGCTGGTCACGTCCAGCACCACCAACTTACCTTCTGGGTCCAGGAAGATGGCCCGTATAGCAAGATCCAAACCTCTCCGAAAAAGCACAGCAACTCCTCCCCCCGATCCCGGACGGCTGGGAGATGCGTACACATCGTAGCCGCCGAAGATCGGTGCAAAGCCCCGTGCTTCGGAGATTCTGGTCTCGCTGATGGCCACTACATCTATGTTTAGTGACCCGAGGTCGTTGAGCAGGTGGCCCTGCTTCCATGACGACCCCAAGCCACGCGCATTTATGCTGCCTATTCTGAGTGAGGTCATGTTGAAAAGGAGTGGAAAAGATGGGAAAGACCACTTACCTTACTTCTCGTAGGGGAAGGACGGTTTTTCCATCCTTTTCACTGCTTGTGGCCTCCTCATGAAGGATGTCCTTATAAATCCTCCTGGAGAGTGCTTGTCGGATGTCTCCGATGTCTTTGGGGAATTTTTGTTTTAGTGTCATGTACGTTTTCTGTGTGATGCGAGTGATTTGTATGTGTGGAGGTGGTGTGAATTTTGGGGTTGTTGTGTAGTCTTTTTCTGTGATGCTGGTGTTGTGTTGGATGTAGTGTAATAATTGCTTGTTGTTCAAATTTAATGCTGTGTAGTGTGTATCGTTTTGGTTGTTTTGTTTTGTTTGCGTTTGTTGTGGGTTTGTTTCTGTTTCGCATTTTGGTGACTTTTGTGGTGTAGGTGATGGTGGTGTTGGGGTTAATGATGGTGATGGTGTTGGTGTTTGGGTTGATGAGGTTGGTGATGCTGGTGTGGATGGTGACATATCTGTCCTAACTGTTTTGTTTGTTAAGTTATTTGTTTCCCTCTGTATTTTGTTTTTGGAGGGGGAAGGAAGAGAATTTTTTCTTATTTGGTTTCTTTTTCTTTTTCCTGATACCGTTTCCCACTCCTCGTCGTCACAATCTATCTCCAGTTGTGATAGGCCGGGGAGTGGAAAATCCTCCACAGGCGTTAGTTTTGGTTGTGGCGTGGTGGATGGTGTAGGCGCTGGTGCTAGTTGTGAAGCGTTGGGTGGTGGTGGTGTTGGTTTTGCTGGTGGTGGTGGTGTTGGTTTTGCTACTGTTGCTGGGGTTGTTGCTGTTTTAGTTGCTTCTGTTGTTGCTGCTACAGTTGTTGCTGCCATCTCTGCTACTGGTGGTGTTGATGGTTGTGTCACTGGGGTGGGTAGGAGAGGTGGCCTCAACCTTTTAGCCTGAGGGCAGAAAGCCCTTAGGTGGGTTCCTTCACCACAAACGACACACCTAGGCCTTCTGCAAATGTCTGCAATAAGTGACAAGACACCTTGCTTAAAAAGATCCACCCAAACCAAAAGGATGGAAAAATGGATGTAAACTGAGGCCCATGAGGATATTTATATGTTAGATTGGGGAAAGGATGGTAGTAGCAGAGCTGGATTTATGGGGGGGGGGGGGGCAGATGGGAGAATGCCCTGGGCACCCTTTGTTAAACAGAACTTCCTCTAGGAACAGCAATGCCTCTTTCCAAACCTGAACCGACCCCAATACCAAAGTCTAAATATAGACCTGGGTAGCAGTACAGAATGCAAATCTTTTGTGGAATATATTCATTTCGACCTATCTCCTCATTTGAAGTATTTTCAATATAGATATCTTGAAATGTATGGAAGTCAAAGATGACTGCATCAAAGTTTGAACTTAGAATATGTAGGACAAAACTAAAGACTAGTTTGGCATTCAACCATTTCTGTCACTCAACTCTGATGAAGAATCAAAGCATTATTATTCACAATAATATTGATGACATTTTCAGAAATCCTAATAAGAGCAAGTTTTCTTCAATATTCATTGGTTCCTTCTGTATATTTTCTTTTAATTACCTGGATATTTGGCATATTCAGGTTGTTATTTCCTTTACATTGAAGTGTTTCCCTGTCTGCATCTGAACTAAATGTATAAATCAAGACACCAATTTGATTGTTCTCTCAGACTTAGGCCTCTGTCAAGATTTATCTCATTAGATTATGCACTATGTTTATTACATTCAAATATTTAGCATTGTCACTTTCACAATTTACTTGTTTCTTGCTACAGTAGCAAGAACATATTAAATGTATTAGCACAATGTTGCAAAATATTTCTCATTGGTGTACAAACAACTAAACTATCACCAATTCT
>OZ024740.1:125603588-125606088 GCA_964016885.1 Eledone cirrhosa
AAAAGGCATATGTATATACATACACACCCGCATTAATAGAGATATATATATATACACACATACACACATACATATATATATATATATATATATACATATACATATATACATATATATATATACACACATACACTCATACATATACATATATATATATATATATATATATACAAAGATACCTACACATTCATACCACCATAAATACACATACAAACACCCACATATACATATATATACACACACGTATATATATATATATATATATATATATATATACACACATAAAAAACAGACATGCACATATATATATATTTTTCTACACTTATATATAGACATATTATATACATATACATAACTTCACTTATACACACATACACATAAGTTATATTATAATAATAAAAAATAATATATATATATATATATATATATATATATATAACATATATATATATATATATACATACCTACATACATATATATATATATATATACATATATATATACATACAAACACATACATACACATATACACACATATGAATATAGATATATATTCACACATAGACACCTATATATATATATATATATATATATATATATATATATACACACACACATACATATACACAGACACATATACACACTCACATATATATATATATCTCTGTGTGCATGCACACAACACATATATACATACATACACATATATATACACATAAACACATATATGTGCATACATGCACATACACACACATATATCACATAGATACGGAGATAGACATATAAATAGAGAGACATACATATATATACAACACACATACACACACATACATACACACGCATATACATATACATATATATATACATATACATATTCCTATATATACACATAACATATATATATACACATATATACACATACATACACATATACGTACACACATTCACATACACATACATATATAGATGCATATATACACACATATACATACATACACACACTCATATATACACACACAATCTTACATTCATATTTGCATGCACATATATGTATCCTTATATTTAGATATAAATACCCAAACCTATATAGACACCTACCTACATATATATTCATACATAGACGCTTACAAATACAGATGATAATAGTATGGGGGAAAGGGGGGTTTGGAGAAGGGGATCAAAGTAAATATATGTTTCAAGAAACATAGAAAATTTTCCGTATCTTTATCCAATGTATGTTTTTTTTACATATTTTTCAGTGTTATGAAATACAACAAATAAAAACTAAGGCAAAATCTATGCATCTCAAAATAAACAAGTATACCATTAACTATATGTTAACTAAACCAAAGATAGTTAACATATTGATTTCTAAGGTGTAAATTAGTTAGGTTTATAATATTTGAAGCAGAATTTTGAAGTTAAATAGTAGTAGAGTATTAATTACAGTATAACTAAATTAAAGTTAATAACGTTATGGTATCAATATTAGGAAATGAAATTAGTAATAGGGAAAAAACAAATAAAATAAAGTAGTACATCGGTAGTAGAATATAAATTATAGGTTAACTAAATTAAAAATTATATATTTATTTCTATAGTATATGTTAATTAGGTATACAATACATAAAGCAGATATTGTATTTCATCAATAGCATAATATAATTATATGCAAATAGAAATCAAAATTAATACGCATACATATACATATACATACACATACACATATACACACATATACACACAAATATATATATATATATATATACATATATATACATATACATACACACACACATACACATACACATATACATATACATATCTTTTTCAAAAAATTGCATAGAATACATTAACTAGGTATATATCCAAAACACATCGCATTCTATGATTACATGACATTCTGCAATTCGTCTGTATAAGGATACTAATATTAAGCAAATTAAAATTAAATTTTTAGGTTGATTAAAACTAAAACCAAATTATAAATATATTTCTAAAATGTATATTAATTAGGTCAATAATACTAAAAATTATTTTTCTGTCATTGGATACACGATATTATTTTGTTATATTTTATCTGTAAAAGAATTATAATAAAAATAATAAAAGGTTTAAATAAATTAAAATTAATCTATAAATTAAATTACTAAGTATATATTAGTAATATTTAAAGGTTTTTCACAATTTATGATTACATAATATTTTATATTCTGATCTGTAATAAAATTTTAATTAAATTAAATATATAGGTTAACTAACATTTAAATTAAATTAATTTCTAAAATAATGTTGTTAATTAGGTTTATAATATTTAAATGTTTTTTTTAGTTTATGATTACACGATATAATTAATTCCTGTCGTTTATTTAATAAGATATCCTTAGACTTCATTATTTCAAATAGTTCTTGGGAACATAATCTACATTCATTTCTATTATTTTGATAAGGGGTGGCTCTTTTGAGCACACTCCAGGTCAAATCATATTTTATATTCTTA
>OZ024740.1:125616088-125666088 GCA_964016885.1 Eledone cirrhosa
GACAGCATGCTTCATGGCATAGAGTTATGGCCATTTACGTTCAAGTGTTCAACTCTTGCCAAGGTTAGCTTTTCTTTTCATCTTAACAGGGTTGATAAAATAAAGTACCACTAATGAACTGAGGTCAATTTTATCGATTTTCTCCTCCCTCAAAATTGCTGGCTTTGTGCCTAAATCAGAAGCCATTATTTATTTAAGTTACTAAGTTACCTGTTAATTAGGGTTCCTCTGTCATTCATTATAGTGTCTCACAATATTGTACATACCGTATGTTCAGTGCCACGAGCCTTAGAGACATACAGGTTTATTTTCTTTGCCCACTTATTCCTGAGAGGGTCATGGGCATAGACCTCAAACACTCTTTCCAGTGGGTCCTGTCAGAAGCAACCATCTCCATTTGATCCAGCCGGATCCCTAAGCAAGACCAGCTGAGCTCATGTATGTTATCCAACCATCTTGCTTGTGGTTTACCTATACTTTTAAAAATATGATTATGTACATCAGGTTGAGTAAATTCTAGATTCAGTAGATTGGTAAATTGCCTTGTGTATACAGTTATGTTACTTCACACTCTAAATTCGAATTCTGTCAGAGTGGAAATTACCTTTCATCTATCTAGAGTCGATAAAATAAAGTACCACTCAAATAATGGAGCCAGTTGAATTGAATTACCAATGACAACGACATCCAAAACCTCCACCACCACCTTCTACTACTACTACTACTACTACTACTACTACTACTACTACTACAGATTACGTTTGTATGCGATATAACATCTTTCAAACCCTAGCCTTGCTTGAAGTAGCCAGTTTGGTAATATACCAATATCAGTCTATTAAATTGATCCACTACTTACCATTTCATTACCCTTCTCTAGCAGTTTGTGGTCTTGTATATTTGTACATGATCCTCCTTGTCCTCCTCCTCATCATCATCATGCTGATTTTATATCTGATTTTCATGCTGGCATGGGTTGGACAGGTCATCACTGCCCAAGATTAGTCAGTTTTAAAAATGTCTTGCTCAAATTTTCTATATTTTGACATGGTTTCTATGGCTTAACACCCACTTCTTTACAGAGTATACTTGGAACATTATATTGTGGCACCAGCACTACCACATTGCAGAGTGTACTGAGAAAATGTTATCATGGTAACAGTACTGCATTTGCTTAACAAGGAAGAAGGCATCTGTGGTACTTTTCCTTGACTCAAATTCAAACTGCATCTCATCTAGTTTAACTTGTTCCTTAATCAGCTGTACCACACACACACACACACACACACACACATAGAGCACATAGAGTGTTAAACAGTAACAACAACCAGTAGCTTCTACATTGAGCTACTAGAAATATCACTTTAAATCTTCATAAAAAACAGACCTCAGTGCCTTACAAATAGAAAAGACACATAGATTATATAGTCGAATTAGCTTCCAAAACAACTATAGGCCCGCTACTTAAGTTTTAAACAGGGCTTAAGCAACAACTAATATTAATATAAGTATCAAGAGTTAATCCTACTGATTCCATCCTACATATCTATAGAACCTTACCTTGTGCAAATCTTCTCTGCCTACTTATTCCTGGGAGATTCTTGGAGGCAGAGTTCTCAAATATGCCTTCCAGATGATCCTGCCGGATCTCCAATTGATCCAGCTGGATCCCAAAGTGAGTCCCAATGAACTCATAGATATCATCTAACCATCTTCTTTGGGGTCTACCTTGGGGTCTCCTGTCGGTTGGTTTTGCCCATGAAATCTGTCCAGTGATTCTTTCCTGAGACATTCTAACTACATACTTGTTCAAATGACTTACATTATTTATTGGATTGTCAGTATCATTAGAGAGTCAGATGCCATCCTATGCACCATAGAGTTGCGCCCCTTTACAGTCTGAGCTCAAATCCCATTGAGGTTAACTTTGCCTTTCATCCTATTGGGGGTATATAAAATAAAGCACCAATAGTGCACTGGCGTAATTGCTGACCTTGTACCAAAAGTAGAAACAATTATTTATTCAATCACATTACATTCTCAATTCAGAATCCTACTACAATCAACTTTCCATGTTGATAAAATAAAGTACTAGTCAAGCACAGTAGTTGATAATTTCAAATTTAGCCTGCCCTAAATTTGTGGTCCTATGCCTATTTTAGAAATCATTGTGGATTAGCAGTATCGGTAGAGGGTTGGACGCTATGCTTTGACGCACAGAGTTACAGCCCTTGCCATTCTGAGTTCGAATCCTGCCGAGGTTAACTTGGCCTTTCATCCTTATGGGATCGATAAAATAAAGTACCAGTAATGCACTGTGTAATTGCTGGCCTTGTGCCAAAAAGTAGAAACAATTATTAATTATTCATTTAATTATGTTTCATGTTAATTCATGACAATTTTTTAAAACATAATATTCATAGTTTTAAAAATGTTAAAAAAAATCAATCATCACAACATATATTAAAGACCAGGAAGAATAAAAGGAAAAATATCTAAAAATCTATTTATAAATATTGGATTTAGGTAAAAAAGATTTAAATGTTATGTCCTTTTGTATTGAATCTAAATATATTTATATATTTGTTAAATTTATTCATATCTTTATTGACATTAACTTTATTCTTATATTTATATTTCAGCATCTTGGTTTATGTTTGTAAATGTTTGTCAAAAATGTCAAATTATTAGACTTGATAAGGAAATAAAAACAGTTGTTTATATGACCAGTATTACCAGTCTCTCTGCTTACTTCTCCCTCAATTATATTATTCTCTCTCTACACATATATATATGAGAATAAACGTGCTGCGTTGTTGCTAATGGGTTACATATGAATAAAATTTGTCCTTCATCAGTGATCTTCCAACAATCATTGGTATTTCATCGCTTTAAAGACCATATACCTCCGGTTGGTGCGAGCAACGGCTAAAAAAAGTCGTTGGGACACGTAAATAAAGGGGACACGAGAGTGTAAACAAACAAAGATGGTGAAGCAACGAAAAGTGAGGAAGAAAGAGTCAAGTCCCAAATTTCCATGAATATAATTTCGGTGAAATCGTGAACGAGAGAGAATAAAGACCATCAAACCTGGTTGGAATGTGAGCAAGGAAGGAATTCCGTACAGGTCTAACAGTCACTCTCTCTGTAAGATTATATTAATAAAAGGAATTCCAACTTTGTCTGATTTACTCGTTTTATTTATAATCCTTTAAAATGTATAATGGTATTAGAATGAAATAGTATGGTAGAATATTAAATGTTAAGTGTTAATTGAACAAGTACTTTCATGCTTTCGCAATCTTCAGGGTCATATTTTGTGGTGACAGTCAAGTTTGCAATTTTCATAGTTGAAAATTGCAAACTTGCCAGGTCTTGTTTGCAAGGGTAGTTACATAACGATGCTGGGAATGTTTCATTGTGTAACGGTGTGTATACCAACGGGCTTTAAATGTATTCCCAGTCGCTCCGATGTAATACCATTTCTGGTTGTCTGATTCCAATGTGCATTGGTAAACCAGGTTAGACTGCATACATTCATTATGTAATGGACAGGTTTCAGGTAGGTGGCAGTTACAATTCTTGTCATGGGCAACTTTGGCATTATTGGTGGGCTGCGATGCCTGTACAAGTGTGTTACGTTTTGTTTGCCTATTAGCGGGTGGTTGTGTATTAGATATTCTGTTGTGTTCGATAGTGATTGTATTGTTATTGTTGTAAATTTGTGTTTTGGTGCTGTTATGTATCTTTTTAGCGTTAAGCATCTTAATCTGTGCCTCTATATTTGGTGCCGTGGAGTAAGATAGTCTAATAGATTTAGTATTAAGGATTTTGCTGTATCTATGTCAATCTAGAAAGTGCTTATTTATTATTCTAAAGAAGGTAGAGGGTAGGTTAGTACTAATAGAGGTGTTAAATATGGGGTTATACCAAATATATTTTCTACTGCGTGACTTGTTTGATTTCGATGTTGTATTTCTATTTGCCGTTAACTTTGCAGTTGTATGCGTAAGTGCGTGTGTGCGTGTGTTACCGGAGTTTGTGTTATGCGTGTTCGTGTGCGCTTCACGGAGGCTTTCTTCTATATATTCTACTCTATCTCAGTGGCCTGCCTTGTCTAATGCGGTATTGTAGTATTCTGCATGTTCTTCGAAGATTTGTCGGTTAGACGAGAGGCGGGAGATCCTAAGGGATATGCTGCGTGGAATGGATTTAATTATGGATAGTGGGTGGTTTGAGTTACAGTTGATGTATGCTAAGTTTTCATTAATCTTGTGAAAAGGTCTTATAAGTCCCGTATTTAGGTTAAGCGTCGCGTCTAGAAGGTTAACTGTTTTAGTGTTATACTCATACGTTATGCTAAGGCCTAGTTTCCCGAGAGTCTTTCTAATATTCTTACGGAGTCTTTCTATGCTCTGGTTATTTAGGTTCTTAACTAGGAGAAGGGCGTCGTCTCTGTAGATTCCACCGTGAAGGTCGCTAAACTCACTTTGTAAACTATGGGCTATGTAAATACCTACTAAATCTGTGACTTGAGCCGAGTCGTTAGCCCCCATCGTGATGTCAAAGTTATTTAATCTATCCTTACGTTCCCAATAGGCGTTTTCAAATTTAATTATTGTTTTCCTAGCAGCTAATATCATTTTATATCGTCGTCTGTTATGTCAGAATTGGCTTTGGCAAATGCTAAGGCTTTATCCAAGGTGTTGGGGGATATAGATGAGTAATCGTCGTTAATGTCAAATTGTATAAATTTAGATACTTCTTTGTTAGCTATATTGTTAAACCACTTAATTGTTTCGGTAGCGTTACCCCATAGTTTAATCACTAGTTTATTCTTCATTTGTGCTATCACTGTCTAATATATGTTTACTAATTTTCCCGATGTCCGATTTGGACGGGCATATAAGTCTAATTGTGGGGTTATTTTCAAAATTTACCTTGTGGTCCTTGAGATTAAATGTGGGGGTACATGACCTAAGTGGCTCCGCTCTGTTGTCTATTCCTAGGTGTTTGACTATATTGTGTGCCTCGTTGTTGATGTTTATCAGTGCCGCCTCATTAGTTTTTTTTTGTATTTCCTATGTAATTCCTTCCGTATGAAGCTATTGTATGTATTAACATCCATCGTATACACATTTGATGTTTTATCCGCTTTGACAATAATTCCATTGGTGGTTTGCAGCTTTTTTAGGAATGTATTTATGTCATTCTGGAGTTTATTATTCCTCCGCTTTTTGAATTTGATATTCATAATCATCTTCAGGACGTAATGGTCGCACCGTGGAATACAACAAGGAAACATACGGCTTCAAATCGTGTAAGAACCCACCTACCAACCCTCAACTGGATGCCTTTGAACAGGACTTACTTTTTATAACCTCATCCCAAGTTTCTCTAGGCCTACCCATTCCACATATTCCATCGAGTTTGAGCACTCTGCAACTTTTTATGCAGTTGTCATCCTTCATACACATCACATTCCCATACCAATGAAATCTCCTTTCCTGCACACTGTATCTGATCTATTTTATGCCTAATTTCTCATGCAGTTTATTTATGCTTTTCCGTTCATGTACCTTATGGTTGCACATCCATCTAAACATGGAAGCTTCATTTCCTTTCAATCTTCTCAGGTCCTCTCCATGCAGAGCCCAGGTCTTGCAACCATGCAATATTGTTGTTCGAATACATGCATCATACAGTCTGCCTTTCATTTTGAGGGAAAGACCATTGTAGTTAGCAGTGGTAGTAACTCACTGAACTTTCTCCAACCCATTCCCACTCTGGCTACTGTGCTTTTGAAACAACCTCCTTCACTGTTAATTTGTTCACCCAGGCAACAAAAGTTATCTGCTAAAACTACAGAGACATCTGGGTGTTTGAAGGAGATTGTATCCTGAGAGCTCTTGCTACTTACTGCCCGTGTGTACCAACCACATGTAAAATCTGCGTTCTTTGTTAGTCTGCCTGAGATCACTCTACATCTCTTGTTTACCCATAGTTTGCATTTAGGACATAGGAAGGAATTTCTACCTACTCCTTGTCTACACACTGAGCAAGGCCATTTCTCGAAGGAGGTCTGGACCCTGTTTTCCTATCTACTTACTAGAACTTTAGTCTTTGCCTAGTTTAATTTAAGACCATTCGATTCTAGGCCATACTTCCAGTTTGGGATTTTTTTCTCTAATTTAGCCATAGATTCAGCTTTAAGTATTAGGTTATCTGAAAGCAGGAGATCCTATGGACAGCCAGTCTTAAACTCCTCTGTTATAGCCTGCAGGATAATAAGGAATAGAGGAGGGCTAAGAACTGAGCCCTGATAGAACCCCACTGCCTGCTAAATTCTTCATTATAGTCATTGTTAATTCTAACCAATCTGACTATTCCTTTATACATGGCTTGTACTGCCCTCACAAGTTACTTGTCTACCCCTAGTTTTCTAAGTGCCCACCAGATAATGGAACAGGGGATTTTGTCAAAAGCTTTTTCCAGTCCAGGTCCACAAATGCCAAGTAGAGGGGTTTACCTTTAGCTAGGTAATAATAATAATGATAATAATGAATATATTGTGCACAGTGCTCAGGTGCACTACAACTCATCAAAAGTGTATGTATAGTACATGGGGTAATGTACAAACGTCAGGAAAATGAACAGTGCATGAGTCATGATATACACATGTGTGCATGTGTATGGAAGGGGGACATCAGGTGTAGTTTTGGCGAATTTCGGGAAGCATGAGGGTTTTAAAGGATGCAGTGTCTCGGCAGCTAACAACTGACGCAGGCAGTTTGTTCCATGCTTCAGCAACTCTAAGTGTGAAAAAATGTTTCCGAAAGTCATGGGAGCTGTGACTTTGTAGGCATGTCCATGTGTACTAGACACATGGAGATCAAAAAGGTGCTCAGGGTTGTTGTTGGCAAGATGGTTAATAACTTTGTGGGTGTTTACCAAGTCCATTGCCAGACGTCGGAGCTTCAATGAATCCATGCCCAAGGAAGCAAGGCGTTCAGAGTATGGTAGGTGTCTGATGGAGGGTATGCGCTTGGCTGCACGTCTCTGAACAGTTTCCAGGATGTCAATGTTTTGAGCAAGATAAGGGTTCCAGACTGATGATGCGAATTCCAAGTGTGGTCGTACCATAGCTGTATACAGCTTTAAATAGATGCCTGGAGAGCGGCTAACAAAGGTCTTGCTGAGTGATGCCAAAACACCCTCGGGCTTCTTGACAATTTTAGAGATGTGCTTTGTCCAACGCAAATTGCTGCTGACAGTAATGCCCAGGTCACGTTCACAAGAGGACTTCTTGATATCAGTGTTGTGGAGGGAGTATGTGGACGCTGGATGTTTCCTCCCAAAATGCATGGTGGTACACTTATCCACAGCCAGCTTCAGTTGCCAGTCTGTGATTAATTGCTGCATTGTGTCCAGGTCTGATTGTAGGAAAGGGTTATAGATTTCACGGTCTGTCCTTTTGATTTCAAGGTACAGCTTGATGTCATCTGCATATTTTAGTACTGTGGCATTCTTTAAGTTGGCATCTATGTCATTAATGTATGCAACAAACAAAAGGGGACAAAAGAACAGATCCCTGTGGTACACCAGATGACATCTCATATGGTGAAGAATACTGTCCTAGAACCGTGACTACCTCTTTTCGGCTGAGAATGAAGGATTTCAACCAGTTAAAAAGTTCATCCTTCACACCCAGGTACTTTTCCTGCATTTGCTTAACAAGGAAGAGGGCATCTGTGGTACTTTTTCCTGGCTCAAATGCAAACTGCATTTCATCTAGTTTAAGTTGTTTCTAATCAGCTGTGCTACACACACACACACACACACACATGCATGTACTCTATTTCTCTCTCTGGTTTATTATAATCTCTCAAGAAAATCATAATGGTTTGTAGGTCAGAATTGCCCTAAAAAATTGTATATATTAAGAATATTCCTATTCATAATTGCTATGGGAGTCGTTTTCTTGCAATGTGATTAAACTAGATGTCGGTAAACAAAATGGATATTATAGCTATGTCAAACAGGTTTGCATTTTCATTCCTTCATACTTCATTTCTTCACTTTTTCTTCTTACCTTCTTTGCTTCATTAATATCTTACTTATGGTTATGTTTCATATTTGAGTAAATCTGTGTTAAATGCGTGTGGGTAGCTATTGAGTGGATGTTTTACTCTAATAAATGCTTAATTATGTTTTTCAAAATCAATAAACAATAATTGAATATTAATTCTTCTCTTCTTGTACACCTATTCTTGGGTCCTTCCATCACTCTTTTCTCCTCCCCCCCCTCTTCCTCCTCCCTCCCTTCTTTGCTCATACTTTATCTTTTCTGTTTTCCAGTCCTCTCATTTTCACCTCCATTCAATTTTCCCTTCCCCTTCCAAATCACTCTTCTTTTTGTCTCTCTTTTCATTGGTTTTTTCTCTCTTTTAATAATCACTTTCTTAGCTCCTATCTTGTTTTCCATTATTCCTCTCTCCATCCTCCCTCTTATTATTCATTGTTTTCCTTCTTCACTCAATCCTTCTCCCTCTCCCGTTCCTCCACTTTTTGTGTTTTATTTAATAGTGTCTGATTAATGTTCATCAGAGAGGAGAGAGCAATAGGGAGAATGAGATAGAAATATGGAAGAGAGAGATGGGGAGGTGTATAATGAGGGAAGAAGAAAACAGGAAGAGAAAGCTTAAGTAAAGACCACTTAGTTGATTATGGTTGATTATACAAAAGGATCAATAAATAATGGCTGTTTTGAAACCTCTTCAATTAAATATCAATTTAAATTTAAATTATGAAAAAAAAAACAAAAAACAAATGTACACACACTTACACTCACATGCACACAGACACATACATATATATATATACATACATAACCATGCACCCACACATACACACACATATATGCATGCATATATATATATATATATATATATACACACATCCACATAAACAAAACCAAAACAAAATTATATAATAACTAACAATAATAATAACAACAGCAACAACAACACAATCATTGCAAAACATAAATCTTCGCTGTAATAAAATAAAATTATGTTATGCAAATAGGTTTAATGTTAATGATTTTTTTTTTTTAATAAATTTTATCATACTTTTGTTTTGTTCCGTTATAATATTTTTGGTTATTTTTCTTCAATTATATCTCTAAAAGATAGAAAAATGTAATCCTCGATAGAAATCGATTGACTAACAATCACCTCTAATGATTGCTTGAAAACTGAACAGAGAAATGCTCAACCTGCTAGAAATAGTAGCTAAATCTCAATCTAATTATAGATTGCATTGTTACCATATTTTTAATGACATACACTGTATTTCAATTAATAAATAAATAATTTGGAAGGATTTTCTAAAAATTATTAAGTATTTCATTATTAAGATAGTGTTTGTAAGATAATTTAATAAAATGCTTTTCTAGAAAATATGTCAAAAGTTTTAATTCAATAAGAATGCTTTAAAATGAACAATCTTGTTTCATAGAACCAGAGTTAGTTTTAGTCAGGTTTGCATCAAATATTTAAAAGAAGATCGAAGATTGCAAATTATTAGATATCAAAGCTAAAGATACATTATTCCTGAAATAAAGATTGTATGGTCATGGCTATAATGCTTTTGAATATAGAGGGTAAATATAGGTTTAAACAACATTAACAACACTGTTACAATTTAAAGGATATCATATTGAGTATTAGGACTGCAAATTGAGCAGAAATGAAAGAGTAATAGTTGAGTATCTAGTTTCAAATTTTCATAAACCAGCCGATATTGAAATCCTGGTGATGGCTCAGTTTGGCTTTCCATTATTCCAACAAAAACAGCAGTAAATGTTTTATGGCTATTTTCCTTTTAAAGTGAGGTTAGTTTAAGGTACCAAGGCAGTTTCATCATCAACATTATCATCGTTTAATGACCATTTTTCCATGCTAGCATGGGTTAAATGAGTTGTCCCATTGTAAGACAAGTCAAGTTACATGACCATGTCTGCCTCACACAGAACTGTTTCTTGCTTGGCTTCTACAGCTGGAGGCTGTCCCTAATATCAATTGTATTTACATGCTCCGCTGGATGTGTAACAGTAATATACGTGAACGGCAAAGCATAAACGAACTAAGGAAAAAATTAGAAATAAGAGGGATCAGATGTTGTTTACTCGAGAGAAGGCTACGTTGGTATGGACACGTGATGCGCATGAAAGTCGATAGCTGTATAACAAAGTGCAGGGCAATAAAGATAGACGGTAGCCACGGAATAGGCAGACCTAGAAAAACCTGGGACGAGCTGATAAACTCCGACCTCACACACTTACACCTCTCCAAGACAATGTCACTGGACCGAGACCTTTGGTGGTACTCAGTAACAGAGAAGACCCGCCTTACCTAAATACATAGTAAAACCTACTACAGCCAGTAGGCATCTCTAACAAAATACCCCCCCGTCCCACCACCCCCACCCCATCCACACCACCCCGTACTATGTAAAGTTATGTTGGTGCCACACCATCCAGGCCGAAACAAATGAGATCGTGTAGGTGTCACGACAAAAAAACACACAGTCCACGCTGTAATGTGGCCGTGTAGGTAACACGGTAAAAACCTCCCAGACCCACACTGTAAATGTGGTTGGTGTTAGGAAGGGCATCCAACTGTAGAAAACCTGCCAGACAGTCCTATGCGAGCAATACAATCACTCTTGCCTCAAGTGGGACTACCCCCGTCCAAATCCATGCAAGCGTGGAACACGGACGTTAAACGTTGATGATGATGATGATGATGAACATGGGCTGGGGGCTTTTAATTGTAGCACCAAAATCACCAATTGACAGGTTGGACAGTGTGCTTTTGTCATTTCACTGACATAATCATTTTACAAGGTGGATTATGCACTTTTTGTCATGATACCAACATGACCAACCGTTTGAATTGGATGCTCTTTGGTGTCTCACCATCGACCACCTTACAGAGTGGATTGAGTGCTTTTTGTTGTGTCACAAGCATGACCACTTTACAGGGTGGACTGTGTGCTTTTTGTCATACCACTAGCATGACTACTTTACATAGTTTAATTGTTATGATTCACTTAAGTAGCTTCTCACCAACAATATTTTGGCAGGTGTATGAACTCCAGCATATAATTTGTAATTATTTTTTACTGTATCCTACATGTGACGGATCTAGTAAACAGAAATCCACTGTTGTGAATTGGCAGTATCGGTAGAGGGTTGGATGCCATGCTTTGACGTATAGAGTTACGGCCCTTGCCATTCTGAGTTCAAATCCCGCTGAGTTTAACTTTGCCCTTCATCCTTACGGGGTCGATAAAATAAAGTACCAGTAATGCACTGGTAAATTGCTGGCCTTGTGCCAAAAGTAGAAACAATTATTTTATAATAGCTCTCTATTTGCTTCAATCTGTGTCCTTTGATGTGCATTGTAGGTACATTCTCTCTGTAGGGTAATTATTCAATTTAACTGACAACTAGAGGTCAATGTGTCTATTCATGTCAAAAGTCCATTTAATTGAAGAGGGCATAAAATATATTTTTGTTTTTAATGTAAAAATAAACTTTAATAGAACATGTATAATATACAATGGCTGACAGGATGGTGAAATTGCCCCAAGGGACACAGAGGGTATCATGTTGGAACAGCCACTCCACTGTGCAGGGCTCTTGTGAATGAAATTGGATAGATGGAAATTATTTGTAAGCCTGTTGAATGGACTGTGCCTATAATTCAATGGCCCAACCATGTCACATATTGTGTCACACAGAATCTCCTTAAGAATTGCATTAAGAGTACATGTGTCTGTAGAATGCTCAGCAACATGTAAATTTCACAAGCAAGCCTTTTTTTTAATCAAAAACCTGGAACATTCATCTTCAAAACTAATATAGTTCTATTCTTATATAATTGTCTAAATTTAATTTAGTAAACTAACTCTTAATTAACTTGCCTCATCTTTGGAATATTTGTCTCATCTGATGCTCATTTATATATACTGATTGAATTTATTAACAGTTTTCAGTAGGTGTTTCAGCTTGGCATGATACTTTGCATTACCATATATCTAATGAAGACACTGCCTATGATTTTTAATTAATTTTAACAGTATAAAAAATTTGGAGGGATTTATAATATTACTAACTTTCTGTCAATAGGCTGGGGCTTAGAATATAACTTAAGAATATATTTGTACATAACATTATAATGAAAGGCTTAAATTTAAACATGAATACTTTAAAACAAATGTGTTTCCTTCAGAGAACCATAAGCATTTTCAGGTAGCTTGATACTAAAATAGTTAAGTCATCATCCAGATAGAAGAGATGGTGTAACATTTGTCTGCATTTATAGCTATCATATTTGTGGTTTATCAAACATTTTTAATTGAGCGATTATTAAGCAGACGAACAAGGGAGATAATGAGACTCATCGAAATATTTCTCCATTATGAGTATACAGTTGATTTTTAGCAGCTTTTTTCCCCTAGCATATCACAGATCTGTAATTTCAGAACTGTCTGATTAAAAAAAAAAAGACCCAGGAACCCACAAATCAATTACTATGTTCCCCTCTTATAAACATACAGATGTTAATTTTGGTATTTCTACTAATTTGCTGAATTATTATCATCAGTATTATAATCATTATAGTAATTATTTTGATTCTTTTTTTTTTGTTATTGATTTAATTACAATTATAAAAACATATCACTATTATTGTTTTTGTTATCAGCATCATCACCCTCATCATGAAAGTCTTTAAAGATGTTTGGATTATTAACATGATTTAATGGATGTAATTATTTCATTATGGATTATTTTACAAACAGTTGATATTGGAAAGATGGTCTGTTTTAAACAACATTAAAACATTAAAATGATGTTTTCTAACAGACAAATGGTCTGTTTACAACATGATTTTACTGTATTTATAAACATTTTCAATATAGCTTCCTCCTCAAGAGGAGCAATGGGAGCTAGTGATGAGAAACGGAGTAGCACTGAATATATCACTTTAAAAGTAAACAGTTATTTAATATGTTAATGCAAGCACAATTTCAAAGAGAGATAAACAGAACTTCAAACAAAATAAATGGTGAAAATTACAATAAAACAAACAAATACACTCTCATGTAAAAACGGTTACAATTTGTTATCTGAAAATGATAATCTGCACAACATATTAACTCCTTTGATAACAAACTGTCTGCAATCATCCCTAGTTCCATGATACAAAACTACTTGGTTTAATGAACTTATCTAAAATGCTTTCATCATAATTTTATAAAATAATTTTTGTTCTGCTCCAAACTCCAGATTATTAATAATAATAATAATTGTTTCTACTTTTTGGCACAAGGCCAGCAATTACCCAGTGCATTACTGGTACTTTATTTTATCGACCCCATAAGGATGAAAGGCAAAGTTAACCTCGGCGAGATTTGAACTCAGAATGGCAAGGGCCGTAACTCTATGCATCAAAGCATGGCGTCCGACCCTCTACCGATACTGCCAATCCAATAATAATAATAATAATGAATAATAATGACATTAATAATGTGGTAATTAATTATATTACTTAATCTCTTATATTTTTGATTACTTAAAAATTATTTAAAATTCATAGGAAGTGTGCAAACATGAATTGTTAATTAATAAGAATTCTGGAAAATTGTTGGTCTAAAAAAGAACAAAATCTAAGCACTGCTTGGATTGATTATAGAGAAACCTATGGCAGTGTATGACATGAATAGATATTGGAAGCTCTAGAAATTTACAAAATATCTCCCCTAATATCTAACTTTTTATGAGTTAGCATGACAAAATGGAGTATAAACCTCTTTTAAAACCATAACAACGGAGTCATAAAGTCAAATAAAATTAAAATTAATTGTGGAATAATCGAAAGCGAGGCTCTCACTTCTCCTTGTTTGCCTTTCTCTTTTTCAAGTATCAAGTGAACTCACCAACATGAGATATGGGTATAAGATAAATAGCAAAATAATGAGATCATTAACCATTTGTTTTTTATGTATGATCTAGAATTCTATGCTAAAAACGACAGAGTTAGAAATACTTTTAACACCTATGAAGCAATTTACCAATAACATTGGCATGGAATTTGGCCTTGACAACTCAATATTTATACAACCATACAGGCAACTATAAATATCTTGTCAAAAACGAGGAAATGGAATTAAACATAATCAAATGAAGGAGAAAATACGGAAATAATATTACAGAAGAGTAAGGCTGATCCTGAAAACTGAACTAAATTCTAGAACCCATTTCCAGGCTATAAACAATTTAGCTGTATCAGTAATATGATACAGTTATGACATTGTCAATTGGAACTCAACTGATCTTCAAAGAATGGACTCCAAAACTTCAAAGCTCCTTAGAATCAACAAAATTCATCACTTCAAGACAGACGGAGATTGCCTATATTTGCCAAGACAAGAAAAAGGAAGACGGCTAATCAAACTGGAAATGTCATGCAAAATAGCTACAATAGGCTTACAAAGAGCACTGATGAATAGATGATGGTGTTAGTAAGAGAACACGAAAACCAAAAGAAACTCCATTCAGTACCCAAAGAGACAAGAAAGTACAGACATCATCATCATCATCATCATCACCGTTTTACGTCCGTTCTTTCACGCTAGCATGGGTTAGACGGGTTGTCCTATTGTGGGCAGTGTCTGGTCGGCTGACCATGCCTTGCTCATACAGGAACTGATTTGGCTTGATTTCTACAGCTGGATGCCCTTCCTAACACCAACCTCATTTACAGTGAGTGCTGGGTGCTTTTTCGTGGCGCCTACACGTCCACTTTACAGTGTGGGCTGGGTGCTTTTTTTTGCCGTGGCACCTCCACGTGGGGTGTGTGGAGGCATATTGTCTATATGCTTCAGCTTGTACCCATGGGAGGTCGGGTACTCTGTATTACTGCGTGACGCCAGAAGTCACGGTCGTGTGTCATTGTCTTTGAGAGGTGTAATTGGGTAAGGTCGGCTTTTATCACCTCATCCCAGGTCATCTTGGGTCTCCCCACTCTGCGGTTTCCATCAACTTCTAGTGCTCTGCACCTTTTTATGCAGCTGTCATCCTTCATATGCATCACATGTCCATACCAGCGCAACCGCCTCTCCTGCACACAGCATTTGATTCCTCTTATGCTCAGTCTCTCTCTCAATTCACTTATGCTTTGTCGTTCACGTATATTACTGTTACACATCCATCGGAGCATGCAGGCTTCGTTTCTCTCTAATCTCCATAAGTCTTCCACCTTCAGCGCCCAGGTCTCACTACCATGCAACATCGCTGTTCGGATACACGCATCATACAGTCTGCCTTTCATTCTGAGGGAGAAGCCTTTTGCAGCTAGCAGTGGTAGTAGTTCCCTAAACTTCTTCCATCCCATTCTTACTCTAGTTATTGTACTTTCTGAACACCCACCTCCGCTGCTAATTCGGTCACCTAGGTAGCAGAAGCTGTCTACTGTTTCTACAGGGCCCTCCCAGAGATTGGTGGTACTTGTTTCCTGTGGCTGTTTGCTGCTTGCTGTCTCAGCACAGCTGCTGCATGTGAATCCTGCATGTGAATCCAAGACAAGAGATAAAAACTCAAAACATATACCTAAATAATGAAGTTGACCTAATTCCAACTAACCCAGCACAAATCCACAGAAGCAAGTCTAGAAGGTCTAAAAAAGTTTAAAGAAAGATGGTAACAAAACCCTCTGCATAGCCAATTCCCACTTTGCACCAAAGATGCTGATGTAAATCAAGTCCAAACCCATCAGTGGTTACAAGGTTCAGGGCTAAAGGATGAAACAGAATGCTTTATCTTTGCTGCCCACGACTGGAGCCTATTTACTAGGAATTATCAGGCAAATATTCTCTGAAATGGAACAGATCCCACTGTTGGTGAAAACTGCCCTGATATTAAAGATTTAAAAATAACACCTACTAACTCATTGGCATGACTGTACTATCTGATAGAAATGTGTCAGCAAAAGAGTATGAAAATCTGAAAAATTGAGATAAACAGAATGTGGTAGCTTAAAATAGAAACTATTCTGGTAGCTGTCATAAAGAAAATTGTTCAAAAGATTCTAGAAAACATACCTGGCAAATCTAGCAACTATGAAATCCAAAAGATAGTTCTAAGAAGTAACCCCCCATATATTTCATAACTTTTATCTTTGTAATATATGTCAGCTCACAATCTTTTCTTTTTAATTTTTAGTATAAATTTAATTGATATCTCATACCATTCAAATATCCTGAATCCAAAATGAATTCATAAAATTTATATTCAATACTTCTTTGTATCTCCTCCTACTCCTGCTTGTTTGTATTTATTTTCCCAAGGTTTTGTTTTAAAATTTATTTACCTAACAACTTTTGTGATGTGACTTGTTAAAATGAATGTGATGACAGAAAAATATATGCAAAAAAAAAAAAAAGCTACCGACAACTGTCAAAATCAACGTTGCCTGCCTTAAGTATATCGTGTAGTCATTGCATATCAAGTGAAATCAAAGTAAAAAAAAAATATCTTCAATATGTTATATAATGTCTTAACTGCTCACCTCTTTTCCACATATTTCCACATACTTGTAATGCAATTAACTGAAGGCATTTTTTATTGCATGAATGAATGAAATCTGGCTGCAATAATAGATTTATTTTGATATTAATACTATTGTTGTTGTTAGACACCAGACTAAACAACTTGTAATATGTAGTTATGTTCCTTTATAATCTGGTTTCAATTGCCTCTAGGTTTGACTTTGTGTTTCAGCTGTCTCTTCAGTTGATAAAATAAGTATTTTATTTCGTCAGTAAGTTCACATATATATGTTTAATAAACATAGATTTAGCTTTGTTGTGTAAATAGTCCCTGGATTTAAACCTTAGGGCCCCCTCTCTCTCTCCCTCTCTCTCTCTCTGATAAACTTGAGAACACATGATGTGCTACAACTCGTTTTCTGCCTCCAACCTTGTTGCTTAGGCTACAAACCGAGGATCTGCTGCCTGCCATGTAGACTGCTTCATTTTTGTATCAGTCTCCCTTGAGACCACTAGTGACCTTGGTCTCCATTCGACTCTTGTAAAATCAGAAAGACAGAGCCCCCCCCCCCCCCCCCCGTGAGGTTAGGTGACTGTAGCAGCAGGTGTCTCTGGCCATTCACCATTGTAATTCCTTCGCCATTTTGTCTGTGGAGCACAACTGAGGAATTGCTCAGATTGGAGTATAGTGTCTATCCCTTCCCGTCTCCCTTTCTCATATTGCTTGTTTTTTTATTTTTCTTCTTTTCATTTCCTTTTTTTGTTCCCTTTGATAGTGTGGATTGTTTTTGTTTAAACAACTTTGCTTGTTTTTATTCTTTATGTTCAACTAAATTTGGCAACTTATTGTTCTGCTTGGGTTTTCGTGCAGAGTTTTTTGTTTTTTTTGTTTAACCACAGGGTATTTTTACACAGAAAGACTGAGTGTATGCTTATCAAATACATATGTGACTTTATTCACAGTATATCGATAAGTTGCAGTCTATCTCCTGTTGCTTTAATCTATTCATCTGAAAATGAGTACCAGCTGTAGCAGGGGATTATTCACAGCTTTTTAGTGTCATAGCAACCCAGCATAAGTGTCGGCCCAAACAACAACAACAATAACACTGCCACAATTTAAAAATACAATATCATACTGAGGACTTTAGCTGGAATGCCTTCAATCAAAAATCTTCTTTATCAGGGATGGCCTGGGGCTAAACACAATAGCAGCTACTTAAAAGTAATAAATATATAAAAACAATAAATAAACATTTGCAATACTATTATATAATAGAAGCATATAGCATCTACCTTGTGCTCTGTAAAATAGGATCATCTGAGATTCAGATTTTGTTGCTGAAGTGTCAGTCGTGAACACTTCGATGTCCATGCTTGGTAGAACTTGGCACAGCTTGCAGGTTTGCTGTATGTACTTACACTTCCCCTCTCTGCACAAAACAGAGTAAATTAAATTACAAATTTGATAGTCAAGACCATTAAACTAGCTTCTGGCGAAAGCCAAAATTTCTTCACCGGACGTTGTATTATATTTGTGTTATTATATTATTATGGAAAACATTTCTTCTTAGCTCTGTTGGAATGTGTCCAGTTGATAGGATGGTTCCCACATTCATAGATTTTGTTATAGTTACGAAACATCAGCTCTAGCTTCTTGTCCCCCTTCCCCAACCAGTCTCACACCAGTGTATAGATGTCAAATTTAATAGAAAATGATTGCTTACGACACTGATATTAATAATGGTGGCAGTGGTGATAGTGGTGGCAGTTGTTATAATAGTTGCAATGATCTTGTTGATGAATATGATGATGATGAGCTGTTGATGTTGACAATTAGAATGATGGTGGGGAAGGTGATGAGGAAATTATTGGTTGTTATGAGATCACCGACAGAAATGTTGGTGGTAAGGTTAATAAAGATTGTGATGATGGTGTTGGTGAAATGGTTTGTAGTAAGAGAAACAACAAACAACAACAATAAATATAATAAGCAGAGATGGTGGTGGTGAGAGAATGAAGATGATGAAGAGAATGATGAGGAGTAAAAAAGGATGGTGAAGTTAGTTGTAGGGTAGTGGGAGAATCTGGAAGATGATGAAGAATATGACGACAGTAATTAGTAGATTTTATGGTACCGAAGGTGGTTTTGGTGGTGTTTGGCTGGATAATGATAGTGGTGCTGCCAAGAATACTATAACCGAGAATAGCAACAACAATGATAATAACAATAATAATAGTGCCTGTGCTAAGATGATGGTTGTAATATTGCTGCTGCTACAGATGATGATGTTTGCTGTAAGCAGTTGTGTGTAAGTTTGAAAATATTGATGCTGGTTATGATATTCATGATGATGATGGTCGCAATTGCTTTGTTGTTGTTGTTATTACTATTATTACTGTTGTTATTATTATCATTATCTTCTGGCTGTAAATATGCCAAAGTTATTCTCTTCAGGGTATTGTTTATCAATTTATTAAAAGTAAACAAATCTGAACTGAGAAGAACTTGAAGAATAAAGAACTAGAACAAGAATAAAAGTCTATCGTGATTGATACCAGTAATTGAGGAGTGGTTCTGACCCTCTGTCTTGTGTAAGAAGGTGAGAATGTTGTTTTACTTCAATTTTAGGATAGTAAATAATGAATAAATGGAAATAAAGTTATGATATAAGGCTTGATATGGTGAGTGAGAGGAGGGCCTTGAGAAAAAGTGTGGTCAGTGTGATATAAATGAAGAGGAGGAGAAGCAAAATTCATAGGGGGATTATAGAATGATCCAGGCAGAAGGTGTGAAATACGGATAAGCAAATAGAGTAGGATTCAGGGAACAAGCATGATCAGTTAAGTGCATACACAGTTACATAACATAGTGACATATGCAAACAAGTGTATATAAAAGTAGGCACACTCATACATATATGTCTATACACCTGCAATGCTTTGCTTTCATGATATAGATCTAGAATTATAATCCTCTTTTCCCATTACTGCTTCTCTCTGGCTGGCTGTGGACACAACAATCATCTTAGTGCTGGTTTCATGATAAAATGTGCCTAGTGCACTCTGTTACTGGTAGTGCTGATAAAATGCACCCAGTACACTCTTTAAAATGATTTTTTGATGTCATGAGGAAATACACAAGGACGCTCTAGAAAGTGGTTGTTTTTGTACAATGATAACATGAACCCTGTACTCTCTGTAAAGTAGTAGTGCTGGTGCCAAAGTAAAATGCACCCAGTACATGCTGTAAAGTGGTTAGATTTTGGAAGGGCATCCAGCTACAGAGGAATGTATGACCAAGACATGGTTATCTGATTTGTCTAGTCACAGTACCATGATAACACATTCAACCTATGCCAGTATGGAAAATGGATGTAAAAAGGTGATGATGATGATGTTCTTAACTGAAAGACAAGAGGACCAGAAGGCAGTGATGATAAGTTTAGCAAGGGCATGGGGTCGATGGTAAAATTACTTGTAAAAGACCACTGAGGCACATCTATAGATCAGAGGTTCCTGGGTTGAAGAGTATGCAGATATATTCCTTTGATCTATAATGTTTGAGAACAGGTCCTACTGTCTGTTGGTTAGTAGAATGTGTGGATGAGTTAAAGAGACAGAAAACTGATTTGAAAATTCACTGGGTAAGATACTAGATACTAGGTAAGATGTGCAATAGTGATAATTTATTTTTGGATGATATCAATAAGCAGTGTGATAAAAATATATTTAATTCAGCACAAAGAGAAAATTAATATTTTTGGCATCTTGTCATCTTGGCTGGCATTTGGTTCATCCTCAATACATATAATGTAGAATATTATCATAATGATAATGATAATGATGGAAATGTTGGTAATGATAGTGATAATTGTTTCTACTTTAGGCACAAGGCCAGCAATTTCCCAGTACATTACTGGTACTTTATGATAGTGATAATGACAGTAAGAATGATTTATTTGAGCAAAAAGATGATAGTAAAGAGGTGTATATTTGTTATTATTAATATTTTTAGATGGTATATAAATTAGAATTCTAGACTTGAAGTATTTAACAGTGTTCTTTTCAAATCTGATTTCAATTCCCTCTAAGGTCAATTTTCTGCTTGATTTTACCATGACACATAAAATGTGCACCAGTAAAATACTTTGGCTTATATATTTAAGAACAATTATAATACAATTATAATTAGTATATAGGCATACCATTAGGGTGATGACATATATGTGTGTTTATGCTACAGAAACCATGAAAAAATGGAATGTATTTGAATGAAATGTAGTTACCTGACCCATCAAGGAAGAGGCTAGATCAAAATAAGTACTGACTTAGTCTGTAACAATCCAAACTCATGCCAATACAAAAGAATTTACTTAAAATGATGATATATATATATATATATATTGAGTTAAGAACTCAGGGTAGTCCCTTACAATTAAATAGCTCTAAGAAAAAAGCTTTTCCGAGCTGTACAATATAATTGAATAAACAAGAGAGATGAACACTAATATACATGTGTTCGAATCGTAAGGACCAAAATTTTCTAGGGTGAAAAAATACTAACTACAGCAATATAGTTTGTTATCCTTAACTTTAAATATTAGATTAAGAAAAATAAAGAAAAATAACAGACCTATATTGGGCAAAAATGCCTGGTAACAACTAGACAGTGTTGGAGACTGTTTCGTAACGACTTATTAAGTGAAGTTCTCACGTTTCTCTGCTCCTCAGTAGTTGTTGAGAAATTAGTGATCCTTTCACTTCTAAATATAATTAGAGAATGAATTGTGTACGATATGAATTATTGCATGCATCATTCGGAACCCAGCTTGTCTCGAACAAATATATATTGAGCCGACAAATATATATTGAGTTAAGAACTCAGGGTAGTCCCTTACAATTATATATATATATATATACATGTATCTCCCCCCTCTATTTATATATATATATAACAATCCCTGTTCTCTTCACCAGCTAAGTGCCATACTATAGGCATTCCCCTCAAATCTCCTTCCTGCAAACAAACACTAAAACTGCCCCCAAGTCCCTACCTTCCACATCTGATACACCTTGCTTGTTTAAGCATGGAAAGCTGGACATGCTCTTCCACAATGCTGCTGAAATGGCTAAAAGCTCTTAGTCCACCCAGTAAGGTGGTCATGTTGGAAACACAACAAAAGTCCACCGTATAAGGGGTCATGCAGGTGACATGTCAAAACAGCGCCTAGTCCACCCTGTAAAGTGGTCATGCTGCTGACATGACAAATAAGCATCCAGTCCACCCTGCAAAGTGGTTGTTTGGTGGCACAATGGAAACGTCTACTGTCCAACCCGTTAATTGGTCATTATGGTGATATGATAACCCACTGAGGTTAACTTTGCCTTTCATCCTTACGGGGTCGATAAAATAAAGTACACTGGGATAATTGCTGGCCTTGTGCCAAAAGTAGAAACAATTATGGTGATATGATAAAACACACTTAGTACACTCTGTAAATATGGTTGACATTAGGAAGGTCATCCAGACATAGAAACCTAACCAGAAACAGTTTTGTATGAGCAAGACACAGACATCTGATCTGACATGTCTAACAATGGGTCAACTCGTCTAACCCATGTTAGAATTGATGATGGTTGTTAAACAGTAATGATGATGATGATGATGATGATGATAAGGAGGAGGAGGATGTGTGTGTGGTGTGTGTAAACAGCTCAACAATAAGAGAAAAGAGCATTACAAGTAGTTAATAGAACATTTGGCAACATGATCATCATCTTCATTTAACGTCCATCTTCCATGCTAGCATCGCTTAGACGGGAGTTGTCCCACTTGAAGCAAGGTAGGTCGGGTGACCGTGTCTTGCTCATCTAGGACTATCTGGCAGGTTTTCTACGGCTGGATGCCGTTTCTAACACCAACCACGTTTACAGTGTGGACTGGGAACTTTTTACTGTGTTACCTACACGGCCACATTACAGTGTGGACTGTGTGTTATATTTATCGTGACACCTACAAGATCTCGATCCCATTATCTCTTTTATATGGACTGGATGTTGTGGTACCAACTTTACAGAGAGAGGGTGGTATTAGTGGGAGTGGGAGGATAGGGTATGTGTAGTGGATTGTTGGGCGTGTATATTTGGTTAAGAGGTGCCTACTGACTGTAGGTTTTACTTTGTACATAGGCAAGGCGAGTCTTCTGTATTACTGCATAGCGCCAAAGATCTCGGTCCAGTGACATTCTCTTAGAGAGGTGTAAGTGTGTAAGGTCAGAATTTATCAAATCATCCCAGGTTTTTCTGGCTCTACCTACTCCGTAACTACCATCAATTTTGATCGCCCTGCACTTTTTTATACAGCTGTCGTCTTTCATGCGCATCACGTGACCATACCAACGTAGTCTTCTCTCAAGTAAACAGCATCTGATTCCTCTTATTCCTAATTTCTCACTTAGTTCATTTAAGCCTTGCCGTTCATGTATATTACTACTAGATATCCAATGGAGCATGCAACATATACAATGAAAACTGGACAAAAGTAACAAAACACAGAGGAATAAGATGTTATCAAGCACCTCCGTTATCGAATGATTCGGTTATTGTCCACTTTTTCTGGTGAAAATATATCACAAAAATTGTTACTTCTCCTGGTTTATCAAGTAAAGCAATCCATCCCTTACAAATTTATACATTCCTGTTCTCTTGCTGCTGCATGATTTCCCATGCCAATCTCCCACACAAAGCTTGAGTGTGACTCAGTCTCTCGCTAAGTGAGCATCTCCTCAAGCATTTGTTCTAAAATTTTGCCAGGTGTATAACTCGGAAATATCGAATATACTCTCACAACTAGCTTCAAAGAAGACCTGTTTAACTACCCATCTCAACTGATTTAGTCGCTATCCCCACAAAGCAAAATTAATTCTGAGAAAATGCTATAGAATGGATTAACTGAATGCAATTTCTTCAAATTCCTAACTTTGAACAATACAAGTTGTTCCCATTTGTAGCTTTTTTTATAGTTACCCCTCTTTACATTATTTTAAAAGATTTGTCTATTTATAGCTAAAGAAGAGATTACCTGCCTTTGACGAGCTCTCTGGTATGTACTAAAAACTTCAAAACAATCTGCAGAGATAGCTATTTTATTTATATAACAGGCTGAATGAGTTGGAGTATATAATCCAACAAAACTTAAGTACCTGCATATCTCAATGTTATAACTAATTATACTTAACACATCCTATGGATTGAGTACTCTTGTAGCAAAATCGTTTTTCACATACTGACCCCCGACTGACATATGGCTGCTATTTCTCTTTATCTCGGGTTGGTATCAGTGGTCTGTAGAGGTTGACCAACTTGAGGTTATTAAATGAGATTTTTTTTCTTTTGGTCATTCCACTCTTGTTCCTCAGAAGAGAAGGATCACTTCAAGTTGTTCAAACAAGTGGTGAGATGTAGCACTTCACAAAAAACCTCATGCCCTCTCAACAAGGGCCTGACAGCAATCCTTCCATTGGTACTTCTGCCTCTTCATATAGACAGCATAGCTTCATTGCCACTGCGAGCTTACTACTATCTATGCTGGTACATACTGTCTGACTACAACTTTAGACTTTTTAAGGGAACATTACTGAACATTACTGAAGCCTTTTTGAACACTATATTCATTTGTGAATACTAAAATCAAACTTTATATTTATGATTCAAAGTAATCATATTCTTTTTTCTTTTTGCTGAAGTGAAGTAAAGTTATATATCCAACCAGAATTATTTGTATTTGTCCTGTTTATCATCACAACAGCCCCAAAATTTTGCTTTACTCTTACCCTTGGATATTTCTACCAAACATATACTATAGAAGCATCGTCATAATATGGACTACATAATATAGTTTAATAATGGGGTGTATATAAACAGCACACAAGTAAGTAGAACCCACCCTTCTCGTTTGCTGGATGAGTATACTACAATTATGCACCCAGTTTTTTTCATTATTTAAAAAAATCTATAACCTTATAGAAATTTCTAAACAAAGGAGATATGTTTGGAACGCAACAAGCGAAGTTTAAAAATTGAAATAAAAACAGAAGCATCACCCTAACATAGATTACATAATATAGTCTAATAATCAGGCATATAATTACACTGAATGGAAGAAAGATGGGCATCAGCACACATGGGAGTCGAACACACACCTTTCGTTTGCTGGGCATGTACACTATCATTATGTAATGGTAGCATACTCCTCTGGCAAACGAGAGGTGTAGTTTGACTCCCATGTATATATGTATGCATAATTATGTGTATGTATGTGTGTGCATATAGGTATGTTTTCGTGTTAGTATATAGACATGTATGCCTACGTACATTCAAGTAAGAGTGCACATGATTGTATTGCATATGTATATTTAAATGTGAGTGTACATGGTTATATATGTATGTGTATTTTTATCCTAACACTAATCCTTTCACCTGTCTTAATACAGCTGGTTTTAGGCTTTAATTTATTAATAACAAATAATTCTTCTAATGATTGAAACTTTATTACTGAATTATGTTTCCTTAAATTTCATATTGCTTTTCTTAATATCGTCTATTAATATTATACTTGCAATTGTTATTACTTCAATCAATTAATATATTTATAAGCTCTAATTATCACCCTATATTATTAATGTAGAGAGTCTAGAGTGAATTAGATTTTGTTAGTCAAATAAATATTGGCTAGTTATGACTTGTTATATATTATCACTAGTAACTTTTAATTGGTATATTTAGTCTTCTATAAAATGTTAACGTCTTACCAACTATAATTTAAACTTTGTATTTTTTAATTGGAGATGTCTGATATCGAAGGTAAATGTTATTCATATTGTATAATGATTCTGAAGGAATCAGTAAAGAGAAGAATGTATGATGACACATCTTATTGTGTTGATAGAAACGTCCTTAAATCAATTAAATAATTTAATGTAATATAATCCTTATTTCATTCTTTTTATATATGCACTATGTAGTGGATAAGTTGTATTCTTTGTATGGTAGTTTGATGAAAAGAATAATGCCATGATTGAGTTGTTAGCAACGTTTATTTTATAATAACAATATTCACTTTGAACATCGAGTAATAATAATTATGACATGAATTATCCCCACATTAACTTGCTAGCTTCTACGAGTTAGCGTAATTGCATGTATCACAGAAAACGATATAGTAAAAGTTGTGTTGTATCTTACAGATACAATATGACAGGAAAAATAGGGTGAGCGTAGAATATAAACAATATGAACTTACTATGTGTGTGTGTGTGAGTGCCTATTCTTAGAATACATTATTGTCGTCGTCGTCGTAGTCGTAGTAGTAGTAGTGGTGGTGGTCAATCTGTGAGGCAGGCATGGCTGGCTATCTGGCTGTGTCTGTGGCCGAGAAGGAGACAACCAGTGAGGACAGGAGAGAATGATAGAAGGAAAGGTCTGCTAGATCGTTAACTTTAACACGGACTGCTTACTTCGGTCTCTCTGGCTCCAGATTCCTTAACTCGTTGTATTTATAATAGTGTTAAAGTTAGAAGGATGTGTATATGAGGTTGATTTATGATCAGCCATGTGGATATGGTCTCCCAGGAAGCTGGGATCAGAGGTCAAGTTGGTATGTACGTTTATCATCGTTGACTTGACAGGACAATGGTGGGAAATTTCCTATAATGGGTGGTCTCAGATGCGAGAAACCTCAGATTCGGTTTCGAATCTTCGCCGGTAAAGTATAGGAGTATTCCGTTATAGTACCCCCCCCCTTCTAGTGAGACAGCTAAGGATCGAACGATCAAGGTGTGTGTGAGGTTAAGATAAGTATGTCTTGGCGTATGGGGTCGCTCTCGATGTGTAATAAGCATGATTCTTTCCCAGTGAGTCGGGGAAGTTGTTGGCGAATCCAGAAAAGCGGTGGGAACTGGTCGCAGTTCCTGTTCCATGAATGCTTCCCCATTAAGTCGTGGAAGTGGCAAGATTGAGGGTTATATGCTATATGACGATGAGTGTGGAACGAGATGCGAAGCTGTGTGAATCCAGCTTAATTTAGCAATTCTCGTGTTGTGGCCTGTGTGAGTCCAGGTGAATTAAGCTGCATGTGTCGATAGCATGTTTCCGTACCTCAACCAGGTGAAAAGTGATCTCGCAGAATCCTCACAGGAATCAAGAACATACACTATAGACAACATGTTGGTGTGTAACAAAGAAATGTGTGTGTGCATGCAGGCATACAATACAGCGAAAGAAAATGTGTGCATGCCGTCATATAATACAGTAAAAAAAAATGAATGTTCATATATAGCCTGTAAAAAGAGAAGGAATAATTGTTTTTTAACAAAAAGCTGAGTTTTTTTCTTTTCTTTGTGTGTCTGAGTTATTTTATTGAAATTTTTTTGGTATAACAATTGTGGGGCTGCCATGAGATAAAGGGGGGGGGGTGTATAGCTGCCATGGGAGGGGGATGCCTGACCGGAAGCAGGAGGACGGGGGTGACTCGAGGGATCAGGCTGTGAACAGCCCTCTCTTAGCTACAGGCCCTGCAAGGTGACGGACGTGTGAACACAGACGCCAGTGGAAAGTACCCCACGTGGACGGTGGAACCAGCGATAGAGAGACGTAAGGTAAGTCCGAATACCCCCGGCTAGATGCTCTTTCGGCGTTTAATAAATAAATGTTGCCATCTTTCGGCATTCTTACTCCCTGCACGGCAGCCTTTTAGTTTACCTTTTTTTATTTATTAATTTTTTGTTTGTTGTTCTTTTTCGTGGGGTATCGTTGTTGACTTTTTTCCGATCTCGCAGGAGAGATGGCGCCGAAATTGAGATTGAATAGCGAGACGATCAAGGCTTTTAACAGCGAAGGAGATGTGGCCTGGTTGAGAAAGGTTACATTGGTTGCCTTGCTGCAAGGCATTGACAACGTTGCTGGTTTGATCGCTCTATATCTCAACGGGGACGCCCTAGCACAGTACTTCAAGATGGACGAGAGAGAACACTGAACGCGGAGAGGATAGGGCAACGACTTAAGGAAGCGTTTACTGAGGGACCGTACGCTGCTTTTGCCAAACTAGGCAGAGCGAGATGGAAGGGAGAGCACGTGGACGTGTTCGCGACAGAATTACGGCGGTTGGCTACGTTTGCCGGATTCGCGGTAGAACGCGAAAGTGCAGTAGGCTTTTATGAACGGGTTCCCCGACGAAATCTCCGTGAAGCTCCAATAACTGCCCGGCAACAGGGAAATGAGCATGAGCGAGCTCGTCGCACAGGCCCGCGTAATAACACAGGACACGAGGTGGAGTATTGCAGTACTGGCAGTGACGGAAGCTCATGGCAGTCGACAGCGACCGACGTATGACGAAAGAAGACCAGCCGCTGTGAATAGTCGTCCGTGTGCGTTTGGAGGCCGGTGCTTCAGGTGCCAGGGCCCGCACATGGCAAGGGACTGCAGAGAGCCGAAGCCAGGCGTAGTCTGTTATCGCTGCAAGCGACGAGGTCACATCGCTAATAATTGCGACCAGGGAAATGGTCTGAGGTGGACTACTGCGCCGGTAGCCTCCCATGGAAGCGAGTAGAGGCGCCTTTGCAGTCGCTTCCCGTAGTGGAAGTTCTGGTGAGGTAAGGAGGAAGCCATCGCAAGCACTCATGGACACGGGTTGCACGACAACACTAGTGATCACGGAGGTGGTTAAAAAGTGGCGCGGGATGAGCAGCATAAGGGCAGTCGACGGCAGGGAGATTATATGCAGAGGTACCAGCGAGGTGTCGATAGTGGTACGGGGAGGAAAAAAAATTAGGCTTCGGGCGATCGTGATTGACCAGGTGGTTGATGGAATCGATGTAGTAATGGGCATGGATGCGATTGGCTGCCTTGGAGGTGTTATAGTGAGTGAAATCGGGGTGATGTTTCGTAGCAAGAGGACATCGTGTGTTGGGAGAATCCACGAAAAACAGGGAGATCCACGAAGAAAATACCACACAGGACAAGGATTTCAGGGCAGTGTTCGATGGGCAGATAGTTGAGTGGTACTGGAAGGGAGATCCACCAACCCTGAAGAATAGAGTGGGTGCTATCAGCATACCTAGAAAGGAAATGCCAGAAGCGAGTTTGAGGGAGAGGTACAGAGTTGGATCGAGGAGGGTATACTGATTCCTTGGAAGGAGGAGGTGAGTGTGGAGTGTTGGCGCTAATGGCGTGCAGCCCACGAAGAACAAGGTTAGGCAGATGCTGGACTTTCGTGAGCTGAACGAACACATCTCATGCCACACAGGTGGTGAGGTCACGGATGTTTGCGGGGAAACATTGCGAGAGTTGAGACGAATGACGGGGGCCTTCACGATTGTCGACTTAAAGTCGGTATATTTGCAGTTACACGTGGTTGAGAAGCTGTGGATACCAGCTGGTCAGGTATAAGGGCCAGACATACTGCCTCACCAGGCTTGGCTTCGAGTTGAACTCTGCGCCAAAAATCATGGCGACGGTCCTGAAGGCCATTCTGGGGAAAGCAGACAAGGTGAAGAGGGCCACCAACTCCTACATCGAGAACATCTTGGTGGACGAGACGGTGGTGTCAGAAGCAGAGGTCTCAGGCCACTTGGGAAGGTTCAGGCTGACCGCCAAAACACCGGGGGTAATGGAAGGAGGAGCCGTGCTAGGACTCAAGCTGCAAAGGGATAAGACGGGCACACTGGTGTTTCGGAGGGGTAGCGAAGTCCCGGAACTGTTCCCCGATATGAATAGATGGGAACTCTTCTCAATGTGTGGTAAATTGGTGGACCATTATCCGATCGCAGAGTGGCTCCGGGCGGCATGCAGCTATGTCAAGAGACGAGCAGACGGAGTGAACTTGGATGACAGGATTGGAGAGAGGAGAGTGGCTATGATGCAGGAAATCGTGGAGAGCGTAAAGGCAGATGACCCAATGAGAGGACGCTGGTACGTCCCCAAATCGGAAAGCGGGACCATATGGTGTGATGCCAGCAGCATAGCACTAAGGGTCACTTTGGTGATAGGGTGCCTCGAGGTCGAGGACGCAACCTGGCTTGGGAAGAAGGAGGACTACAATCACATCATCGTGGCCGAACTGGATGCTGTGCTGAGAGGGGTGAATCTCGCCCTGAGATGGGGGTTGCGCACCATATAAATTCGCACTGACTCGTACTTGGATGGGTGAGATCAGTGCTTACCAGTGAGAGGAGGGTGCGAACCAGAGGGGCAGTAGAAATGTTGATAAAGCGCCGCCTGGAAACTCTGGGAGAGCTGTCCACCGAGTTCGGCCTGGTGTTGAGTGTATTTTTTGTGCCCTCAGAGAAAAACAGGGCAGACGTATTGACCAGGGTGTAGAAAGCCTGGCTGGAAATGCCAGGGGACGCAGAGAAGGGGATAACGGCAGTGTGTCGACTGAGTGATTCGGCGTTGAGGGGACTGCACGCCATGCACCACATGGGAGGAGATAGGACCCTGTTCCTAGCCAGAAGAATCGACTCTGATGTTAGCAGATAGAGTGTCCAGAGAGTGGTCGAATGTTGCGACAGATGCCAGTCTATCGACCCTGCTCCGGGTGTGCACGAGACAGGAAGCATCCCAGTGGAGCACAACTGGAAGAGATTAGCAATGGACGTGACACACTACCGACAAGGAACGTATTTTATGATGGTCGATTGTGGGCCTGGACGGATGGCGATATGGAGGGAAATGAAGACATGGACTGCGGAGAAAATCGTGCTGATGCTGAGAGAGATATTCTTGGATCGGAGCCTTTTAGATAAACTGCTGATGGACAACAGCACGGCATTTCGCTCGGAGGCGCTGAGGGAAATGCTTGACAAGTGGAAGGTGAACCGCTTCTTCAGAGCGGTATACAGGCCGAGCGGATATGGGATCAGGGAGAGATACCCTCGCACAATCAAAGCCATGGCGGAAAGGGGGCACATTTCGCCAGTGGAGGCAGTGTTCTAGTACAACATGTCTCCTCAGGCCGAGAAGTCGGTGCCGCACAGGGCAATATATAGGTATGAATGGCGACACCCGTGCACGGTACCACAGGAGCCGGTGGAGAGAGAGAACGCCTTGGTACGAGTGGGCGAAGAGGTATGGGTCAAGCCCCCGAAGGCGCGTTACACATGTCAATGGGGAAAGGGTAAGGTAACCGTAAATTCACAAAACAACGTGTCTATGGACGGAATGTCATGCCACGTCTTGGACATCCGTAGAGTCGTTGTGGTGACGGACTCTGAGGAAGAGGAAAAGGAAAGTACCGCCCCAACAGTGCGGAGATCGCAACGGAGCCACCGCCAATCTAGGTGTATGGCGGATTTTAAGATGGAGCAGTGTGCTGGGGTTGGGTTGATCCTTGAGATCAGGGAGCGTGTGGGGATGCCGTGAGATAGAGGGGGTGTAGAGCTGCCATGGAAGGGGGATTGCCGGAAGTTGAGGGACGCCTGACCGGAAGCAGGCGGACGGGGCAGACTCGAGGGATCACGCTGTGAACAGCCCTCTCTTAGCTACAGGCCTTGCAAGGTGACGGACGTGTGAAGATAGATACGAGTGGAAAAGTACCCCACGTGGACGGTGGAACAAGTGATAGAGAGAGGCAAGGTAAGTCCGAATGCCTCCGGCTACAAGAATGTTATCGTTTCTTGCTAGGAAGCTAATAGAGTTGTCGTTGTTATTGTTATTGCTGCTATCGAAGAAAATGACATGGCGATTTCTCGGGTGTGTAGCATTTTAGCAGTGAAGTGTTTGTAGAATCGAAGTTTGTAGAATCGAACTTGACGAATCTGATTTGTGAGCGTTGAAGTGAAATGTTTGCTTAGCTTGGAGTCACCATTATGCACGTCACGTCTGACGCCATAATACGGTGAGAAGGCTGTGAGCTCGAATCATGTCGGAGGTTAGACATATTGATGAATCGTGAAGGTCAGTAAAGCAGTGAGAAAATGTGATTTGCAAGCGTCGAATTCACCGTTGTATGGTGAGAGGGCTGTTGTTGTTTCGACTCGGATCACCGTTTGTAGTGAGAAGGCTGTGAGCTTAAATCTCGGGTCACCGATTGTAGTGGATAGTGAGAAGGAAAACGATGTGGTAAAAGTTGTGTTGTATCTTACAGATACAATATGACAGGAAGAATAAGGTGAGCGTAGAATGTAAACAATATGAACTTACTATGTGTGTGTGTGAGTACCAATTCTTAGAATACATTTATGTCGTAGTCGTAGTGGTCAATCTGTCAGGCAGGCATGGCTGTCTGGCTGTGTCTGTGGCCAAGAAGGTGACAACCAGTGAGGCCAGGAGAGAGTGATAGAGTGAAAGGTTTGCTACATCATGAAATTTAAAACGGACTGCTTGCTTCGGACTCTCTGGCTCTAGATTCCTTAACTCCTTGTATTTATAATAGTGTTAACGTTAGAAGGATGTGTATATGAGGTTGATTTATGATCAGCCATGTGGATATGATCTCCCAGGAAGCTGGGATCAGAGGTCAAGTGGTATGTACGTTTATCATCATTGACTTGACAGAACAATAGTGGGAAACCTATAATGGGTTGTCTCAGATGCGAGAAACCTCAGATTCGGTTTCGAATCTTCGCCGGTAAAGTATAGGAGTAATCCGTTATACTCTATAATATTGTAAATCTACTGTGATTGTAAATTAACTGATTTTACATGTCTTGCTGTGATGTATAAAATACTATTGAACTTTGATTACTCTTTACCTTATGTGGTTGTGTTATCAACTTGTCTAAATTATATATATATATATATATATATATATATATATATATATATATATATATATATATATATGGTGGAATCGAATTACTTTCTAGTAGCACGTTGCCTGCCACCATTCACTTTACTACACTCCTGCTGGTCAGTCATTTCATTCAAAATTTTCACTGACAACGAACGGCTGGGAATTCTTGTCTTGAATTTTACTTCTGGACAGAGAAAGTCTCCTGAGGATTTAGGATTTCTCGCGATACTCTACTCAGTGTTTCACTATTTTCCCAATGAAACTGCAGTATGACATTAAAGTGAGTAAGTAAAGATTTTTTTCTTATTTCTTTTCCGTATTTGATAATACATATATATATAGAGAGAGGGAGAGAATAGAAATGGCTGTGTAGTTGCTATTTAAGGTAACTTAAAATGCAGTGGTAATAGGAAGAAAGCAAGAACGGGGGGTGGGGTCCTCATCAGTTGTCTACTGGGGTCTAGGATATTTCTACGCTTTACAGACAAGATACCACTTCACCCCAGGGCGTCAATAACTGGATCAGTTATTGAGAAAACGAATGAAGGAGGGAAGGAAAGCTGAGGGGAAGAAAAGAGAAAGCGTAACAAAACAGCGAAAAAAAAACAACACAAACCGAGCAATGGGCGAGCAACTATAGGAAGGAAATCCAAAACCACTCGATAATGGAACTTAAGTTCGAGACCGAGTAATCGAAAGAATATATATATATATATATATATATATATATGAGATTTGTCCAAAAAGTAAGGGTATTGATGTTTCATTTAAATGCATGTTAGAAGTTCATTAAATTACAGTTTATCTTCTTCAAAATATGAACCTTCAGAAGTCAAACGGTTTCAATGTTTTTTTCATTGAACAAAGCAGTACCAGAAGTCATTTTCGACGGTTACAATTTTTTGTATGCATTCCGCAGTCCCAAAATGATGAATGGACGATTTCAACTTAGGGATGAGATAGAAATCACATGGAGCTAGATCTGGGCTCTAAGGAGGATGTTGATGAGTAGGAATATTTTCCTTTACTAGAAAGTCTCTTGCAATGTCCTTTTGGACTAGCTGGACCCATTTTCGAAGTCTTTCCAAGACATCTTTGTAGAAGGGGCGATTAACTGTATACCCTGGATGGAAACGATTTTTTGTGTCGAAAGAATCATAATCTTTGTTTTTGCCCTGGATCTGCTCATGTGGGCTTTCTTTGTACAAGGGGATTTTTTCTTGTGCTACACCTCTCTTTGCCATATTCCTCTGGATCATACTTGAACACCTATGATTCATCTTATGTTATTACTTTTACCAAGAAACCTGGCTCAATTTGATCTCTTTTTCTACAAATCCTAACAGATTTCCAACCGGTTGTTTTTGCTCCAAAGACGAATGTTTGGGCAGTAGTTTTGAACAACGCTTTTGCATGGGTAAAATTCTTAAAATTCTGTGAGCTGCATGTCACACACTATCATGTTGAACGTCTCTCTCTGGGAACTATATTAAGAGCGCACGTGTCAGAGTGCTCCTTCTTGTGTAAGCTGTTCACATGTTCTGACAACTAGAATAATCACCATCAGAACCAACATAGGTCCAGCACACAACAAAACTTTCATATTTGCAAACCTATTTATGAATCATATTGATCAGTAGTAGCTTGGTCATGGGTTTATAATGTGTGATTTGTCACTCATAATATGGTTTCTGATTTTTTAGTATATTATTGATATGAAATTATGGTTTGGTGTAATAACGTTTGAGCTCTGTTTTATGAGGTTTTTATATGTTCATCTATGTTATAGTTAGAATATACTTGCTTCATATAAAGCACTTTATGTATGATTTGTGTATTCTTTAGTGGCGTGTCTGATGTATTTGTAGTTGTAGTCTTCTGTAATCATCTATTAGTTTGATAGAATACCTGTTGTATAATCACGAAGGTTATCGAAACTTTTACAGTAGATGTATTAATATTACTTTTTCAAACAAATTGTAAGAAAACATGCAAATGCACGAAAAAGAACATTTAGTAAAAAGGTTAAAACTAGTACTCAGTAAGGTTTTCAATACAACATGGCTAAAAGAAAATCTGTTCCAATAATATATATATATATATATAAGTAAAGATAATTTTTTCACCACTATGGAAAGATGCTTCTACAGTAATCTACCTTTCAATGATTTTGTATAAGTTGGTCTATACAATACTCATCTTTTTCCAATCATAGAGGGTTCTAAATCCCACTAGCAGGCTAAAATTTCTTTAATCAAGAAATATGTCAAAAGCTTCTATTTCTAATTTAAAACTCGCTCCCTGTTTCAGAACAAACTTACCTCATATATATATATGAAAAACACGGGGAGAAGAATACTGCATGGTTGCACATGGATTACATATTATAAAATTAGTCCCTCATCAGTGATTTGCCAACCATCATTGGTATTTCATCGCATTAAAAATCAGATACCTCAGGTTGGTGCGAGCAATAACTAAAATAAGCTATTGGGACAAGTGAAACGCGTAAAGCGAGTGAGACAAGTAAACAACAGAAGGAAAAGCAAACCGAAGGTTGGAAAAACAGCAAGCAACATGATAGTTATCCGATCAGCATAAACTGGGTGAATTTCATGAGCTGCAAGAGAAGCAGACCGTACGCCGTGAATGGGGTGTGAGAAAGAAGGAACCCCACTACTAGCGAACGGGAGGAAGTGAGAAGGGGAGAAACAGTGAGTGAGTGGAAGTGCGAGGAAGAGGTCAGTCGAGAGAAAGTGTAACTGACAGAGGGGGCGAAAGAAGGTAAGAGAAACAGAGAGAACGGGGGAGCAGTAAGAGAGAACGAGAGAAACAGATAATCGCAGTTTAGGTAAATATATATGAAAAACAAGGGGAGAAGAATACTGCATGGTTGCACATGGATTACATATTATAAAATTAGTCCCTCATCAGTGATTTGCCAACCATCATTGGTATTTCATATATATATATATATATACGTACATCTGCTTTACCCTACCCCAACACCAACTAAAACACTAACAGATCACTACGACCTCACCCACTAATCAGAATACTACACCCCACCTCTCTACCTCTTCACTCCATCCACACACTGCTACTCTATACCACCTATACGTACAACCCTGACACCACCATACACACACACATACAAACGTACACACTCACATTTTTTTTATACCTCACTAATTTACTAACTGACCCACTGCTCCTACACACCTGCCTGTAGACACACCCACAGACACTCATCTGCACACATGCATTTCTACACACATACACGCAATCGCATATACTCACACATATATAATTTACTAATAAATCCCCCTGCACACACACCTATATACGAAAAAACAATAGTAACATCATACATACTCACAATCATGCTCACCATTCACACACATGCTTTTTTGACTCACATATTAAAAACAATCATTAACATCACATACACTCATATTCTCACAATCACACCAACAAAAAAAATATGCAATCAACATCACATACACATACACACACACTTACAGATACACATACACACACACAAAACCAATACCCAACATACTTCTCTTAATATAACACTGAGACCAATTTGAAGCCCCGCATTCATTTCCCCCTTTGACACATACACACACTGCCACCCTCTACCATCCACCCTGGACATATACCACCCCTATTATTTTTATCTTTATTTGTTATTATTTTTTAACTCTCCCTTTCGTGTATCTGTTCTCCCCCTATCTGAACTTTCCTGAAGAATGACTTCTGTCCAAAACGTCAAAGCCTTTTTCACTTCCACCAAGCATGAACATAGTATAACTGTGTAAAAATTGCCTACTATGTTTTGTTCCTTTTTCATCCATATCTATCTACCTCTCTCTCTCTCTCTCTCTCTCTCTCTCTCTCTCTCTCTCTCTCGAGAGAGAGAGAGAGAGAGAGAGAGAGAGAGACAGATATATAGTAATAATAATAAATATATATATGTTTATCCTGGGTTCAATCGGGGTAACCACAATAAGTAATGTATTCAATACAAGCAGATTATAAATATAAATATATAGAAATGGCTTCTACAGGACTTAAAGCAAAGCTTTCCTGATGATTTCTTCCAAATGAAACAACAGTACTAGTCCTGTAGAAGCCATTTATATATATATGTGTGTGAAGTAATTCCGTTGGAAAGGTACAGGAAAAAAGAGTGGTCTATGTAGGTTACAGAGCTTATTAGTTATCTCTCTATATATATATATACACGCATGTAAAGATGTGTGTGTGTGCATTAAAAATGCTAATATCGTTTTCATACAACCACCTCTCCATGTTGTGTGTAAGGTGATCAGCAAAGAATGTAGAGACAAGCAGTCTTTCTCAGACGAATTTTTTTTTTAAATCATAAAAGTTACATTCTAAATTCATTATTGTCTATGTAAAAACAAAGAATGATTTGTTCCAATTCAATTAGCTTTATTATCAGAGATTCAAATACAGGAAATTTAAGGAAATAGTAACAAATGAATTTTTTGTTTCTCTGTTGTACGTACAAAAAATTATACATTAGTTACAAACACTTCATGAAGGATATTTTAGTCACTGAGTCTGGACTTGCTGCCATTTTGTTGAATTATTATAATGTCTAAACTTTCATTACAAAATATTCTTTTCTGGTTAATGGTTAATTTGAGCACCATTTAAAGTTTCACCACGATCACTAATTGCAAAGATTGAAAAATAATTCACATTTTTACATTTGTAGTTATGTTTTTGTTTGTGAACCCATTATTTCTATTGTCTGTTTGTTTTTCTTTCAAATCTTGGAATTTTTGTTTCTTGTATTTCAATATTTTCAATATTTCCCAAAATATGAAATGTAATCTGAAATAACAAAGAAAGAAACATTTTGTAAAATTGAAATTATTATATGAAGAGTATCCTGTTTCATAACTTCATCAAAATTGTTTGAAATGGTTTTTAAAATATTTCTAATGTTACCAAATAGTAACTGTTTTATGTTAGGAGTTATTTAACTTGCCATTGGCAAAGATTAATCCATATGTAATTTGAGCTTTTGAAAATATTCTGAAAACTAGAAACTAAAACTGTTAGTTTCGGAAAGTTTTATATTTTTGGAAATCATGATATGTTCACAACTTCATTGTATAATTTAATAGCGAATGGTTTACTGTGTTTACATCGATGTTTTCATGCTAACATTTGAACTGTAAATTTTTAATTTCTTCCAAATATAACTGAAATACATCTTGGAAATATCTCAATATATTCAACACACCAGGAGAGATTACCTTCTTATTAATGTGAGAGAGAGATAGATAGATAGATAGAGAGAGAGAGAGAGAGAGAGAGAGAGAGAGAGAGAGAGAGAGAGAGAGAGAGAGAGTGTGTGTGTGTGTATTTGTGCTTAATCAGTATGAGAGTCTATATATCTAATGTTATGATGAGGGGAGTCTGTTTATCATTCTTTCTTGAATTCTCTATTTGAAATGAGTTTGCCTTAAATTATTCAAGGGTGAATGACAGCCACATAATCAATGATTTCAAGTTCCTCTAGAGTCGATTCTGCCTTTGATCATTCCAGGGTGGATGAAATATATATCAGTTTCGGTTTGTCATACTATTTCTTCTTACTATTTCTATACAAAAGAAAATTTCCAATTCCAAAAGAAAACTCATTACTCATTTTCAAGACACTGATCAGAAGGATTTGTATTTCCATTGTTTCAAAATACAAATTCTGATCCATGCATCTAACATAGAGACGAACATTCATTCACTGTGCGTGACACAAATATCCCTTATTTCACTAGGCTATAAATTATAATTTGAGACAAAATGTCAAGGGAAAATAGCCAGTTGTCATCAGTTTTAGAATATAGTAGATTCCATCTAAATTCATGAATGTAGAATTGAAAAAACAACAGAAGAACTAATAGTACATCAGCTACTATTACATTATTTATATAATTTTTATAATGATGATGGTTTTCTATATAGTTATATATGTTATATATAGAATTTCTATCTTTGATATGCTATTCACATTTCAATATATACCATATATACTCAAATATAAGCCAATCTGGATATAAACTGACCCCACATATTCTATGTCTAAGAAATAGGTGAAAACAAACCCTGTTTAATAGCTGAGGCAGCTAATCATACAATGTTTAGATGGGGTGGTTTAAAAATTATCATAAGTCTAATAAAATATATTTATGAAGTTTTACTATTTTGATATAGAAAATGTTTTAAGTGCTGCTTAGAGTATAGTTTTCGTTTCATAACTCCATTGCTTAATTGGTTCCCATTATCTTAAGTTTCAACAAGTCTCTTAAATTTTGTTTAATTCTGGCCACTCACTTGCTAGGAGTACTTTGAAAGCAAGAGATCAAATAAGAGAACTTTGTATAGGGATTCATAGAATAGAAGAGGAGGGAGATACAGCATGTGAGAGCGAGGGAAGGCACAGCAAGAGAAAGAGAAGGTGAAAGCAAGAAGGGAAAGAGAGCAGGAGCAATAAAATCAAATTAGAAGTAAGATTGAAAGAAAAAGATATTGTCAGAGAAAAATATGTATGGGTGTGCATGCATGAGTGTGGATGTGTGTGCATATTTGTATATGGGATATTTATGTATTAAAAAGTTTAAATTATAAAAGATTGTTGGAAATATATTTAAGGGAATGCATACATAATGCCAACAGCAATGTGATAAATGTAGTTTCATTGTAAAATAATTACTCAAGATATATTAACACCATATTTATTTAGAATTTTAAGTTGGTCAAAATCATCAAAATATTGAGCCCAAATATAAGCCAACCCCTATTTTACTATCGAATTTTTGGGTCATATATTTCTCGGCTTTTATTTGAGTATATATGGAAATGATTAACCTTCACTGCCTGAGCTTATAGATATGAATTATAGAATGTTACGTTGAGATTAAGTGAAATGTGAGGAGTTGCACTGAAGCAGGTGGAAAAGTTCAATATCTTAGGGCTATATTCATGAGTGATGGAAGGCAAGAGGTTGAATTAAGTGCAAGAATTGTAGTAGCTGGTGCAGTAATGTGCTAGCATTAGCATTTGTTCATCAGAAGTAGAGAGATAAGTGTAAAAGTCAAACTTGCCATCTTCAGTTTGGTATACATTGTCATGAATCTTGGGTAAAAATCGAAATAATATGATTGCAAATACAAGTAGCTGAAGGGTCTTTGGAATAAACATTACTCATTAGACTATGCAGCTCAGAGATCTCTCTGAATTGAGGGATCACAGCTCTGATACTATGGGCATGTGGTTAAAACGTCTCAGGAAAGGATCACTGGACAAACTGTATGGGCAAAACCAACTGACAGGAAAGCATGGGCTAGACCCCAAACACAAAGGTTAGATAATATATATGAGCTCATTGTGGCTCACTTTTGGATCCAGCCAGATCAACGGAAAATAGTTGCAGCAGACAGGACCCACTGAAAGATGTACTTGAGGATTATGCCTGCACAACCTTCCCAGGATTAAGTGGTCAAAGAAGACATTGAAATTATTTTATTTACAAATGAAGCTTGATCCTCTCATTAGTTGCAGTGGCTTGTGTGAGGCCAGAAGAGTTGAACACAATATGGATAATGAGGATGGATTGGTGAGGCTCAACTAGGAATCTGAGTGTAGAGAACTGGTGTTAGAAGAGCAGACTGAAGTACATACCTTACAAAACGACACACCGCAAGAAAGGTTTGAACACATAACCCTGGAATTAGTTATTTGATGCTTCAACTTGATAGTAATTGCAAGCTTGTTAAAGATTGCAGCATATGAAATAATAGTTGAAATATTTTTTTTATTATATCAATGCAAAATTCTTTTGAAGCTTTTCTTTTAAATTGTAGTGTATAAGTAATAGGCAAGCATTTATTTTTTATATATTTTTAATATGAAAAAATTGAAATAATTATAGATATAAAAACAAATGGATTCTAATCATAGAATCAAGTTTAAAAAACTTACAAGCAGAATTCATATAGGCTTATAATATTTTGTAACTATGCTATTAACCTCTTCCGTTATTTTTTGAAATCTTTGAATTTTGAAGTTAATGATAATATCTGTATAATTTTTTTAAATTTTGAATCATTACAAATTGAGCACTATACAATTATGTTTTAACTATTTGACTTTTGCATCTATTTGATATTTAAACAATATTTCATTTTTTTATCTTCCCAAAAAATGGAACTCATTTACATTGATTCTTTGAGTCATAAAAGGTGTAATGGAATCTTTATGAAATATTTTAGAAGGTAAACTTTTACAAATTAAGCACTTTCTTTAATAGTTTTAACTATATATACTGTTGAATATGATTCAATGCTTCAATTTTATATTTTTGAAAATATAATGAAGGCCATATTAAAGTATTTTAATCTTGAAATCCATGATATATAAGATAAAAAAACGTTTCGAATAGGAAATCTTCAAGAGTAATTCTTTAAATACCAATAAAATCTGTGACAAATGCTGACATTTCATACTGAAGATAACATAACAAACATTGATGCTTCAGTAGGAAAGTAGCTTTTAAATTCAATTCTTAGATGTTTTTTTTTTTTTTAATGGCACTAAAGCTTTCATTGCTTTGTTAGAAATATCACAAATCAAAGAGATTAAAAAAATCTTTTAAATCTTACTCAAAATATTAAGCAATGGATTGAAAAATCTGATCATGTTTTACTGAAAGGAAATAATATTGAACATTTTTAAGTACCTGAAAAAGATTGTAAGTGGTATGTTAAATAAGTAATTTCTGAAAAGGAATGTATTCCTACATATTTCTATGACAAAGGTAATTAAAACCTTTAGCATTTTAACCGGCCGTATCCTCCCAACTCTTTCTGTTCAATCAGGGCTGTAACTGGCTACTCATACTGATGTTAAGGTATTGTTCTCAAAATAAATAACCTCAAAATCTCATAGATTCAATATTATGTGAGCTAAATAGTGTTTACTCTGAAAATATGATAATAAATATAGAGTAATGTAAATGCTAAAGAGTTAAACGATATTGTTGCAATGAGATAGGGTTACATTCGATATTTTTAACTCATGTCCTATTATTCTAGCTAATGCCTTTTAAAGAAAATGTACTATGGGTTTAGTAATTGATAAATATGTCTCTATTAAAATGTAATACAATCTATTGCAAGTCAAGGTTTGTTATTAAATCTCTGCTTGGAAATATACAAGAATTGAATACTGAAAATACATTAAACATTTACTGTTAATGATTAGTGGTTATTGATTATGTTTATTCATCTTGAGGCAAGAGTGATTGTCTTGCTCGACAGTCCTATGCGAGCAAGAAAATCACTCTTGCCTCAAGTGGGAATACCCCCGTCCAAACCCATGCAAGCGTGGAACACGGACATTAAACGTTGATGATGATGATGATCTTCCAAAGAAACTTCAGTATTAATTAAACTCAGTTCCTATATTACTTAATCCCAAACCCAGTATATACCAAACCTAGTTGCTGTACCAACCTGTACATATTATTTAATCAGCCAATTCAAATACTTTATTCTTATGTTATTCAACTTAATTCCTATGTTAACCAAAATTAAACCTTGTATTAGATGAACCCTGTATTAACCAAACCCAAACCTTACTTCCTCTATTGATTACATCTAATCCCTGTATTAATCAAACCCAATCGTTGTATTAACTAAATTCAATCACCTTATCTCTCTATTAACTATCCCAAACTCTGTATTACTCAAATCTAATCCCTGTGTTAACCAATCTCAATTTCTTTTTAGCCAATCGAAATACTCGTATTAATTAAAACCAGTCCTGGTATTACCCTGTCTTAGCAAAACAAAGTCCATGTACTAACCAAATCCAATCTAACCCTTTCATTATCATATTTCTAATGAAAGACATTGCCTATGATTTTCAAATAATTTGGAAATAATCAAGAATTTGAAGGATTTAATAATGTAACAAATTTTGTCATTATTAAGTTGCTGTTTGGAACAACTAAACAAAGATTATTACATAAATGTGTCATGGGGGAGTTTTGATAAATATAAATATGTTTTGTATGTAAGAAACAGGAAAGGTTACAGGTAATTTAGTCTCAAAAGGTTAATCATGACTAATTATTTTATATCATAAACTAAAAATCTTCTCTGATGGTGGTGTTTAACAATGTTTATAGATTTCAACACAATAATATCCTATATAGAATGTTAGCAGGTAACTTACTCAGAAGCCCTAAAATCTATTATTCATCTCAGTCATATATTCAAGTGATGTCTCTTCTAGAGATATAATAATATACATACTCATTCAATCCATGAAGCTGTTAGTCAACATACCTTACACATTAGGCCATTTTGAACCTTCCTTTTATTTCTTTTATTCTTTTACGGCGGTTAGGCATTAGACTGCAGCCTTGCTGTGTTTAGTTTCAAGTTTGGTACTTATTTTAGCAATCTTTATTTGTTGAATCACAATGAAACATGAAAGAATAGTAAAAATAAACACAGACATGGACACATATGCATAATATATACTCTCTCTATATATATATATATCATCATCATTTACGTCAGTTCTTCCATGCTAGCATTGGTTGTCCTGTTGTGGACAGTGTCCGGTCAGCTGACCTTGTCTTGCTCATACGGAAACTGATTCTGTATTACTGCATGATGCCAGAGGTCACTGTCGTGGCCATTGCCCTTGAGAGGTGCAATTGGGTAAGGTCGGCTTTTATCACCTCATCCCAGGTCTTCTTGGGTCTCCCCATTCCATGGCTTCCATCGACTTCTACTGCTCTGCACCTTTTTATGCAGCTGTCATACTTCATATGCATCACATGGCCATGCCAACGTAACCTCCACTCCTGCACACAGAATTTGATTCCTCTTATGCTCAGTCTCTCTCTCAAGATTATGATTTGCCGTTCACATATATTACTATTACACATTCATCGGAGCATGCAAGCTTCGTTTCTTTCTAATCTGTGCAAGTCTTCTACAGACAGTGCCCAGGTTTTAATACCATGTAACATTGCTGTTCATATACACGCATCATAGAGTCTGCCTTTCATTTTGAGGGAAAAGCCTTTTGCAGCTAGCAGTGGCAGTAGCTCCCTGAACTTCTTCAATTCCATTCATACCCTAGTTATTGTACTTTCCAAACACCTGCTAATTCGATCACCTAGGTAGCAGAAGCTGTCTACTGTTTCTACAGAGTGCTCCCACAGTTTGGTGGTGCTTGTTTCCTGTGGTCGTTTGTGCTTGCTGTCCCAGTGCAGCTGCTACATATGAAGCGTACATTCTTAGTTAAACTTCCTGATATCCCACTACATCTCTTGTGTACCCTTTGTTTGCATTTGGGGCAGAGGATAGAGTTCCTACCTACACCTTTCCTACATACTGAGCAAGGCCATTTGCCTGAGAGGATCTGGGTTCTGTTTTCTCGTCTACTTACAAGAACTTTAGTCTTTGTCAGGTTGACTTTGAAACCCTTTCTTTCTAGTCCCTGTTTCCATGTTTGGAATTTCTTCTCTAGTTCCACCATGGATTCAGCTATAAGTGCGAGATCATCTGCATATAGGAGTTCCCATGGGCATCCGGTCTTAAACTCATCTGTTATTGCCTGCAGGACTATAATGAACAGGAGAGGGCTAAGAACAGAGCCCTGGTGAACACCGACCTGTATGCTAAATTCCTCGATATACTTATTGCTAACTCTAACTTTGCTGACTGCTCCTCTATACATGGCTTGTACAGCTTTCACAAGCCATTCATCTACTCCTAATTTTTTAAGAGCCAACCAGATTATAGCACGGGGCACTCTGTTGAAGGCTTTTTCCAGATCGACGAATGCCAGGTAGAGCAGCTTACTTTTAGCTAGGTACTTATCCTGTAACTGCCTCACAAGGAAGAGGGTATCAGTGGTGCCTTTTCCTGGTACAAACCCAAATTGCATCTCATCTAATTTCACCCGGTACCTAATCAACTGTGCTATAACTCTTTTCATTTCTTTCATGACCTGGTCCATCAGCTGTATACCTCTATAGTTTCCTCTATCTAATGCATCACCTTTACTTTAGTAGCAGTTGACAATGATGCTGCTACACCAATCCTTTGGTATGATACCCTCTAGTATTACCTGGTTAACAATTTGTGTGGTTATGGTGTTACCTACCAACCCAGATGCCTTCAGCATCTTGGCAGCTATACCCGATAGACAGGTTGCCTTCCCTGTCATCATATCTTTGATTGCCTTACTTACTACGCTGCTGCTGACTTGTACTGCTGACCCTTCTATAGGGTCCACTTGGGGTAGGGTCTCTTTTTCCCATGTATTCTCCTCATTTAGTAACCTTTCATAATGGCTCTTCCACACAGCTTTCTTCTCAGCACTTGTAAGGGCAAGCTCACCATTATCATTTCGGATACACTTCTCTCCAATGACATCAAAATTATCTCTGATACACTGCCTCACAATCTTGAACACCTCTTGTTTCTGGTCCTCACATTGCAAAACATGCTTGAATTTTCTATCCTCTGCTTCCCTTCTAGCTAAGTATATTGTTGCCTAGTTTCCCTCCTGGTCTCTATGTAATGTACCCTGCTACCCACCGTTCTTCCATTCTTTCCATGCCTGTCTCTTAGCCTTAACTGCCTCATCTACCTTATTGTTCCACCACCAAGTCACTCTCCTCCCTGTAGACTTGCTCCAACCACAGATCTTGTCCGTTGCCTTTACTAAGTTATTTTTTAGGAGCTCCCAGTGCTCTTCTACATTGAATGTCTCTATCTGTTCTTCTTTACAATCATGGGCAACGAGTAGAATATCTTTAAACCTGTTACTGACTGAGGGGTTTTCAGCTTCCAGATCTTTCTTCTCCCGGTTGCCTTCAGTTTCCAGCTTTGTCTAGTTTTGACAGTGAGGTCGCTGACAACTAAGTTATGTTGGGTGGTACATGCTAGAAATGTAGTATATAGCATAAGATGTACTGAAGGACAAGGTAGAGATAAAAATATAGTGTACATAGGTGAGACAGCTCGTAGTATAGGGAAACGGATAAATGAACTCTGGCGAGACCTTCAAATTAGTAATGAATCATCTGTACTCTACCAACATGCTAAAATAGAACATAAGGGTAAATTAGAGAACATAGAAATTAAAATAGAATCTACACACAGAAAAGACGCAATGTTTAGACAAATCACAGAGGCAATAAACATAAATGAACTCCAATCAAAATTAAATAGAAAACATGAGTGGAACAGCAACATCACAACTTATAATTAAGGACAAAATGAAAACACACACGCACATAGAACAAACAACCAACCAGTAACATGTAAATAAACAAATAAATAAACGAATATAAACACACACAGACACTCGGATGTAACACATGCGCAAACTAAGCACACAACACACACACAAAAACAATATGGCGTAGGACAGAACAAAGGAGAGGCACAAAAAACAAAGAAAAGAATCCCATTCACTGAAGAGGTCACAGAATGTGTGACGAAAGAACTTTGACAATATATAAACAATCCATCCGGTTGTGGAACCAACCAACCAACCGGAAATTTATAAATTCCTAAATTTATAAATTTATTATAATAAATTGAAGTGAAAGCAACTGGTGCGTGTGTTTCTTATTGGCAACATGACCCTCACAAAGTTTAACAATATCAGTTTCAACACACGTTTTCAGATAAAGAATCTTGCTAAACAAATATATAAATATATATATATATGAATGTATATATAATGTATTTTGCAATACACTTTATGCTTAATTAAAAGCATTTTGAAGACCGTATGCTATTGTTTAAGAGTAGTGACAAACTCACTTACTTTAAGCTCAGCAAACAAGGGGAGATAAGCCTACAAGGCCTTGTTTCGCATTTATATATATATATATGTATATGTATAAATACATATATATATATATATATATATATATATATATATATATATATATATAGCGAGGGAAACGTGGTAAGGAACCAGGTGGACCATAACGCACCAAAGTACTCAATACTTAGGGTAGTAGAGTGGGTAATAGGAAATACATATATATGGATGTATATATATATATATATATATATATATATATATATATGTATATATACAAACATAAATTATCGAGATTCGCATGTTAATACAAGGACTGACTATTGCTGACCCCACGTGGGGATCGGCAAGGGAGGCAGCCCCTATATCAGGCGAATACATTCAGTTGTGTATATGTTTGCAAGAATGCAAAACATCACAAATCGAATAGAATTCTCAACAGACGGGTTAAAATTAACATAAGCTATTCAGCAGTCAATAGAATCAACTAAAAAAATCAAGAAAATTAACTGGTCAATAGCTGGAGTCTGGAGATAAATACAAACATAAATTATCGAGATTCGCATTTCGGCCCACGAAATAATTAAAAACAACCTCCGAGATGTGTGGCAAGTGCTCAATGATTCAGATGAACCAGAGCTATAACAAACGTTAAAGGCCAAACACACTGAGACGATGGTTAAACAATCATTCAAAAAAACGATCAAGTAATTCGGGTATTGAAAATTTACCCGGACCCCTGGAAGGTTGGTAAGATCCAGTATTTGGGTTTCTGCGGCTTCTAAATCAAGTACCGTCCGCTTACATAAATAATGTCAGGCTTCTGGTAAGATGATTGAATAAGGAAGCCACTTTCTCAACAGGTTTTAGTTCAATGTTAATACAAGGACTGACTATTGCTGAGTCCACGTGGGAATCAGCAAGGGAGGCAGCCCCTATATCAGGCGAATAAATTCAGTTGTGTATATTTTTGCAAGAATGCAAAATCATCACAAATCGAATAGAGTTCTCAACAGAAGGGTTAAAATTAACATAAGCTATTCATCAGTCAATAGAATGAACTAAAAAATCAATAAAATTAACTGGTCAATAGGTAGAGTCTGGAGATAAATACAAACATAAATTATCGAGATTCGCATTTCGGCCCACGAAATAATGAAAAACAACCTCCGAGATGTGTGGCAAGTGCTCAATGATTCAGATGAACCAGAGTTATAACAAACGTTAAAGGCCAAACACACTGAGACGATGGTTAAACAATCATTCGCATAGCCAAAAAAAAAACGATCAAATAATTTGGGTATTGAAAATTTACCCGGACCCCTGGAAGGTTGGTAAGATCCAGTATTTGGGTTTCTGCGGCTCCTAAATAAAGTACCGTCCGCTTACATAGATAATGTCAGGCTTCTGGTAAGATGATTGAACAAGGAAGCCACTTTCTCAACGGGTTTTAGTTCAATGTTAATACAAGGACTGACTATTGTTGACTCCACGTGGGGATCGGTAAGGGAGGCAATCCCTATATCAGGCGAATAAATTCAGTTGTGTATATTTTTGCAAGAATGCAAAAAGATCACAAATCGAATAGAGTTCTCAACAGAAGGGTTAAAATTTATATATATATATATATATATATATTTATATATATATTTATATTTATATATATAAATATATTTATATATATAAATATATTTATATATATATTTATATATATATATATATATATATATATATATATTTATATTTATATATATATTTATATTTATATATATATATATATATATATTTATATAAATATATATATATTTATATATATATATATATTTATATATATATATATATTTGGAGAAGGTTATAGTTCACATGAAGCATTGTGTAATGAAGTATAAACGTTTGTAAATGTATAATAAAGCCTGATTTAAGAAACACCTAGTTAAATGCAAAAACACCCACAAAACCATAACAGTTAGGATAGAAACTAAGGAAAGAAACCTCGGCAATCTTAGAATTAAGGAAGCACTAATTATAGACAAAACACATCCACCAATCAATAATAGACTAGAACTCAACACCCAATTTATAACTTGATAGAGCTTCTAGCCCCTTATTTACACGCGCACGCACACACACACACACACACACACACACACACACACACACACACACACACACACACACACACACACACACACACACACACACACACACACACACACACACACACGCTTAAACCTCCACTTATTCTCTCTCACACATACACACACAAAACCAGTTCTAACACGAGATAACATCTATCCCCCACATTTACGTATATACACCTAATCTTAACTCTTTGACATTAGAGATAGAACAGATACTCTATGCCATTTCCTGTCAGCATGACTTGGCAAGCTATTTAGAACACTGGTTTAACAGTTCTATTTCCCTCTGAAGAAGAGATATTATCTCGAAAATTAAGGACATTTAAATAAATCTAAGGTAAAAGACTAATTGTCAACAATATCTTTTGCATTTGCATTCTTTATTCTATGTCCATACCTGCATTGTTTTGGCTTTATTATACATATACAAACATATATATATTTATATATATATATATATATAGTTATATATATATATATATATATATATATATATATATATATATATAGGAGGAGGTTATAGTTCACTTGAAGCATTGTGTAATGAGGTATAAACGTTTGAATATGTATAATAAAGCCAAAACAATACAGGTATGGACATAGAATAAAGAATGCAAATGCAAAAGATATTGTTGACAATTAGTCTTTTACCATAGATTTATTTAAATGTCCTTAATTTTCGAGATAATATCTCTTCTTCAGAGGGAAATAAAGGTCTCAAACAGCGTTCTAAATAGCTTGCCAAGTCATGCTGACAGGAAATGGTATAGAGTATCTGTTGTATCTCTAATGTCAAAGAGTTAAAATTAGGTGGATAAAGAGTAGTCTCCCTTTAAAAGGGGTTTGTTTATGTTTTTTTTTTTTTTTTTTATATATATGCCTGTTTAAGTGTGTGGGAGAATGCATGAAGTTGTAAGTATGTGAGTGTGTGTGTGTGAGTGTGAGAAGATAAGTATATTCGTAAATGTGTGGGATAGGTGTTATCTGGTGTTAGAACTGGTTTTGTGTGTGTATGTGTGAGAGAGAATAAGTGGCGGTGTAAGCGTGTGTGTGTGTGTGTGTGCGTGCGTGTGTGTGTGTGGGGTGTGTGTAAATGTGGGGCTAGAAGCTCTATCAGGTTATAAATTGGGTGTTGAGTTCTAGACTATTATTGATTTGTGGGTGTATTTTATCTATAATTAGTGCTTCTTTAATTCTAAGATTGCCGAGGTTTCTTTCCTTAGTTTCTATCCTAACTGTTATGGTTTTGTCGGTGTTTTTGCATTTAACTAGGTGTTTCTTAAATGAGGAAGCGTTAGTATTGAGGTGTTCTTTTATTCTTATGTGGAGTGGTCTGGTGGTGCTACCTACGTAGAAGTTGTTGCATTTGTCACACTCTAGTCTGTATACGACGTAAGCCTGGTGGCATAGGTCTGTGTCGTTGATGGGGCAGTTGTCATGTCTGGTGGAGTGTCTTTTGGTTAGTTGTCCGCGTAGAGAAGGACCTGAGTGGGCAAGTTGGATATCTAGTCCCTCTCGTCTGATAGCTCTGCGGATGGCTGTTGTTG
>OZ024740.1:125678588-125726088 GCA_964016885.1 Eledone cirrhosa
AAAATCCAAAGACGGCTCGATATATATATATATATATATATATATATATATATATATATATATATATATATATATATATATATATATGTGTTTATATATATATATATATATGTTTATATATATATATATATATGTTTATATATATATATATATGTTTATATATATATATATGTTTATATATATATATATGTTTATATATATATGTTTATATATATATATGTTTATATATATATATGTTTATATATATATATGTTTATATATATATATATGTTTATATATATATATATATGTTTATATATATATATATGTTTATATATATATATATATTTATATATATATATATATTTATATATATATATATATATTTATATATATATATATATATATATATATATATATATATATATATATATATGTTTATATATATATGTTTATATATATATATGTTTATATATATATATATGTTTATATATATATATGTTTATATATGTTTATATATATATGTTTATGTTTATATATATATGTTTATGTTTATATATATATGTTTATATATATATATATATATGTTTATATATATATATATATGTTTATATATATATATATATGTTTATATATATATATGTTTATATATATATATATGTTTATATATATATATATATGTTTATATATATATATGTTTATATATATATGTTTATATATATATGTTTATATATATATATATATGTTTATATATATATATGTTTATATATATATGTTTATATATATATGTTTATATATATATATATATATATGTTTATATATATATATATGTGTTTATATATATATATGTTTATATATATATATATGTTTATATATATATATATGTTTATATATATATGTTTATATATACATATATATATATATATACATATCTTTATATATATACATATGTTTATATATATATATATATATATATACATATGTTTATTTATATATATATATATATATATATATAAACGGAAAAAATGAAACGAAATTACATTTCCCACTCTTAGTACGGCTGTTTCTTAAATATAAGTATGTACACGTACATACATATATGTATACAGACGTACAGTAGTATGTATATATATATATACATACATGCACACACATATATATGTACGTATGGATTCACCGAACATTTATTATAATGCTCGGTGTGTTTGTAATCTAACATCCCGTATTAAGCCGTAGTGTCCAGCAACCATCGTTGCTCGTTTGTTCAACACTGACAAAGGAACGCTGTACTAGTTTCAAGCTTATTATCTATCGTCAGCAACGTATACCTTCCTGCCAGATTGTTGAACGTATATACTTACCTTATGCATATTAACGGCTGAGTAGACCAATTTGCATATTGAGTGGGTTAATCGGCCGGGTGCACCGAAAACGATAAATAGAAAAAATGAAACGAAATTTCATTTCCCACTCTTAGTACGGCTATTTCTTAAATATAAGTATGTACACGTACATACATATATGTATACAGACGTACAGTACTATGTATATATATATACATGCACCCACATATATATGTACGTATGGAATCACCGAACATTTATTATAATGCTCGGTGTGTTTGTAAACAAACATCCTGTATTAAGCCGTAGTGTCCAGCAACCATCGTTGCTAGTTTTTTCAACACTGACAAAGGAACGCTGTACTAGTTTCAGGCTTATTAGCTATCGTCAGCAACGTATACCTTCCTGCCAGATTATTGAACGTATATACCTATCTTATGCATATTAAGGGCTGAGTAGCCCACTTTGCATATTGAGTGGGTTAATCGGCCGGGATGTTTCTTTTCAAACACACCGAGCATTATAATAAATGTTCGGTGAATCCATACGTACATATATATGTGTGTGCATGTATATATATATACATACTACTGTACGTCTGTGTACATATATGTTTGTACGTGTACATACTTATATTTAAGAAACAGCCGTACTAAGAGTGGGAAATGAAATTTCGTTTCATTTTTTCCGTTTATCGATATCGGTGCACCCGGCCGATTAACCCACTCAATATGCAAATTGGGCTACTCAGCCGTTAATATGCATAAGGTAAGTATATACGCTCAACATTCTGGCAGGAAGGTATACGTTGCTGACGATAGCTATTAAGCTTGAAACTAGTACAGCGTTCCGTTATCAGTGTTGAACAAACGAGCAACGATGGTTGCTGGACACTACGGCTTAATACGGGATGTTTGTTTACAAACACACCGAGCATTATAATAAATGTTCGGTGAATCCATACGTACATATATATATGTGTGCATGTATGTATATATATATATATATATACATACAACTGTACGTCTGTATACATATATGTATGTACGTGTACATACTTATATTTATATATATATATGTTTATATATATTAATATATTTATATATATATATATATTTATATATATATATATATTTATATATATATATATATATATTTATATATATATATATATATTTATATATATATATTTATATATATATATATATTTATATATATATATATATTTATATATATATATTTATATATATATATTTATATATATATATATATATTTATATATATATATTTATATATATATATTTATATATATATATATATTTATATATATATATATATATATTAATATATATATATATATATTTATATATATATATATATGTAAAAGTTCTATTTAAATTGTTGGGATACAACAAGGAAATATTTTTATAACTGATATAAAGCACTCAACAAATAATTGGAATAAAAATACGATCGTATATATATATATATATATATATATATTTATATATATATATATATATATATATATATATTTATATATATATATATATATATATGTATATACATTTATATATATATATATTTATATATATATTTATATATTTATATATATATTTATATATTTATATATATATATATATTTACGATATTAAATAAATGGAAACTATATTTATAAAACGATATTTATTTCACTATACATATTTCAGGGATACCAAATTAAAATATGGTATGCCTTCATCAGATAAAATACAATATATAAACAGTTTTATAAATAATTTTTACGTACCCTATTAGATGCAACCGTTATTTTTGGAAGCTGTATCTCCAGAAACTTGTCGAGTGCTTTATATCAGTTATAAAATATTTACTTGTTGTATCCCATCAATTTTAAATATAACTTTTCATATATATATATTTATATATTTATATATATATATGTATATAAATATATATATATATTTATATATATATATATGTATATAAATATATATATATATTTATATATATATTTATATATATTTATATATATATATTTATATATATATACTTATATATATATTTATACATATTTATATATTTATATACATATTTATACATATTTATATATATATATATTTATATACATATTTATACATATTTATATATATATATATTTATATATAACGCCGATGAATTAGTTTTGCGAAGTTTTTGATATGAAATCGTCTGTCGAAACAAATATTGTTATACTTGGGGAGGGTGATATTTGTGTAATATTGCCAGAATTAATAACAGAACACACTCACTGTTTGGTTGCTTTTCGCTTTTCGCTTCTGTGTCTTTTATAACGGTTAACTTAATTTATTCGGTCCTCAAAGTTGCCATTTACTGACCAACGGTCAAAAATACAGATACAATATAGACACAGACACATATATATAGTTTTTCTAACTTCTTTCGTTTAAAAATCTGCAACATCGTCAGTGGTGCTATTGTTTCCTCCCGTTGCATTGTATTTTCTACGCCATCTTTATTTAGTCTGTTTATATATTTATTTATTCGTTTTTTTGTTGTTTTTTTGTCTTCTTTGCGTGTGTGTATTGTGATTTGTTTGATATGTGTTCGTGATTGGGTGACTGTGTATTGGTTAATGTATTCTATCTTTACTAGGGTGAGTTTATATGTCTTTGTTGTTATTCTGCTTGTGTATGTATTTATTTATTTATCTATTTATTTATACTTCTCTTAGGTCAGTTTTGTTTGTTTGGGTTTTGTTGTTATTCCATTCATTCTTTCTGTTTAGCCTTGGCCTTCTAAGTTCTATTTCACTGGCCTCTCTGTTTTGCCTATCTGCTGGGTCATTTCTATGTTTAGATATTATTCTAATTTCTATGTTGTCTATGTTACCGTCATGTTGTCTGGCATGTTCGTATAGTACTGAACCGTTTTTTCGTCCTTTTAGTTCCCCCAGTGTTGCTCTATCCTTTCACCTATGCTACGAGCTGTCTCGCCTATGTATGTTGCTGTCATGTTTCTGCAAGTACCCTCTGTACATCTTATGCTATAGACTACGTTTATAGTTTTACAGTTTATCCGGGGGTTTACCTTACATATGATACATTTCCTATTAGTACAGTGGGTTTTCTTAAAATGGTAAGTTTTGCTGATCAGGGATTTTATGGTGGTTCCTGGCTTTTCTACCACCTAAATCTTTAAGTGGGTCTTTCTCAGGGCCTTTCTACACTGGTTAGCTAATTTCATTCCACGGGTAGCATCCACAAACATGACACTCTGGTATCTCTGGTTGTCGTACCATGAGGTGGCTTTCCCTATCTTATGTCTAGCCGTATCTAAGCTATTCCATGATTTGCTCCTGTATAATGGGCAAATTCCTTTCATGTCCAGTTCTATGAGGGTCTTATACTTCTCCGTGGCTCCTTCGTATACTCTGATTCTGTCTCTTTGGTTGCAGCCAGAGAACTGCATACGATTGATGAAGTTTTGGATGTGCCTTTCCATTTGTTGGGTCGCACATGCGGGACACGTTCTTCATCACTTGTACCAAGTCTGCGATCAGAATATTAAACTTAGCACTACTGGACATTGCTGAGTTTTTGAGTATCAGGTATTTGGAGGCCATGGGTTTAGCATAGTGTGAGTGGAGAATTTGGTCTCTCTCATCTATAGTGTTAATCCAGAGTTCCGTGTCTAACACAGGTAGTCTATTGTTAGGGTGTTTGGAAGTTATACTCTGGTGTATGGAATTAGCTATCTGCTGGATGCTTTCCATTGTGCTACGTTCTAAATCAAACCTGTTAGTGCTCTCTTGTGGGGATGTTCTCATAACTATATTGATATCGTCTACGTAACGAGAGTACATGATGAGGTCTATGGAGCTCTCATTAAGGAGATCTTTAAGTCTCCTTTCCCACCATACCTTAAAAAGGCTGGCAACTTCACCAGCTATGCTGACGCCAATGGCTGCTCCCTCAATTTGGGTGTAGATCTTCTCGTTGAACTTGAATATGTGGCCCTTTAGGGTAGTTTTGATACTAGCCCCTATTGCATCTGCGACCATTTTTCTTACCTGATCATTGTTTTGGGGGGTCCGTATAGCTTTGGTCCACCCAATGCACCTTCCCATGGGAGTCTTTTTCTGCCATTGAAGTTATGGTGGCGGGGTCTTTCTCTTATTGGTCTACTGGGGCAGAAACGTCTAAGGTCATGGTTGTCTAGGTAGTCAGTGCTTTTAGTTAAGTCTAAGTAGGAGGCCCAGTTCGTTTGTGTCGACGTCACAGAACTCCACCTCACTCACAATGATCATCTCCACACATTTTTCCACAGCAAAATCAATGTTAATGGATGGGTACAGTGATACCACATCCATGCTGCCTATTATGCAGTTGGATAGGTTCCTGTTTTTGTTGCACTCACTGATTCTGCTGAGGAGGTCCTCTGTACTGTCACATACATGTGGGGACATCATGATTATGGGGCGTATAACCATTGAGAGGAAGTAGGAGGTCCTGTAGTTGCTAGCTATATTTGCTCCGCATACGGGTTTTGTTGGTGGTCCTGTTGTCGGGTCGTCGACTGTCTTGTGGTCTTTGCGGAGCCCATACAAGGGTGGTATGCCATTGTTAGACGCCTGGAAGTTGTTGGCAGTACGTCTGCTTGGCTCTAGGATGTCGGTCCACATCATCATGTGAGCGTTGAGGATTTTCTCTGTCCATGTATTTACCATGTATTTGCTGTGCAATTTCGCTCGTGTTGGTGATGTGGCGCTGCATAGCCTTGATGTAGTTCGGCATGCTGTCTATTGACATCCTACCAGACTTATTCTTGGGTAGACATACTACCTCACCTCCCTTGTGCGCTGCTTGAGGCTAACCAAGCCTTCTACAGGTTTCCACCCAAGTTGTTGGACCTCTGGTCTGCTCTGTCTCTTAGTATACCGGTATACTATTTGTCTAATCTTATTTCCAGCTATGGTGAACTGTGCCTCTGTCTCGTCATCTATTTGTTGTGTATGCAAACTCTTTTATTAAAGGGTAACCTCGTAGGATAGATATTACCCATGTTATATGTTTTGTCAGCTGGGTTGAAGAATAGTTTCTCTAAGGGTTGTCATTATATCTATCGTCATAGTTGTGTGTGTTGCTATTATTGTTATTATGGTGTAGAACTTAGAAGGCCAAGGCTAAACAGAAAAAATGAATGGAATAACAACACCCAAACAAACAACACTGACCTAAGAGAATTATAAATAAATAAATAAATAGATAAATAAATAAATACATACACAAGCACAATAACAACAAACACATATAAACACACACTAGTAAAGATAGAATATATTAACCAATACACAGTCACCCAATCACGAACACACATCAAACAAAACACTATACACACACGCAAATGCACGCGCAAAGAAGACAACAAAAACAAAAAAAAACAAATAAATAAATATATAAACAGACTAAATAAAGATGGCGTAGAAAATACAATGCAACGGGAGGAAACAATAGCACCACTGACGATGTTGCAGATGAGCAACCAAAGAACTTTGATAAACTATATATATATGTGTTTGTGTCTATATTGTATCTGTATTTTTAACCGTTGGTCAGTCAATGGCAACATTGAGGACCGAATAAATTAAATTAACCGATATAAAAGACACAGAAACGAAAAGCGAAAAGCAACCAAACAGTGAGTGTGTTCTGTTATTAATTCTGGCAATATTAGACAAATATGACCCTCCCAAGTATTTATATATATATTTACATATAATGTCATATGTCCCAAGGCTCTGATACCATCAACACTATAAACACAGAGCTGGCATATCTAAGAACTGACTAACTGCCTGATGAGGTCATAGCCATTCAATGGCTATCATCGAACTATATATAGCAGTAAATAAAGGATTATGAGTTCATGCAATTGACTTATGTTTCGTCACTATATTTATATATATATATTTATATATATATTTTTATATATATTTATATATCTATATTTATATATATATTTATATATATATTTATATATATATATTTATATATATATTTATATATATATATTTATATATATATTTATATATATACATTTATATATATATTTATATATAGTATTAGTTATACTATTTATGGTTATGTAAACACAAAACCTTAAGCAGTTGTAAGTATTTTACACACACCCTAAATAGTGGTAGGCAGTAATGTATTACTACCTTATTACCAGTAAGTTAAGTAGCTCAATGTAAAAACATCAGATGATTTACAGAGCAGTTATATGAAATATAAGAATCAAAGAACTGTTCAAAACATTATTGTGCTTACAGCTGTTTCCTCCAAACCGAGGTTTGGATTCTTCGGAGCAATTTATTAATGCATGGACAGTTATATGACCTCCTTTTCAGCCGAGAGACATACCAATACATATTCAAACATTGATACATATTCAAACATTGTGGGTCAACATTCATTACAAAATTTAGAGTGGCAGTACACACTTCGAGATTACATTTATATTAATAGGTACAATCAAAAATCAAAGATATAGGTTAAAGTACAACATGAAGATAAGTGGTTATATAGTGCAAATGTTATATGTGTGGCACGCATGTGCGTCTTGTTTATATAGTGTGGCAGAGAGATATGTGTGGTAGAGGCACTTAGGTAGGTAAATAAGAGTGTTAGGTTGGTAGATCTGGTGGCAAAGTCTTTATATGATTGATGTAGTCTGTGTGTGGAGAAATATTATAAACATTAAAGATAGTGCAAGCATTAAAAGTGTTATAAGTATTGGAGATGCACAACGCAGGGATGTCACGTAATTCATGTACTTCGGCATTTTCATGGTCAAGGGAGTGTATATTTCGATTATATGCCTTTCACATAATCCACGACAATCCAGTTAGAGATCGTAGTCTGGTGTTCCTTAGTTCGATACAGGAGGTTGTTACGTTTCGAGAGACGCCATTGAATACCGGAAGTGTGTGTGTGGCTAAGGGGAGTTAATGCATGCGGGGAGGTAACTCTGGGGTTTCTATATCTAGCCATTAAAATGTGTCCCAATATGGACCCTAAATTCTATGGTGAGGTGCACCTTCCAAGAGAGACTTTTAAAGCATAAAGTGTACTAACTATAGAGTAGTTTAACTAAATTATGCTGAAGGAGATCATATTATTATTAAGGTGGATTAACCCATCTTAAGGTGCTACAAATGGAAATTATAGATGATGAGCGAGGATTCTAAATTAATGATCTCTGTGGTTGTAGTCTGCTCATATGACCAGGCGCGGTGATTGCAGGATTGCTTCAGGACCCAATGATCTCTGGTAAGATCTGGGTCATCGCTTGCTACATTGGATGTCGAAAGATAATCGTCCCCAGGCAGGCCAAAGGTCAATCCGCAGTCCTCGCGACCCCTCTCTGACCGTCAGATCATCCATATACGTACAACCCGCACGGCAGTTGCATTGCATTCACTCACTGCGCTCAGCAGCCCGGTCCTACTGGTCAACAGCGCTACTCGATTAAATCATTTTACATCTGTCTAAGGAAGGTGTTTCCTCTGCCCAACACCATCCAACCGATCGATTCATGCTCAAATTACCCTTAGAGCGGTGTAGTGCCGTCCAGGTGGGTGGATGTTGTCACACCTGCCGTAGAGGTATAAATGGGTATTTTCCCTGCGAAGGGTTCCAGAGGGATGTCGTTGTTTGTGTTATAATGGATCAGCTAGTGTTGGGTATGTAGTATAGGGTGTGTCTCTGGTGTTTGATGCTAGATGTGGTGTTAGGTTCCAGTCCGACATTGCTATATATAGGGCTTAAAGTTTTGGAAGGAATGTCTGAGGCGGTGCTGGCAAGTTGCAAACACCTCAGATTTTTTGTTAAGTAGGTTACGGTTGGAGAAGATAATATTGTGTGTCTCTAGTATACAGAGGTTACAGAATTTATTAGGTGGTTTGTACGAGGTCGCGCTGCCTATCACTTCCCATTTGAGTGTGTATGGTTTATTTTTAGATTTTAGATAGTGTATGTAGCTAGAAAGTGAGGTGGAGTTGGCTAGGCTGTGCTTTTTGAACGAGTGGATGTGCGAGTTATATCTAATTTTGAAGCAGTTAGAAGTGGAGCCTACATAGGTTTCTGAAGAGTTATTAGTCGTGACTGTGCATGAGTATATGACATCCTTGGTTAGGCATTTTTTATCTAAAGGGCAGGTTCTATTAGCTCTACAGTTACAATTATTCTGTGCGTTAGTCCGCTGGTTATAATGCAATGCGGAAGTCTGTGTGGTGGATATAGGATTTTGGGTGTTCAGGTTGACAACCCTGGTGTTATTACTTATACTAGTGTTATTTCTATTGTTACTGCCGTTGCTATTGTTGCTTGCTACAGTGGTATTTAGAGGGTTTGCATCCCGTTGTGATTTTGTTTGTTGGAAGTAAGAACTAATTTTACTATTATTGCTGCTAGCTATGTGGTATGCTAAGTTAGGCGTCGTAGAGTATGAGATTTTAATGGTGTTTTTGTTTAAGAGGTTGTGGTACTTGTGTCCTAGAGGGAAGTTTTTATCTAGTAGTGAGAAGAAAGCCCTAGGTATGTTGGTGGAGACATTTAGGTTGAAAGGAGGGTTGAAAAATGTATTATTTCTTCTTCTATTTTTGCTTTTAGTGTTTGGTGTGTTGCTTCCTCCTAAGGCCTCACAGTAGTTTCCATGGTAATGGTTACTTCCGGTGGCACCCTCCGCTTTGGTGTACTTGTGGTTGCTATTCCTATTATTAGATTTCCTCATGGACATGTTGTGCGAGATGATGTTGTAGCTATGTGTTTTCTTAGGTAGGAACTCTATTTCTATATTATGGCCGGAGCTAGCTAATGCTTGATTGTAATATTGTGAGTTTTTGCTAAATATGTTTGCGTCATAGGACAGACTAGAGATTCTATTGGACACCCCCTTAGAGATAGAGTTTAATATTGATCTAGGGTGATTAGACTTGGTATCTACGTAAATAAGTTTCTCATTAGGCTTATGGAAAGGTGTATATATTTTTGAGTCTAGGTATAGTGTGGCGTCTAGGAAGTTAACATTTTTAGTGTTTTTGTCCATGGTGATACTAAGGTTAAAGTTTTTGAATGTCTTATGCAGTTGTTTTCTAGTTCTTTCTATATTAAATTTTTTATATTCTATGAGTAGAAGTGCATCATCGCGGTACAAACCACCGTTGAGGTAAGGGAGGTCTTTATGGATTTCATTGAGGAGGTATAGGCCGACCAAATCAGTGACCTGCGCCGAGTCACTAGATCCCATGGTTATGTCGAAGTTGTTGTGCGTATCCTTGCGTGTCCATAGTTGGTCCTCGAAGGTGATTATGGTTTTACGGGCCGCAAGGATGACATCAACCTGGGCTCTAGTCAGGTCGCTATTGGTCATGGCCATGATAAGTGCCTTATTTAATAGGATAGGGGAAATAGAGGTGTAGTATGAATTGATATCAAATTGAATAAATTTTTTGTTCTTATTATTCTTGATATCCTTAAACCATTCAATTACTTCACCCGTATTTCCCCATTGTTTAAGGTGTATCTTGTGTTTAATTTGTGGGATGATTTTATCCAAAATCTTCTTGCTGATAATACCAATGTCGGACTTGGAAGGGCAGATAAGTCTTATCGTGGGGTTGCTGATGAAGTTCTCCTTATGGTCCTTCAGAGAGAATCTAGGGGGGTTCGGAGTGAAAGGTTGTGTATGCCTCTGTAGTCCTAGTTTAGACACTATATTATAACCCTCTACATTAATATCTTCTAAGTTTTTCAAGGTGGTTTTTTTGTAGCTTTTATGTAGTTCATTATATATAAACTTTCTATAAGTAATATAATCTAGGCTGTATATGTTATTAGTTTTATCTGCGTGTACAATAATTTTATTACTAGTTTTGAATCCACTAATAGAAGTGTTAAGTTTGTTTAAGAAGGTGTTGCTTCTAATATGGTGCTTATTGTATTTAATGTTCTTAACTAGTTTAACTAGGTCATTTTCAAAGGAGTTAAGTAGAGTGTTATGAGGGGGGCTTTTAAAGGTTTTAAAGCCGAAGGAGTCAAAATTGTTAGTATTATTCAAGTTGTTAGATTTGTTTCTATCATAATGGAATGTCCTCCATCTCACTCTATTGATAAATGAATTTACACTGTTGATCAGCAATTTCTCATATGTATTCCTGGATGGTATTGGTATGTTCTTGGTCGACATGGGGAGTTGGTCTTTGATTAGCATATTGGCAATATTATATGTCAGCTCAACGATATGGAGCAGTTAATAGTATTAGTTATACTATTTATGGTTATGTAAACACAAAACCTTAAGCAGTTGTAAGTATTTTACACACACCCTAAATAGTGGTAGGCAGTAATGTATTACTACCTTATTACCAGTAAGTTAAGTAGCTCAATGTAAAAACATCAGATGATTTACAGAGCAGTTATATGAAATATAAGAATCAAAGAACTGTTCAAAACATTATTGTGCTTACAGCTGTTTCCTCCAAACCGAGGTTTGGATTCTTCATTTATATTTCATATATTTCATATATTTATATATATACATTTATATATATATATATTTATATATATTTATATATATATATTTTTATATATATATTTACATATATTTATATATATATATTTATATATATATATTTATATATATTTATATAGATATATATATTTATATAGATATATATATTTATATATATTTATATAGATATATATATTTATATATATTTATATATATATATATAAGAATTGGCGCTCTGAAATAGCGATATATATATGAATGTATATATAGTGTATTTTGCAATACACTATATGCTTAAAAGCATTTCGATGACCTGTCAGCTTTATCTCCCCCGTTTGCTGAAAATTAAAGTAAGTTAGACTGTCACTACTCTAAAACAATAGCATAAGGAATTCTAAGTGCTTTTAATTAAGCATACAGTGTATTGCAAAATACACTATATATAATCCACACAATTACACAATCAGTATATCACACTGCTATATATATTTTTTCTGTTTAGTGTGTAGTGTGTGTTGCCATTTCTTTTGTTTTCATTATTTCTATTGTTATTATTGCTATTTACAGTGTTATCATTATCATTATTACTACTATTATTATCTTGTCTGTTTGTTAGTGAAATGGTATCTTTTAGCAAATGATAAAAGTTTAATAACAATAGTTTTAAATTGCTATATTCTTTGTCTTGAAACTTTGTTAATATAACAGAACAGAGTCTGCAAGATTATGAGATTCCATTATCAGGAATAGATGTTTTCCTCCTCTAATCTACACATTTAATTTATTACTTTAATAATGAGATGTCGCCAACACACTGAATTGACAGACCATCTCATGTCACTGCAATATCTGGAATGTTCCAGCAAGTCTGTCAGTGGTTCTTTCCAGTTTCTCTAGAGGCCCTCATTGAAGAAGGCATATAATCAATATCAGTCAGTTCTAAGACACTGGCGTAATTGTTTAGCCACACAAGAAGCTGTCACGAGAAAGAGAGGCTCACAATGAGAAACTAATATATCTACAAAGCAGACACATGAATATTGTATAGCTAACAAGAGACAGATTTCAAGTCACTGAGAACAAATGATTTCCTTAGAAAACAAAAGGCAAGTTGGTAACTCTAAATGGGAGAAGGTAGAATAATATTAACATTATTTATTATTGTCCAAAATGTTATTATAATAATTATTACAGTTGTAATTGTTGTTCTTATTTATTTATTTAATCATTTATTTTATTTTGTTGTATACTGCAATTTGTGAGGAATAGCATTTTGGTTATAGATATCTTATGTACCAATCAGTGGTTCCCCATATTCCTGATGATGAGAGTGTTTATCTAACTTAGTGTAGGATAAAAATAAAATAAAATTGTTTAAACTGTCTCACTGTTGTTTACATACTTTGCTAATATACACTGATAGAAGACACACATGAACACAAACACACGCACTTATTTCTATTATGTATATATATATATTTGTTGAATCACAATGAAACATGAAAGAATAGTAAACATAAACACAGGAATGGACACATATGCATAATATATACTCTCTCTCTCTCTCTCTCTCTCTCTCTCTCTCTCTCTCTCTATATATATATATATATATATATATATATATATATATATATATCTATATACAAAAAGTTATGAAACGAAAGGAGCTGTGTGGTTACTAACTTTTTTGCATGTTTCTTTCACCTGTGTCTTCCCACGACCTGTACACTTTTTTCTCCTATTCCTTTTCTATTTTCCCCCTTTCCCCTTTCTTCCTCTCGCCTCATCTCCCCTCCCCCCTGTTCTTCTTCCTTTCCCTCTCTTTCCTTTTCTCTCTCCTTTTTTCTCTACTTTTTTTCTTTCTTTTTCTCTCCTTTTCCACCTGGCCTTTTGATTAATAAAAAGCCCCGGGCGCACCCGAACTACACCGATGTCCTGTAATTCAGCGCCGAAACATCAGTTTGTGAAACATTTACAGCTGATGATGGAAACTCCTTTCTTCCTTTCTTCTCCTGTTCCATCCTAACCACCATCCTAAACCGTATATATATATATATATATATATATATATATATATATACCCTATATATATAAACTTAATAATAAAGCCAGCCAAATATGGATCCATATAACTCCAGCTGGTCCATTACTCACTCAAGGAGACAAGATTTGAGTGTGAGAACACACAAAACTATGCCTCAGAGTGCACACAAAATGTTATTTGTAATGGAGTCGACTGCACTTGGGCAGTGGTAAATTAGATACATAAAAGTATTGGACTTAGAAGTGTTGAGCATATTTTTTGATTTGGGAATCAATAGAATTGATTATCATTTGCCTCAAAGGCAGGAAATTGCTGAAATAAATTAATAAATGGACTACATAAGATCTGTCATGTTCTGATATCATTATTGTTACAGCTGTGGGTGGTGAGTTGGCAGTATTGGTAGAGGGTCAGACGCCCTGCTTTGATGCATAGAGTTATGGCCCCTGCCATTCTGAGTTCAAATCCCGCCGAGGTTAACTTTGCCTTTCATCCTTATGCGGTCTATAAAATAAAGTACCAGTAATGCACTGGGTAATTGCTGGCCTTGTGCCAAAAGTAGAAACCATTATTGTTACAGCTGAAATCTAGTCATTGTTAAAATATATACTTTTCTTGCATCTACAGTAAGGTGATAATTGCCATGCTGTGACGATAATGTTCACTAAACAGATAGTCTTCTATTTAGTACCTGGTTAGAGAATTATTATAAATAATAATTAATATATATAAGGGTGATTGAAAGTTTGGGCTAAAACTTGACATTTGTATAAGAAATACATAAAAATGATACAATAAAATACAACTTGCTTCTGATTTATAATATAATTGTACCTTTTTGCCTATTTATTCCACTTGCCTATTCATTCCATATTCTATCTACTGATTTCTTATTTACTTATTTATGCCTTGGGTTGTTGAGTGGTCAAAGATTCCATAAAGGTTGTGTTGATGTTCTGAAACATTTAGGGATCTCTGAATTAGATGAGCTTACATCACAGGAAGCTGACTGTGGAATTTAGTTTTGATTCTAGGTTAAACTATTTATATACTTCTATTACTCTTGACAGAAAAATGAATGGTGCAATCTCCCATTTCAATCCCCCCCCCCCCGCCCATATGAAGCAACAAGGGAATCTTTAAATGGGCAATTAACCTGCTAAAAGAAGTAAGTGCATAAACTTCCAATCACACCCTGCTGTCTTAAAAAAAGGAAGAACATATTAAACAACATACTCCTTGAAATACAAAGAAGGCTGATTATGACTGGAATGCCTTTGATCAAATAAGTGTTCAAACACGCTGAACTGGGGCTAAATATCAAAAACGACTGTATCAACAATAAGAACAACTACCAGATCTCTGTCTATGTAGGAAATTATTAATTTTATTCATCCTCATGATATAATTTCATTTCATGTTGTTTCATGTGAAGTTTTCCCTTGTAATGCCTCTCAGTTTATCAAAATATACATTATTGTTTATGGGGTTTTGATTGGACTATTATGATAATTGCTTTTGTTTTTTGTCTTTTTTTTATTTTTTCAAAGTGTTTTTTTAAATGTTGTTTTGCGAGTTGTTTATGCTACATTATTGAGAGGGTTGTCTTCTGCTTTTTACTGCTCTTTTGTTGACTAATTGAGATTGCAACACTAATCACTTGTAATGATTTCTTTATATTTTGACAGGCGTAACTCTTTTTCTTCCTCCTGCAATTATGAATGGCTTGGAGGTAATTAACTCTATTTAGTTGTTAGAAAGGTAGTAGAAGTTATACACTCATTATTGCAATAACTGTGCTAATAATAATAATATTAACAACAACAACAACAACAACACCACCACCACCACCACCACCACCAACAACAACAACAATAATGATAATAATAATAATAATAGGACTATAAATATATCAAATCATGAAAAAAAAAGTTGATAAAAATAGCTACGAAACTTGAACAAATCAAAAAATTGTTTTCTGTCTTCAAGGAAGTCAACAAATTTAAATCAGAAACTGGATTGACAGATAATTGTGAGGAAAATAAAAACAAAGATGAAACAACAACAGAAATTGTGCATAAAATCTAAATTGACAACAAGTCTCCAGAACACCATGCTAAAACGATGGCACGAAAAACCCTTACATGGCCAATACTCGAAAAAAGCTGAATAGTGAGGAATTATACAAGCAAAAAACTCTTAAAACTGGCTATGAAGCACTGGACTAAAAGCCATGACTGAAGGATTTCTAATCACAGCACAAAGCCTCCTTATCAGAAACCACCAAAAGTACATAATGAAGCAGGTCAGAGTAACTGCAGAATATATGGAGGTGTGGAAGAAACAATTAACCACATTATCTCTGGCCATCTAGTCTTAGCCAAAAAGGAATATATCCATAGACATGATTATTGTGATTTCCATACACTGGAAGATATGCCAACACTATGAAATATGAACAGAAAGATGGGACAGACTCACACAACAAAAGGTGTCAGAGAATGCCAAAGCAACTATACTCTGAGATATGCCAATACAAACAGACAAGGAGATCAAAGACCACAAAGAAAAAATGTCCCCTAATTGATGTATCAATCTCCACAGAAGACAATATATCTACCTCTCTCATCTCATCTGTCCCGTAGTCTGGTGGACCATCTTTCCATTATTCCTGCCTCTCCACCCTCCTCATGGTTGCACCTAGCTTCATGCCTGTCCATTCTGGGATGTTGTCCTCCCATCTCTTTTTTTTGTCTACATCTGTTCCTCCCTCCTTGTACTGTTCCCAGCAGGACAGTCTTAGTAAGCCCTGAACATCTTTTCACATGCCCATACCATCTCAATTTGCCTTGTTTTACAAAGGTCAGTTGGTCTTTGTAGGGCCCAATGGCTTGCCAAATTCTGTTTCATCATCATGGCATGAGCAAGGTGACCTGAAGCATTTCACTGAAAGCCTTATAATTGCAGCATGACCCAGCTCTTGTTAACATTTCAGTAAAGTATAACATTTACAAAACCTCTGACACCCAGAAGTGCAGACACTGGAAAATGTACCCCACTTGGTAACCTTGCACAAAAAGAATACAATTGTCAACATGATAAAATCTGTTGTACCTTCATTGGCTCCTATGTTGTAAATACCAATACAAAGTAACAGAGAATTGGCATGAGCATGTGCCTTGTAAAGTAATGCAAGAGGATGGGAAAGCAATGATATTCTGGGATTATAATTTTCAGACTGATAGAATAATTGAGCATTACTGACTGGATATTGTCGTATTGAAAAAGAATGACAAATACTGTCAGCTCATAGATGTAGCCATACCAAATGACATGAATATTGTGAGTAAAAACATTAAAAAAATCACCACTTATTCTGAATTGAAAGTGGAGATGGCAAGACTGGAATGCAAGAGGGTAATGTTAAAGTGATACCAATTGTGATTGGAGCATTAGGATCAATCTCATTGAAATTCCAAGACTTCTTAAAGCAGTTGGGAATACTCTGCAAGATTGGTATCATACAAAAGTTAGCCTTACTAGGCACTGCACATATTTTAAAGAATGGATTATCTCTCTGAGTTACTTGTTTAGACATGACACAGACTAAATACTCTGACACATTTTCCATCTAAAAGGAATAATAATAATTATAATAGCGATCTTGTGTAGGAAATATGGAGGATTTATATATATGGTTGTTTTGTTGTTATTATATTTGTTTATCATAACTTACTGCATCAATAATTAACAGCACTGGCTACACTCTAATCCTTCCTCATACTCATTTTAGTGCCAGAGATTATTTATGATAAACTTTTGGCACTGTTACAAATGTCTAGTTTTCGCAAAAGAACATCTAAAGTTTGGAAAAGGAGAATTTTATTATCACATATCTATTACCATCAATAAAAATAATTGCATCATCAAAAATGCAAGGAGTGCATCTAGGAATACATTTAATAACATAGTAGGATTGCAGGGCGATTTAACTATTTCTAGTAGGCCAAGCAACTAAATAATTCTGTTACCTGTTTTGGAATGAGTTCATCATGATTATTAGGGTATTAGCTGCAATAGTATACATAAATGGGGTGTTAAAATATTTTCAGTTTGGAGTTGGATATTTTACCGATTTCTTGTGAACTTCGTATTTACTATTGTTGTTTATATGCTTTGAATGAAAACGGTCAGGAAGTGGTTAAAATTCATTACCTAATGAAACAAAAACTATACTCTTAAAACAATTTAAATATGAAAATATTAAAACTTCATAAATATATTCTCCACTCAGGAGAATTTCAAAACTGCACAGTCTCAACATAATGTGTTGGTTACCTGCCTTGACTTATAATTGGGGTATGGCTATTTGCCTGTTTCTCAGACATAAAATAGGATGATGGCTTATATTTAGATCAGCTTATATTCGAGAATACAGTAAGTCCCTAACTTATGAACTAGTTACATTCCAAGAGGTTGTTTGTTAGTTGATTTGTTCATAAGTTGATTGTCTAACGCAGAACGTACAAGTAAGCGCATATATGTTACATTGATACTGCAGTTTTCCATATGAGTGATATATATACAGAATATAGAGGTATATATATAACATGTAACAATTGTTTCTACTTTTGTCACAAGGCCAGCAATTATCCCAGTGTATTACTGGTGCTTTATTTTATCAACCCCGTAAGGATGAAAAGCAAAGTTAACCTTGGCAGGATTTGAACTCAGACCAAAAAGAGCCGTAACTCTGTGTTGCAAAGCATGTTGTCTGATCCTCTACCAATACAGCCAATCCACCACCCTATAACATGTAATAATTGTTTCTACGTTTGGCACAAGGCCAGCAATTACCCAGTGCATTACTGGTACTTTATTTTATCGACCCTGTAAGGATGAAAGGCAAAGTTAACCTCGGCGGGATTTGAACTCAGAATGGCAAGAGCTGTAACTCTATATATCAAAGCAAGGCGTCCGACCCTCTACCGATACTGCCAATCCAGTAATAATGAATGTAAATAATATAAAGCTAATGACAATAAATTGTTAAAGAAAAAATATACTTTTTAAATTCTGTGAAAACAGAATGGTATCCCATACTGTAGGTAAGATTTCAGCTTGTTTAATTTGCTGCAAAACACGGAACCAATTTTTATGTTGGAAAATTTCAATCTGCACATTGAAAATTAACAAAATTACAAATAAATATAGTTAATAACCCTCTTGAGTATGATTAACTCAAAATAATGTAAATAGATAATGACATTTGACAGAATAATGTAAATGCTAAAAGGTTAAATGATGATGATGATGATTTACTTAAATCCAGAGTTAACAAAAGAGTCTCAAAGTGTTTGCTTGACCTGTTAGAAATAGCACCCAGATCTTCCTTAAATTGAACATTAAATAAGGAAGGCAGACATTGAATAATGTAGATTTAAGTAGACAAAAGGAGCAGAGCTGAAACACCTTTGATAATAGGTTGTTTTTATCAGAGTTAATAGAGCACAAATCAACAACAACATACTTTATTTCATGGTGAAGGGATTAACCCGTTTTATACCAATCTACCTGAAACTACTTGTGGTTCTATGGTATACAACTGTTTGTTTTATAATGTTTAGATTTAGACCGGGTGATGTGTTGTTTCCTTGAGCAACATACTTTATTTCACATTGCTCCAGTTTACTCAGCTGTAGAAATGAGATGATAGGGACTGGGTTCCCTATCATTCCACTGCAAAGTGGACGTGTAGGCGCCACAGCAAAAAAGCACCCAGCACTCACTGTAAATGAGGTTGGTGTTAGGAAGGTCATCCAGCTGTATAAATCAAGCCAGAATCAGTTCCCGTCCCACCCTTGCAAGCAGGGAAAATGGACGTAAAATGAAATGATGATTCCGTTGCAATACCATGTAAGAAACTTTATTAAGTTAAGCTTCAAAACCAGTTTAATAATGAACATGTTAGTTATATTACTAAAATCCCACATCATAGGCAGTGTATTTTTTAGAAATATACTAATGAGAGAAGTTAATATAAACAATTACTCCAATAGCATAGAAAGTAATAGAAAAACTCAGATATATAATCCTTATCATGCTAACAGAGAAATAGGAATACATAAATAAATAAACGATGTAGAAATAAATAATTAATTGTAGTTATTTAGTGATAATGTCCAATATTCAACCTCCAATGATATATCTATTTGATATTGGCATTGCTGGGAGAAGTTGTAATTAAGAGATTTCATTGGCTGACAACATCACTCGTAAATGTCCATTACATTTGCTGCTTGGCTTGCTGGAAATTATTAGAAAATCTTCAGCAAACTTTTTCTTGTGTTTGGTATTTAAAAATTGTTTGTATATTTATATAATATGAGTGATCATATATTTAAATGTTTTAAAAATATCTTTATATTTATTCATAATTTTTTGCCAGATGTTGGAAATCAATATCAGGTTTACTTGATTAGTGCCTGTCAATAATATTCTTCTTCTTCTTCTTCTTCTTCTTCTTCTTCTTCTTCTTCTTCTTCTTCTTCTTCTTCTTCTTCTTCTTCGTCGTCGTCGTCGTCTTCTTCTTCTTCTTCTTCTTCTTCTTCTTCTTCTTCTTCTTCTTCTTCTTCTTCTTCACTCCTCCCCCATTTTCTCTCTCTCTCTCTCTCCCTCTCTCTCTCTCTCTCTCTGTATATATATATATATATATATATATATATATATATATAATATCTTAATCTTTAAGTCACAGCTACCTCACTCTCATACATGCATACAGCTATGTTTCTGTATGTACTTGTATGTGTGTGTAAGTAGTTATCTATATATAGATGTATATATCAAAATATATTTTCATTATATTATGAAGTTCAATATAACACACATTCTATAATTAAACATTGCACACACTATCACTTCTCCTCCCATTCTATTCAGCTCACTAGTAACTCCTCCCACTTGCTGATATCCATCTACTTCTATCCCACCCCACCACAGACTATTCTTCTACCTCACCTGCATCATACTCTACTCAGCAGGACATTGTACATTATTAGTTTAAAAATTTCACCATACATAAATGTCACAGACTCTACTAATCAATCAGCAAGTCCTGATATACACAACCAGGAATTTAATATTATTTTATTTTATCCTCCTCCACTTCTTCTTCTTCTTCTTCTTCTTCTTCTTCTTCTTCTTCTTCTTCTTGATATTGTTGGTATTGTTGTTGTTGTTATCTGTTGTTTTCCCCCCCTATTATCATTGTTGTTATTATTATCTTAGTAAATATCGATATTTTGTTTCATATTTCTTGGTTATTTATTATTATTTATATATTTATTTTAATTTATTTAATTGTATTTCTAGAGTCGTTTTCAAATTTGATTTAGTAAAGTTTCTGAATCAAAGTTTTGAAAGGAAATTACATTAGAAAGTTTCTTGTTTGTTTTTTTTTGTTCAAATCATATGCACACATACAAATAGTGTACACACTCACACACACACACACACACACACATATATATATATATATATATATATATATATATATATATATATATATATATGTGTGTGTACATATATATATACATACATATATATATATACATATATGCACACACACACATATATATATATATATATATATATATATATATATATATATATATATATATTTGTATGTATATTGGAGGCTGGAAAATAGTTGTGATGCTTCCATAATTGTATAATATTCAAATGGAAATGGCATTTCATTACAATTTGCTGATATTTAGGATGTAATCAAGCCAAAAGCAAGAGAACAGAGAAAGAAAGAGTGAGTACATGTTTGAGGCTGAGATATGGATAGATAGGTAGATAGAAAGGGAGTGGGCGTATAATGTATGGAGATATACTTAAAGTCAGAAAGAGAGAGTGAGAGAGGGTAGTAAATTCCCTGACAATAGAGAAAACCAAACTTATTAAAATTGCTTTCAGAAGAAATATAATGTTATGGAGGCAATAACAAATTTAAAGCAATGATATGTGCATATATATATATATATATATAATTATACTTGGGGAGGGTCATATTTGTGTAATATTGCCAGAATTAATAATAGAACACACTCAGTGTTTGGTTGGTTTTCGCTTCTCGCTTCTGTGTCTTTTATATCGGTAATCTAACTTACTCAGTCCTCAATGTTGCCATTGACTGACCAACGGTCAAAAATAATACAGATACAATATAGATACAAACACATATATATAGTTTATCATAAATCTTTCGTTGCACATCTGCAACACCGTCAGTGGTGCTATATTTTCCTCCTGTTGTATTGTATGTCTACGCCATAGAAAATGGAGGAGGGAAGTTATAGAATAGGTAATTCGAATTAGAGTAGGAGACAATAAAAAATAATAGAAAGAAATATGAAAAAATATATATATAAAATTAGATAGTGAGAAATGAATAAAAAAACAAAATCAGTAGGGTCTAGAAACAGCTGCTATGATTAGTAGATGTTGTAATTTTGTATCATTTTTGTTACTAATCCATTTCTACAATTACTAAATTTTTTTCTATTCTCAACTTATTAACCTGTAATTGTAAGATAGCATTGGTGGAATACGCTTTACTAACTATTTATAGCAGCTATGTTAGATCCCTGAAAAGTTTGCTTTATATTTTTTCACTACCCACTTCTACAATTTCTTATTTAGTATTTTCCATTCTCAACTTATTAACCTTTTCTATAGCTTTGGCCGTACAAGCACCACCTACTAATTATAGCAGCTGTTTCTAGACCCTACTGTGTTTTTTTTTTTATTCATTTCTCACTATCTAATTTTATATATTTTTTTATATTTCTTTCTATTATTTTTTATTGTCTCCTACTCTCATTCGAATTACCTATTCTATAACTTCCTTCCTCCATTTTCTCCAGAACAATTTTTCAACTTTTCATACACTATCCTTAGAATCTGCTGTATACATATCACTTTCAACGCTTGAGCGGCTCTACTCACTCCCTCATTGTTCTACATGCAAGTTCAGCCACCCCTATGTCCCACCAAATGCCATGATAGACTTATTTGTATTTACAACAAATTTTGACCAATCCTCTTGACAACTACAATCTTCCCATATAAGGAAGTACCCCTTGACAAGTTCGGCTATTTATTCACCAGGCTAAAAATTCTAATTTAGTCCAGAAATAGCCGTCGAAACGGCTTGAGCTCTGCCATCGGGGTCATACTTTTTATCATACTCCTTATGCATATTAATGCTCAGCCATTAATATGCATAAGGAAAATATATACTTTCAAACGTTCAATCAACTGACCAGAAGGTATACAGTGCTGATGACAGTTAATAAGCTAGAAACTAGTTCATCGTTCCTTTGTCAGTGTTGAACAAATAGGGCAGCAATGGTTGCCGAACACTGTACGGCTAATAATTCAGGCTGTTTGTTTACAAAAAAAAACGAGCATTATAATAAATGTTTGGTATACCCATACGTACATATATATATATGTGTGCATGTATGTATATATATACATACTACTGTACGTCCGTATACATATATGTATCTACGTATACATACTTACATATTTATTTAAGTATTAATTGCCAATAGATAGTTGGTGTGGTTTATGTCAAACAACTATGAACTATGAATTAGTGCTGGTGCCATGATAAAATGTATCCATTAGATTCTGGAAAGTGGTTGGTATGAGGAAGGACATCATGTCATAATATCAAGAAGGTAGAAGGCTCTTCATCAAGAAAAAGAAAACTTCTTTTAGTGCTGGTACCTTGATAAACTGTACCCAATACACAATTTAAATGAACTGTAATAATAACAGACACACATATTTGAAGGAGAGTACAGGCGATTTATTCAACTTATGTAAATGACTAATACTTATTTTATTGATCATCAAATGATGGAAATTAACTTTTTAACTCAAACCATAACTAGTAACTATATAATAGAAGGGACTTTATCTACCATGGTAATAATGTTTTTTTTAAAACAAAGGCACAAGGCTGCAGATTTGGGAAAGGATAGGAACAGCCAATTACATTGATCTCATTTTCAGTACTTGATTGATATTATATCATATAATACTGAAGCATGAAAGGTAAAATTGATTTTGCTATATCTAAATTCAGAGGAGGTGAATTGCAGTATTCGTTTTGGCACTCTACTCTCTGAGTTCAAATCCTGCTAAGATCAACTTTGCCTTTCATTTATTCAAGGTCGATAAAAAAGTACCAGTCTTGTACTGAAGTTGACTTTTCCTTTATGTCTCTTTCTCACTCCCACTATCTCACTCTCAATCCTTCTCTGGAAAAAATCTGCTATATTCAGGCCTGGATAAGAGATGGGCACTGCCAGATTTAAAAATGTCATAGAAATGCTGTATATCAATACAATGGCCCTACGACTCTGCCAAGAGTTATGGGACCATGCATGCATATTTAAATTCAGAATGAAAAGTACTATTTCAGGATTTTAACTGGTTAATGTATCAATATATAAAGTTACAGTTATGCTAAATAAACCTCGCCAAAGTGTTCATTACATCAAATAATAATTGAAAGACCTAAATAGTCTACTCCTTAAACATAAAATAACAAAAGGATTAATTGATTGTATCAAATAATAATTTAATCACTTAAGCAGTCTACTCATTAGACATTTGGGAACAAAAGAGTTAACTGGTTCTATGAAATATTAAATGAAATACTTAAGTAGTGTGCCTATTAGACATATAACACAAGACTTGAGCTTAGTATTTAACTCCAATCCAATCCAGGCTTTTTCACCCCTGTTGTAGGAGCCCCACTCTGGTTGACCTCACCACTATCTGTTTGGCTTTTGTCATGTCTGGGGAGTAGCCATACTCACCTTGCTTGGCGAATTGTAGGTTGGTGAGATTATTTAACCCATAGTTGTGGTGGATAATAGTGAAGTTATCCACCACTTTGAGAAGTTTATATTTTCTTTTAACAGCCCTTGTTTTTATTTTGTGCTGCTGGAGTTCCACTTAACCTCCTCACCAGACCCTGGTCAGGTGAGGAGATGACTTAGTTGTCAGCCAGTTGACCGTGAAACAAATTGTACTGGGTTACATGGTACAAGTAGCCTGACGTCATAACTTAACTAGAATTCTCTTAACTAAAGGCATGGTCAAACTTGGCAGGATTTGAACTCAGAATACAATGAGTTATAACTAATTAACACAATGCTTTGTATCTTTTGCTTTACCTATTTGGGTAGTCACTTAAAATAACAATTTAAAGATTTTTTCATTTTGGGGTCTAGTATAGTCAGCTTAACAAGCATGACAAGTGATCATTATAGTATGTCAAGCATGGAAGGATGAAAAGCAAAGTCAACCTCAGTTGGATTTGAACTTAGAAAGTAAAGAGAAATTTGGGGAGATGTCAATTAAATTAACTTTAATACTTTACTGGTACTTTATTTCATCATCTCAAGAAGATGGAAGGCAAAGTAAAGCTCGGTATGATTTGAACCCCAAATGCTATAATGATTATGCCAAGAAAGGGAATAATTGATTAATTAAGTCCAGTACTTGATCATTATTTAGTTCTGTTACCACTGGAAGAATAAAAGGCAAAGTTGACTTCAGCTGGATTTGAAACCAGAATCAGTAGGGTTGGAACAAACTACAACAAATCATTTTTTCCAATGTTGTACAATTTCTGCCATTCCACCATCCCACAATAACAATGACACCAACACCAACAATAAACAAACAAAAGAGAAAGCTGAGCCCTAACCATTATAATTGTACTATTTTTCGTGCTTTTACTATTGTCGTTTTCCTTTCGTTTTAAGTTGTTTATTTTTTCATTTAAAATTCTTTTAGCACCAGTGTTGTTTATGTAATTACATTTGCTTATTGCTCGTTTATCTATCATTTATTCATTTATTTAGTTCAGTGTATTTTCCAAGATAAATTTAATAAATATCATTGCAATAAAGTCTCATCTGCTTATTGATTGTTGTTCAACTGACAAAACACTACCAAACACCAATCAATCAACATTAAGGGTAGCAAAGTGTTTCTTCAGGAGATCTTACTTTTCTCATAATCCCTTAAAAAAACATAAAAGAATTTCAATTAATTTCAGAAAACTTTTGATTAAGATTCAGTTTTATTTTTATATGAGAAATTATTTAAGTTTATACATGTGCTTACCTTCCCTTGCTCTTATAGACACTCTACTTCATACACACTCACATACATGTACACTTACATGCCATTCATATACTTGTATGTGAATTCATATATACATGTATATGCAGATGCATGCAATCATGTACATAGAATCTGGGATTTGTAGGAGATAGAAGAGAAGGTGGATTTGACAATGAGATCTATGCATGGCTTAGTTTGACAGTGAGACTAAATACATACGGACATGACTCCATATAATCTCTCTATATATATATGCATATATGTGTTAGTGTTGAAATTTATAATTGGTGGTACATTAATTATTTGAAAATATATATTCCTGTCTCATTAGACATGATACTAATAGAATTGGTAAAGTGTCAAAGAAAATCTCTTGCCATATTTGTTCTAATTCTTTACATCACAGGTTCAAATTTTGCTATGATTTTGATTTGATTTGATTTCATTTTACGTCCACTTTTCCCTGCTTGCAAGGGTGGGATGGGAACTGATTGTGGATTGATTTCTACAGCTGGATGCCCTTCCTAACACCAATCTCATTTACAGTGAGTGCTGGGTGCTTTTTTGCCGTGGCACCTCCACGACCACTTTGCAGTGGAATGATAGGGACCCCAGTCCCTATCATCTCATTTCTACAGCTGAGTAAACTGGATCAATGTGAAATAAAGTGCCTTGCTCAAGGAAACAACACATCGCCCGGTTAACTTTATTTTTTTTATCCAAGAAGAATGAAAAGTAAAGTAGCAGTCTAGGGTTTTGGATTGACACTATTTGTAGAAACTTGATAAATTTCATTTGAGACATTTCTTTTGGTTCTTTACATTTTGAGCATCAACTATGACCCAATTGTCTGTATCAAGCTGACAAGTTAGTCTCTTGCAACGAATACCACAAAGAAGGCGAGAGAAACAATACTTTTGTGTTTTCCTACAAACATTTCAATACAAACACGTAGAACTTTTCAGAGACGCCAGCACCTGTTGGTGCAAGAAAGTAAGACTTGATATACATACATTTGAGATGAGAAATGTAACAGATACACTGACCGGAACTGAGCCATGTATCTAATGTGTTGCAGGTAACTGCATTCCAAATTACACTACAGAAGATCTGGCATTGACTTATTCTTAAATTTAGCTACAATAATTTGTTTGTTATTTTAAATGTACCTTTTGTAAAGGGGTTGGTGTTAAGAACACCAGCTGTAAAACCCATGTCAAAAATGGAATGTACAAACAAGATGTGTTCTTCCAACTGATCATGAAGGGCAGTAACTCTAAATAAAAATCTACTTGAACCATAAAGACCAATCTAACTCATGCCAGCATGGAAAGAGGATATAGAATAATAATTGTTTCTACTTTTGGTACAAGGCCAGCAATTATCTCAGTGCATTGCTGGTACTTTACTTTATCGACCCCGTAAGGATAAAAGGCTTGGTGGGATTTGAACTCAGATCATAAAGGACTGTAACTCTGTGCTGCAAAGCATGGCATCCTCTACCGATACTGCCAAATAATAATGATAATGATAATGATGTTGACATTTATTTCAACAAGATAATTTATGAGTCTGGCTATTTTAGTAATATCCTAGTTGATGTTTGTGACAAGGAAATAACTCCAAAATATCTTTTTGGTCAACACCATATCTGAGCATAATTTCTTTAACCATTTCTTTACCATATTTCAAAGGAAATGCACTGTCTATTATTTACATATTAATAATTTGGAGGGATTTAGTAAAACAATTACATTTCCCCTTATTAAGTTGATGTTTAGAACATAACTTAACTAAAGTTTCTTACATAAAATTATGGTAGGTTTTTAGATAAATGTAACACTTTAAAATAAACAGCTTACTCCCATAGAGCCATGTACACTTTCAGATGTTTTGGAATCAAAAGTGTTCAAAGATATTTGCTGCTTTAGATATGTGTAGCAAAAGAAATGTTTTTCCACAATGTTTTCCCACTGTCTTTTCCAAAGTATTAACCTGCAACCTCACAGTGATTACAATAGATAAATTTTCCTTGTGAAAGGATTCATGCCATTTGTACAAAAGGGGGACATTTTTTAAGGCCATCGGTTTTCTGTAAAGTAAATATCAGTCATTATAAATGCACTTTTGTTTGGCTCTAGCAACAGACTTCTCTGTCACATTGCCTGTTGACAACATAGTCTGCCACATAACAATTTGCTACTACAACTATTTCTTCTAGCAAAACAATGGCCATCTTACTACCACTTAGTCACTTTTTAAGGGAACAGTGCAAGGTAAATAAAGTGACTGATCACACAGCACAGATGCCTTATTGAACGCTATAATCATTTGTGAATACTATAATCATTGATTGTATTTACGATTCAAAGCAGTCATATTTTCGTTTTGGGAGGGGAAATAAAGCTATATATTAAACCAGAATTATTGTACTTGTCATGTTCAACTTTTCTCTCACAACAAATAGACTTTGCTTCATATATACTCTATTAATTAATTAGATTAATTAACTGAGCAACTTAGCTATACTGAGATATTAAGAAATTTGCTTCAGAATCAAAATATTGATAGAATACTAGCTGTATGCATGCCTGTTTGGCTAAGAAGGTTAATTCAGACACATATGGTTATGGATTCAGACCCTCTGGCCATGGAAAACCTCCCTTAAATGTCTCCTCCCAACCCATAAACGTATGGGAAAAATAGATTAAAATATTGAGCTGTTTGTTTGATGACATCTTATAAGCCATTCAGAATACATAAATTTGAAATCCAATCAATTGAAAAATATTAAATAAAGACAAAATGACTAGGCATAGGAGCTATTTAAGTTTGAACCTTCAAACTAACTTGTTTATAACAAAATATGCCTTACACATGAATAACATTAGAATATTTCAGCTTAGTCATAGCCAAACCAGAGAGGAGTCACATTAAAAGGTTACATAAATGTTTGTCTTTTTGAAGAAAAGAAGTTGTTTGAGAAAGACAGGTGTGGAATGTACAGAGTGGTTGATGGTCATTATAATAGAAGAGCTGTCAAGTGAAAAGTAATGAAAAATTGAATTCAGTCCTCAGTTGAATGATGTCCAACTCTTCAGTTGAATGAAGTCCAATAAATGACAAACTCATTCGTCTGTTAAGGTATTTCAACCAGAAAATATATATTCTTATACAGATGTAATTCACTTTCTTTTTGGTTGTTATTGTTGTTTCTGAAATCATCCTGTATTAAATAGATCTAAGATCAAAGGCATTCCAGCTGTGATCATTCCATCATTTTAGGACTATAAAGGACTACACAATCTAATGTGATCTATCATATATACGATGGTAGTGCATGATTAATGGGAAATTTGAATGGTACTTTTAGCAAAATGAGCCTCCATATAGAAGCTCCCTCCTTGGTTTATTTGCTTTTGCTGAATTATATAGGTAGCTCATCGAATTGATATCAAAATCTAGCTATACACCATCTGTTTAGCAGGTAAAAACAATTGGTAAAAATAACCATGTTACCTCTTTAAATTGCTTTTTGTCTCACAAGCATAAAACAATGATAATGATCATCATTATGACACCCTAATATAAAACAACTTATATTTAAATTATTAAACCTAAATTAATAAACACATGTAAATTTGCAAATACAGCATGGGAACCTGAATTGCCAACTAGAAATGGCAACTGAGTCTCTCTCAACCCACACCCTACCATCTTAAAAAATATACTATGCACCAATCCAAAATACACTATGCATTAAAATCAGGATGGTCATAACTGGAATGATTTAAATCATAAACTTGCTTAAACAGTGCTGACTTCAGGCTAAAAGAATGAAACAACTATATTTGCTTGAGATTTATATTTTATTTCTTTAGCTATGTCTTATCATCAATGTGTGTATTATTTTTAATGTAACACGGTTAGAAATAGTTTAACACTTTGGTTACATATCATATTGCCTATGATTTTCAGAAAATTTAAAAAAATAACAAAAATTTTGAAGGATTTTTGTATTATAACTTTCTCATTATTAAGCTGGTGTTGTAATTGAATAGAATTACAATGAAGGGGTTTTATATAAATATAAGCACTTTAACCTTTTGATGGCGGCATTTCGAATGAAATATGCTTTATTTCAATTAATTATTGAAAACATTTGAAGAATTTACTAAATATTTGGCTATTTTATTTTTGTGGAAGATTTAAATTTAAATAAGATCCCTTTAAAATAGGCACTTTTTTTTCATAGAAACAAATTCAGGTTTTGAAAGAAATGGCATAGTAACATATAACCATGGTTGTTTCCAGGCAGTCTGCTATCAATTTAAATGTTGTTTTCACAGTTGTTGCTCTTTTACTGCTAGGTTATGGAGGGCTTGTGATCCTTTTCAGAGCTTGTCATTGTTATCCTTAAATCTCAGTTTGTTTAACATTTTTTTCCTTTTGTATGTATTCAAGACATATTTTATCATCTCACAACCCCTACCACTACCTCCAATACCATCACTATTAAGACCAGCATCCCACACCCTAATGTTAATATCACCACCCACTTTAACATTACTACTACCCTCACATCACCACAAGCAACACCACCTACATCACTATGACAACAAAAACTATCCCCATCACCATTAACACAAACACCCCTTTAACATCACCAACACCACTAACACTCTCAACATAGCTACCATTAACACCACCACTACCAACATCATGGCTGCTGCCACTGCCTACATTACCACCACTAACACCATTACCATCAGCCATGATGATGACAGCAACACCAAGAAAAATTACTCAGCTGTCTACCAACTTTACCACCACCACCACCACCACCACCACCACCATACAAATAAGTAGATCTACTTCTCTTCTATTTACCTTATTTGAGTTTCCAATAACATCAACAGTAGAAGAGACTACAACAATAAAAGTAAACAATAGCAGTATCAATAATAGTATTAGAAGCATCATCATCAACATCATCATCATCAGTGGCAGCAACAGTAGCAATAACAAAAAGGGACAAAAAAAAAAAAGACATCCACTTACACATCCCACCCCATTCATGATTAAAACTTCTTTGAAATATACTGAAAACATGGTTCCATTCTGTCTGCTGCAAGAAATGAGAAATAAACATTGAATACAACTTTATATAGATGTCATAATAGTCACCTATTGTTGGACGATCTCTGCCGTAATTGTCTTCATCATTATGAAATAACATTGGCTACACAGAGCAAGCAAGTTACCTTAGTGGAAGCAGAAGAAACAAAGCTTTTCTATTGCTCAGTTTCTGACGACGTTAAGATAATCTTAAGAAAGGTCAGCATCTTCTCAATCAACTCTGTTCAGAATAAACCTCATACACGCTCTGCTCTGCTCTTCTGAATGAATAGACGATTGGAGAAGATCTTTAATTAATTTCTTGCAAATTATATATATATATATATATATATATATATATGTGTGTGTGTGTGTGTGTGTGTGTGTGTATAAAATATATATAAAGAGAGAGAAAGAGAAAGAGAAAGGGAGAGAGAGTGAAAGGGAAAGAGAGAGATTGAGGAAGATATATTTGTTCTTATATACATACAAATATACACACACACATATATGTGTGTGTATATATATATATATGATCATATATATATATATAATTATATGATAATATGATCACATATATATATATATGATCATATATATATAATTATATGTATATATGATAATATGATCACATATATATATATATGATCATATATATATAATTATATGTATATATGATAATATGATCACATATATATATATATATGATCATATATATATATAATTATATGTATATATGGTCACATATACAATCACACTCAAATATAAACACATGTATCACTATCTGATATATCAGTATACTGATATCAAACATACATACTCTTAAAAACACACACACATATACATTAAACCAAACCAAACATTATCTTTCTCTTTTTATTTATCTCCTTTATGTTCCTGCATATATATAACAAATACATATATTCTCACGCATATACACATATATGTCATTCAGACACATATGTATGTGCACACATACATATGTTCATATATATAATGTAATATAACATATATTCATATACATATAACAATATTGATATATATATATACAGGAGATGGTGGCCTCCATAATAGCTAAAGTCCACAGGCTGAAACTTGTAAATGAATAAAAGAATAATAATAATACAATATTCAAACACATTCAAATAACATGAACACATACACACACACCCGTGAACACACACACTTATATGTATGTATATATATGTATGTATGTATGTATAATCTGTCTCCCTTCCTAGCTCTCACATATTCCTATAAAAATAGATACATTGAAACACAAACATAATAACAACCTCTTATAGTGTGAACAATGCATGAATGTTTGACAAGATTATCATATCAGCTGCCATGAATTGATATTTGCAAAGTCTAAAGAAGATGAATGATACTAGTGAGCTTCCCAATTATATTACAAACATTTCTAGAACTTTCAATTTCACTTTTGTGATAAGCCATTCAATGGATTGTTAAATTTTGTCCTGTTACACAAATAAACTTACTTTCACAATTTTGTTATTATTAATCCCCCCAAAAGTGCAGTGGATGGACAGTATCGGTAGAGTGTCAGATATCATGCTTTGTAGCATGAAGTTATGGCACATTAGGTTCTCATCTCAAATCCTGCTGATGTTTGCTTTGCCTATCATCGTTATGAGGCTGATAACAATGTACCAGTATCACACTGGAGATGGTTTGATCAATCTTCCAATACCCCAAAATTGTTGTGCCTAAATCAGAAGCCATTATTAATCCACCAAAATAAATGATTATTAACCCTTTTGTTGCTATATTTTTAATGAAAAACATTGCCTATAATTTTAAATCATTTTGAAAATATTCAAGAATGTTAAGGGATTTAGTAATATAATTGACTTTCACATTATTAAGCTGGTATTTGGAACAAAAGAATCCTTTAATTGCCATATTTATAATGAAAGACATTACATATAATTTTCAACTAATATTCAAACTGATTAATAATTTGGAGGGATTCAGTAATGTAACTAGCTTTCTCATTAAACTAGTGTTTGGAACATAACTTAATTGACTGTATGGTACGGACCTGCAACATGTGAGGGAATTGTATGTGCGCAGTTGTTCCAGTGCATTTTTAAACTTGTAGAACCCATTTCCTCTCAAAGTCAGCTTACAGAAGATTTGTTCCAAAGAATCATAGAGGGTGAAAGAAAGGAAGTGAGGAAGAATCAAGCCTGGTACTTTTTTTCATCCTCAGAGAGATGAAAAGCAATGTTGACCTTGGCAAGATTTGAACTCTGAGAGCTGAACAAAAACTGCATAGCATTTTACCCGATATTTTAATAACTCAATCTTTTAATTGACTGTACTCATCCCAAATATCTGTGACACTATGCTTTTGTCAGAGATGAATATCATGTCCCTGAAGACTTGATGTTAGAACAAACTTGTGTCACATTGCTGACTGCATAATTCATCACTCTCTTTTCTCTTGGAAGACTGCCTATATTAGCTATATTTACATGACAAAACGAAAACCTGGTTGCAAACTAATGCAGTATAGAATAAGTAGTATCCATAACTTATATGGGCTGCATAAATTCCTCTTGCTTTTAATGAGGTACTGGACAATGAAAGATCTCCACCCAGCTTGGTTGCAAGCCCGGACATAATTGTGCTCCCAGGCTAGACCTATATCTTCCAGTTCCTCTATGACAGACCTCAACAAGATCTCTACAGATATGCTTTGCATCCTATGTCCCTAACCCATAATAGCTTCCATTTGAGTGACCCTCTCACTTGTCTTTTCATGGGCATGTGTAGCATATAGTCAAGTATCTTACACTATCTTATGGGGATGGTATTCTGTAGATTAATTACACCAGCCCATTCCATGACCTCTTCATTCATTATCTGATCATGCCAAGAAATTATAAGTATGGTTCTAATAAATATTTCATCCAATATATTAAACAAAACGTTAACCAAAAAATATAGGTCATTTTATTTCTACATATATGGTCAGTAAATTAAAGAAATATTATTACAGCTAATGTGTTTGCTTCTGTGATAGTTTACTGTACTTCTATGTAACAATATATGTGAATATATTTCTATTGCTTTTTGAGTTTGTTTGTTGATCTTCTTAAGCTACGAATTTTATGTTTTGCAAGAATTTGGACATATGTTGTTCACCCAGTATCCAAATAACTGGCTAAATTTGGAAGTCATTGAATAACATTTTTTCTTAGTAATTATTGATACAAAAATATTGGAACAGTTTACTTTCAATCACCTACTGAAGTGGATGTACACACACTGAAACAAGCAAGCAAACAAACTAAACACAAAGAGAGGCATCTAATTTTATTTCCACAACTACCTTATCCATCCATCTGCTTATTTCTCTCTCTCTCTCTCTCTCTCTCTCTCTCTCTCTCTCTCTCTCTCTCTCTCTCTCTCTCTCTCTCTCTCTCTCTCTCTCCCTCTCTCTCTCTCTCTCTCTCCCTCTCTCTCATTCTCCCTTTCTCTCTATTCATATATATATATATATATAGTAATCATAATAAATACGAAGACTAAAATCCAAAGAGGGCTCGATAAGGATAAATATATATCAAATATATAAGAACCCTAGAGCAAATATTTATTAAAATAACAGATTAAAGTTTAAGCAAAGAATCGCTGCTTTCACCCTTAACGGGATCTTCAGAAACTCATTTTAATATATGTATATATATATATGGGTTTAGACGGGAATTGTCCCACTTGAGGCAAGATTGGTTGTCTTGCTCGTAGAAAACCTGCCAGACAGTCCTATACGAGCAAGACAACCGATATTGCCTCAAGTGGGACAATTCCCATCTAAACCCATGCTAGCATGGAAGATAGACGTTAAACAATGATGATGATGATGATGATATACAATCGTATTTTTAAGGAGCAAAATATGAATTTTTAATGTATATTACACTAATGTTACCTGCTTCAGTGCAGATTTTTGACAAGGAAAATTAGTCAAACAAGTGGCCTTATAAACTCCTAGACATGAAAAAATGTGGACTGCATAGCTTGTGAAACTCGAATTCATAACTGCTGTATGTGTTGAAGCAGTTAATTTTAAGCTAACATACATTTGACATATATATAAATATATATAGAAACATAATTCCAGAGAAAATGTATTTGATGATGATATCAAGTGAAAGGCTGCTCAACATTTTGGATCAATATTCTACAAACTAGTCACTTTTCCCATTATTGATAATGCATCTATCAATTTCCCCATCAATTTCTGTGGATATTATGATTTTTATTAAAATATTTGAAGAACTTGCGTGATGGATTCAAATTCATACCTTTCGTGTATATTGCAAATTTTGACTTGAAGGAAATATATGTATCTTGTTTATTATTTATTATATCTGGGATGTTATATTGTTTCGATATTGACATGCATAGCATAGTTTTCTAAATTTGTTCCCAATTGTTTGGCCTTCTATTGAATGTAGATCCATTTCAGGAAGTAATTTAACTGAACAGTTAGTCATTATGCAGAGATAGAAGAAAATAATGGATACATCCACGACCATCTCATCATTTTGTATATCAGAGACTCCAGTGTCCAACATTTCCATGTAAGATGGCATGATTTGGGGAATGTTTGTTTGTTATTTCTAGTAGTTCAAATTATATTATTGTAGCACTCTCTTGGACTTTGCCATATACTCCATATCCATTCCATGTCTTCCCCTGCAGTTGGACAGTAAGTTTAATTTCATTTTCTCTAGGTCATATCGAAAGCATATTTTACCCAGAATAGACATAAAGTATAGGTTATACTGGCATGGCTAATGTTTAGCTAGGTATGACTGAATGGCTAAAAGGTTTACTTTGTAATTATGTGGTTTTGAGTTTGATGACATTGTACAAAATTTGGGGCCCCAAGTAAACCAAAGCTTTGTGCTTGAAATATGTTTAAATGCTGAACACTCAGTCTCAGATCAAGTCATTTGCCAATCAAATACAACTCCGAAATTTTCAGTAGTGTCCTGCAATATATTTAGTTATTGTTGCAGCAGTAAATACATAGATTTGATATAGTAATGAATGTGAGGATATATACAATAATTTCTGGTAAAGAAAAATGTTCCCACTATTCCACATCCTCCCTACAGCCCAGATTTACCTCTTCCTTATGCTGAAATCAAAGTTGAAGGGTTATCACCTTTTGACAGTGGAAAACATACAAAATATTGTAACCAATGAGCTAAGAACACTCACTGAGAATGCCTTCTGGTACAATGGAAAAATATTGGAACCACTGTGTAACCTACCATGAGTCGTATTTTGAAGGTGATAACTTAAAATTTCATGTACATCTAACATACATTTAAATGAAACATCAAGACAAACCTTGTACACATGAGTAATCATATCTTTCTTTCTCCTAACCCATAAGAAATGTGTACTCAGTACTACAAGCTAACACTTGATACAGCAATCATGTTGCATGCAGTAAGTTCGTTTTGTGTTCACATATTTACTGTCAGGTGCACAATGGGTGTTGCATATTTTTGCCAAGCCTACAATATAGTGTGAATGATTATGATACTGTTAAATCACCCAGGATGTGGCTCTCATAAGGAGATTTTGTCTAAAATAACACTTTTCAAACTACAAGCAACCACACAAGCTGATGTGATATTAGTTATTCAATGACATTATCTCTTCAAAATTTATCATTTAAATTTGATACATTTCCAACTTGCATATTCAAATATACTTCAATTCTTTATATATTTTTTCGTTCTTTTCTACAGAATCCTGCTAGGAGATACATTTTACTTAGCTGTTTTCCTTAACTTAGAATACATAAACTCACTTTAAATTCTCATTGTCCAAAAATTAGATTTCCTCATTTAAATATTACTTGCTGCAAATAAGATTTTTCTTTCATTTTTTTCCTCATTTTCAATGCTTATTAAACATTCTATCTTTTTTCATTTTTTTGTATTTCTGAGATAATTTAAGTGGGCTTTTTTTTATTCTGTCACTTTCAAATATTACCATATAAAGTTTATTATTATTGTTTTTGTTAGTTTTATTCATTGTCATTATTATTATTTTTGTTTCTGCTAAACTTTTGTGTACTTTATCTATTTATTCCTTTAATTCACCAAGAATTATTTCCAAAGATCTGTATATTAATTAGAATAGAATTTCCCATTTTTTATTTTTATTTTTATTTTATGTTCATTTCTAATGTTTTTATCTTCAAAGACAATTTTTTTCTTCTCTAAAACATTTATAGAATTTTCTTGAATTGTAAAGACTGTCAGTTCTGTGCCATTCATTTTCATAGCTCTATTTAACATTTCAATTTTGCATTCACTCAGGGTTGTCGAATTCTTCCATCTGATTCTAAATCTCTAGTAAACTTTTTTTGAATACTGAAATATAAAATAAAAAAACTTTCAACTGAAGAGAAACAATGTAGGATTTTAAATCTAAATTTAAATTTAAATTAAAAAAAATATATATATACAGATAATGTATGTCTGTATTTCTAAGATAAAATATTGCAAGAGTTGGTGTGTGTCAAAAGCATGATTGGATAGTGGCTTGATGGATAAGCATATTGAAATTACATATAAATTAAAATGTTTATGAAGTCAAAGATATGCATACATGTAAAAATATGGCATCTAAATAAAAATCAACGAATATATCAGTCAAAATGTATCATAGCTGGAACTGAAAAAGAGGAGCTTAATTGTCCAAACAATTTATGATAATTTTAAGGTAGTGGAGTAGAAGAACTCTACTCCAAAATGGAAACAAATAATATTCGACTTTGTATATTTATTATGAACATTGAGCATTTATGACTAAAACATAAATTCCTGTTTATTTACCTCTATAGACACCAATTTTTGAATATATGCATACCAGCTTATTGTTTAAACAGAAAAACAGGTAATTATTAAGAAGAAGCGCTTGGTGGTGACATTGGTATGAGTTTATGCATTGCTCTTGTTGTTGTTTAACCACAGGTCAACTCACATTGAGTCAACTTATCATCAAAGGAGTCTTCCTGTGACAATCCTAACAGTATAACTAGGACCTTATTATCCAATGTATGTTTTGGGTTTTTAAGGAGTTGGAGAATAATTTGAAGATGATTTGATTTGTATTTCCAATATTTCATACAACCTCATAGAAAATCCTTGTATGGCAGTTACTGAAACGATTTCAATTATCATTCTCTACTCTTTTATTTTTTTGTTAACATTATTAGAGATGTAACATTGCAAAATCTGTATTTCATGTTGAATAAAGGAAACTATTTCATTTTTTTTTTATTCTTGGATAAGTAAATCTAAAAAAGTGTTCAAAGGTACATCCTGATAAACTGAAGTATTTAAAGATGGAGCTGATTATAGATTGGGAATATAAATAAAAAATTATATATTATCTGTTAGTGTTAAGTGATACACTTAAATCTGCATGCTATCCAGATAGTGTCTTGTATAACAGTACACTGTGAGAGTGTTTAAATATATGTTGACAAGTCTAGCTCATTTTCAAATTTGAGCAGATAGACAACTAAGCTGAACATATAATTTGACACTAACCATCATAAGGGAGTAATTTTGCAAAATGTTTACATGCTTCTAACAAGCTGTGGCTTGTTAGAAGCAGGAAGTATATTAAGACTACAAATATCTTATTAATTTTACAAGTTCTTTTAAGATCTTTCTGAATGTTTAAGCATTACACTTGTTCAGCATGTGTGTTAAATTTCAGAATGGTTTGTGACTTAAGTTGAATTCAAATTCTTAAAGCATTTCAATGAATTCAATAAGATTTTTACTGTGATTATCATCCAACCAATCAATATCTTTTCTTCTTATCAATGCTTAACCACTGCTTTGTGACATCTAGTAAATTTCTAAATCATGTGTTCTCTTCCATGATCAATTTAATTTTTCAAGCTTTCTTTACATCAAACTGAATATATAACATGCTATCCATGAACCCTCAACCTAGTTGCTCCAGCTGCAAAATATATCAACCAAATCATTCTGAAGTCACATTACAAAATAGACACATTAGAAAATATAGCATTAGATAGTACTGATAAAATAAAGATAGAGTGCTCAAGGAAGGAATACCTTTGTTTAAATATATGCTTATTTAAGGGTGAACAATAGCAACAATGTACATCATTAAAACGTTCATCATTCTTGGAACATGAATCTGTATCTCATCATGGGTTTGTCCATGTCTGCAGGTGTGCATGTGTGATTGTGTGTGTGAGGAAAAGAGAGGTGGTGTTGATATTTTGTATTTGTTTGTTATAAAATTTAGTCGATCTAAGGTTACTATGGATGCTTGTGTGTGTGCAGTGGGGGAGGTTAGTACGGTTGGTTATTGTTACTTTTGTAATGGGATGTCTGGATAGGTTTTCTCGTTTTTCTGCAGCAGTTTGACTGGTGTCATGGTGTCTGCCTTTAGAGGTATGCATGTATAGCTTTAGTGTTGAAAGTGCAGCTTCGATTTGATTGGTATATACAAGGCTGTGTGTGTGTGTGCAGGCAATGACATACATTTCTATAGTGTCATGTAATGGTGTGTGTGTACATCGCTGCATGTGTGCATTTGCTTGTGCTGCATGTCTATCTGGGTACTAGCTCTGGGTGTGATTTAGTGGAACTTCTGGTGGCTGTTAGGTAGAGGCATGTTTGTGTGTTTAGGCACTGTATGTACCAAGGAGTGTATATTCTGGTGTACAGTCATGATGCTGTATGTACGTAGGAGTGTAGTGGAATAGTCTTACCCTCCCAAATTGTGTGGGGATCTAAGGTTGAGGTAGGTATTGTAAGTCAGAGGTTTTCATGAAGTCACAAGTTAGACCTTTTCGTTTAGTAGTTGTTCCTTGGCAAACAAAATTCGGATGGTTTCTTTGAAGCATAAATTGCACTGGTGGTGGCTCCTCCTTATAAATGTTGGCCTTTGATAAAGTGCTTCATTTCATGTCATAGGTGGTGTTATATGGCTTGATAGTGCTGTAGCATACCTCCGGACCCAGTTTTTAAAGGTATGTTGGTTTTGGTGTAGGTGTAGGTGGTTAATCCAATGTAGGCTCTATTAGCATGTTCAGTTGTGACAGTGCACTTGTATACCAGGTTCCATTGCCGGAATTTAGTATTTAGAGCACACTTGCTTTGGTCCAAGCACTCATTTGGCCTGATTGTGTCATTGCTGAGATCTGAGTGAGATTTTATAGAGTTGAATTTGGCAGTGTTGGAGGAAGTAATGATTTGTGCAAAGTTGGATATGGTGCTGTAAGAAAGTTTGACTGTTTCTATTAAAGATGTTGTGTTAGCAATGGTGTGATGGGAAGGGTTTGTTGAGAAGTTAGTAAAAGTGAAGTTATTGCATAGTCAAGATTCAAAATTCACTATCTTTATTGTTTTATTACAACATTAATGCAATATATATTCCTTTTTTTGTTTATCTGAGGCTTTAAAGCCTTTTTTTAATAACTACATTCACAATTCAAACATAAAGTATTTATTTCTGATTTTGTATGTGGTGTGCTCCTTGTTTTTAAAACCTACTAACCAAGAATATTTATAGTCCAAGTGATGAATCTATACATTGATTCCAACTATCAAATTTCACTCAACTGGCTTCGATCAATCCTAAAAAAGCCTAAAGTCTGTCTTGAGCTTGGAGGCTTATCAGTCTAGTGCTTTTCCCAGTTTCTGTGGTTTCAAGTGATTCAGAATACAAGATTCCTTGCTGGACAGGATGCCACTCCATTACATGATTAAACTCCGATCTATTGCTAGTACTCATTTTCAGCTAACAATACTGGATCAACACGAAACGAAATATTTTGCTCAAAAACAAAACACATTCCACTATGATAAAAAAAATGTTGCCTAATATGCCAGGCAAAAGGAATTAATTTTAACATGATTTCAAAGTAAACTTCTTAACCATATATGTTCTTAACCTATAGATGTTTGCTTGGTAATAATCTTTACAAGCTATAGTGATATACGTAGAACAGTCTTCATTCCTACTCTACCAACCAAATGCATCATGAAATACAAAGGCTGATATAAGTAAAATCTTGTTTCTTTCAAATTATTGTTACGTTAAATATATTATTAAATATATCAATGAAATTATTGATATATTTAATTATTGATATCTTATACAATTCACCGTTCTTCCAGTGCATAATTAACAATCATTGTTACATCTCTGCTTTCCTCAACAAAATAAAAGCAGTGAAAGGAAAGAAACTAAAATTAATATGTCAAAATATGGGAAATTGTAACAGCCATTAATTCTTTGTTATTTTACGATAAATTCTTCATTAGAGATTAATGATAAAAATCTAAAGTAATTAAAACACACTATTGAATCAAAATTATCCATTGTTTTTTCATAGAATTTCCTTCCAAAATGGAGATAAATTTATCCATAATTATTAATTAAAGAATTTCAATCAGAAATTATGTATGAATATTTTCAGAATAGATTCAAATAAAATATTAAGAAACAGAAAATTATAAATAAACAAGGAATATTGGAATAATATATTTCTATTTATTAAATATGAATAAGTGCACATAGACAAAAAATAATGGCAACATACACACAAACGCTGACACACACACACATACAAATAATAACTAATGATTTGTAAATAGCACTTGAACCCACATCATATGTACATTTTTCTGTTGTTCCCTAAACCCACAGAACTTAAATGCTACCAATTCTGAGTGATTCATCCTTCAATTTATAATCTTATAATACAATGTTACATTGTTAAATATGGCAGTTATTATCCTCATAAGGTTGTTTACAACTATTTTCTAAACACAACCACAAAAACCACCGAGTAGATGTTTGCATGCTGAATTGTACCTGCTTACCTTATAAAATATGATATCAACATTCAGATCTTCTATCAGTTCACTAGAAAAGTTAAAAACATATTTTGCTTCATGTTTTGTGGACTTTAAATTAAATAATGAATTTATTAATAAGTTCATATTGTTATATTTGTATGAACATAGAAAAAATATACAGAGAGACATCGAAATGAATTACAGATGGGATATAAACCCACAATATATTTATTATTATTCTGGTATATAGAGACTATATGTGATTACATGGTTTGCTAGATATAACAGACAAACCTCATTCAAAACGTATCCTACAGTCTATGTTTAACATATTAAATAAGGTTGTTGTTGACAAACTTAGAAACTCCTGCATCTTGAGACACCTCAGGTAGCCAAAATGCGCCAGTAACCAGGGTCAGTTGCATTTATCAATACAGCATTCCAACTTTTGTTGATGGGTTTTAGGTCTCTGTCGATTGTCTGCAGCCAGTTCATCTTGGGATATCCTCTTCACCATTTTCCATGTGGGTACCATTACAGGGCCTGATTCACATGTCTCTCAATTGGGAGTTGTGTGGCATGTCCCGACCAGCCAAGTCAACACTTACACATGATGTTAGAAATAGGTTGTTGATAGGTTCATTGACAGACTCCTTTGTTGGTGATGAAGTCATCACACCTGAGGCCAAGGATTTTGCATAACAATTTGGTGTCAAAAGCATCTAATTGGTTCTCTTGGCTGGTCTTCATACTCCATGTTTCACACATATACAGGAACATAGGAAACACAATGCTGTTGAAAAATCTCATCTCATCTTGTCACCAAGCAAAGTTATAGACAGGTTATGTTTAAAAATCTGAAGGTGGAATGGTCAGAGTGAGAACAAATATTTGATCATAGGTTTCTTGATCATAGTTGAGCATTGACTAAGCACAATAACAACAAAAACAACATTAATAACAATTATGTGTCAGTTATATTTATATACACCAATATGTGGTATATAGAGTTATTTATTTGAATTTTATGGATCTGCAGAGGTATGTATGAATAGGTAAGCAATACCTGGTTTCCATTTCTGCCAGTTTTATTTTTTATATTATGTAATAACAGAGAATAAATCTATCCAATTTTATTTCATCTTTTATGAATCATAGATAGAATGATTAATTCATTAAAAATCTAACAGATGAAGTAAGTTAGTATCCTCATCCTTAAATATGTTTAATGTTTATTTTCCATGCTTGCCTAGGTTAGACGGCTGTCACATTGTAAGGCCTGATGAATCATAGGACTATGTCCTGCTTGTTTAATTTGTTTTGGCTTGGTTTCTACAGGTGGAGGACCTTCTCAACACCAACACCTTTACAGCATGAATGAAGAGCATAGTTTCTATGGTTGGATGCCCTTCCTAATGTCAACCACATTTCAGCATATACTGACAACAGGTTTTCTAAGACTAGATGTACTTCCTAATACCATCCACTTTACCACGCATACTGTGTGCATTATTATCACGATGCCAGCACTACCACTTTGATATGGTTGATTGGATGCTTTTTGTTGTGGCACCAGCACTATCTCAGGAGGCATTGGCTGGCATTGGAGCTGAGGTACAGACATTGCTCTGCTGGAAGCTGGTTCATGGTGATGGCTTTGAAGTGGATGGTGTCTGACATTGAAAGAGTGTGCCTCAATTCCCTTAATGGCCTACATGAGTTTATATACTGCTTAGAGCAAGTGGGTGGGTGTTGTCTATCATTTTGGTGTATGCTAGTCTTCCATGGGTTGGGGAAGTGATGAGGGTGCAAGAGTTCAGCAAGGGTGGTGACCCAGTCAGTGTTCATTCTAACTTTCCATGCTAGCATGGGTTAGGACAGGCAAAGACCTGGGAGTTGTTTCATCTCTCTATACCTTTGGGTTTAGAGTGGAGAAGGGGATCAGATGCATGCTAGCAGAGAATTTAGGAGTATACTGGCAGGTGGAGGGAGGGACTGGAGTGTTGAATCACGTCTCTGTTTCTTTGGGTTGAGGGAGGTATGTAGTTTGCCATCATCTTTATACTGCTTTATTCCACTTGCACGGGAAAGAAATTTCTCTGTATATTTATAATATATCTATGCACTAGAGATTTTTCAACAAAATATATCAAAACAACAATAAACACTATAGCAACAAAAAGAATGCTGTTTGGATTACAAGTGATTGTACAACATTTACAATGTATACTGAGCAGTTTTTAACAATTTGCAGCAAGTATCTGGTTTGAAGACATCTTCATACCAGCTAATATCTTTCACTCTTGAAAACTAATGTTCAATAATATTAATAATGTGATGATCATAACACCCTACTCTAAGTGGTCATTATGATGGCACAGTAAAAAACACTTATCAACACAGTAACTGTTGTAGGTGTTAGGCTCGGCATCCATTTGTAGAAACCAAGCCAGAAACAATTCTGTTTGAGCAAAATAAGTTCATCTGATCTGACTTGTCACATAATGCGACAACTCCTATAAACTATGCTAGCATAGAAAGATGGACATTGAATGGTGATGATGATATATCATCAACATCATCATTTAACATTTGCCTTCCCTAGTAGCAAGGGTTGGACGTATCTACAAAGACAGGCCGAGCGGTCCGCATCCTGCTTATGTATGGTCATCCATCCTATTGAGTGCAGAGGAATTGTCATGTCTTTTGAGATAAACTGAAGGGGTCCTCCTAACCCTTTATTTAGCAAGGTTTCTATCGCTGGGTGCATTTTTGTGGCACCATCACCAGAGAGGGTGTTGGGGATAGACACAACTGTAGAGCTATCTCAACTTTGGGAGGAGGGCAATAGGGGTGGGAGATAGGAATTAAGTGGGAATTTGGCAGGAAAAGGAATAAGGGAAAAGGGTGGTTGGTTAGTGTATGGAGAGAGAGGGGTGTAGTGGTGTGAGGGATGTGGTCAATAGGGTCAGAAGCGGCTTGATGGAGAAATAGTAAAGGGATGAGTGATAGGTATGGGTAGGTGATATATGCATATATACATACATAGAGACATATGCATATAGGCATTAAGGTGCAAATTAATTGCATCCATAGGCTGTATGCCTATGGGGAGCAGAGCATCAATAGTATTAATATATAAGGAAACAAAGAATCAGTGTAGCATGATATATATATTTAACTGCATATTACATATATTTCACTGTGGATCAGCTCAAGGAACGATCTATTAATCATGGAACCTCAGAATTGGAAGCTCCTCAGATATGTCATAACATGTAGACTCGCGCCTACATGTAGACGTGAGACTACATGTTAAAACATATCTGAGGAGCTTCTGATTCCAGAGTCAGGGTTGATTAATAATAGATCATTCCTCGAGCTGATCAACAGTGAAACATATGTAATATGTAATTAAATATGTATATGAAGCAACACTGTTTCTTTGTTCCCTTATGTATTAATACTATATATATATATATATATATATATATATATATATATATATATATATACATACATACATACATCAAAATGGCATCCAGAAGTGGATATGGAAATGACCACAGTGAAATACGATGTTCATTATGTTAGTAAAGAATAAGCATATTCATTTTATATAGGAATATCCTATATATATGTGTGTTCTTCAGGTTTTGTAATTTCGCAAATTTTTGCCTATAGAGAGAGAGTTAGTTTCTAACATAGATACATGACTCTCTCATTGGAATTTATACAACATCAACATGGTAGATATGTATACATATCTGCATGCAGGCATGTGTGTGTGCAGTTATGGATGTTATTGTATATGTGGATGTGAATGTTTTGAGTGATATGTGTGCATGTGCATATGCTTTGTATCTCTACATGTGTATATGCAGTTATTAGATACAGAATTTTTGGAATGTTTTACATATTTTCATTGTTCCATTAATGGATTGTATTAGTAATTTCCTAATTAGTCATGCTCTTTCTGTTTCTGTGAAGCTCAGCTTCTCAAGATATGTATTGAGGCAGTTACTAACATATCCCAGTGCCCCAATTATCACAGGCATAAATCTGAAGGTATAGTCAGGGTGGAGTATCTGTCGATTTCTCATTAGTTCTGCATAGATATTCTCCTTTTCAATAATTATTAATATTATATTGACATCTGCTGGGCAGCTAACTTCTACTAATTTGCATGCCTTCTTTTCCCAGTCCCATATTATATATGATCTGTTATGCCTGCATTTTATTGAGGTTTTTACTGAAAAATTCCACCAGCACTTTATCATATTATGTATATGTATGTCTTCCATATTGCTGTAGCTTTTAATATGTTTATTGTCAGGGCTATCTTTTTTATGGATTGCATTGTACAGTGTTTTGGCCACTACATCATGCCTCATAGGTAGATAGTACCATGATGACATCTTTGGACAGCTGCTTATGACAAGGGTGACAGCTTCGATGTTAATTCTGCAGTCTGCACTTGTCACATCTAGGGGTTTTTCCTGCATGTATGTATGAATGTATGTATGTATGTAAAGATGTATGTATGTAAAGATGTGCATTACAATTATGATGATTTTAAAAATACCCTTTTCACTCACTTAAATTACCTGACATATGACGACCAGTGCCACCACCAGCAACCACCACCAACAACAACAACAACAACAACAAACACCAACAACCACGACCACCACCACCACGACCACCACCACCACCACCAATAACAACAACAACAACAACCACCACCGCCACCGACACCAACAACAACCACCACCACCACTACCAACCACAACCACCACCACCAACCACCACTACCACTATACCACTACCAACAACAACCAACACCACCACCTCTACCAACCACCACCTATTCTTCTGTCTCTTTATATACCTAACTATTTTCATAACACCTATACACCCATATGATATAATAATGAAAATATTGTGTACAGTGCTCAGGTGCACTACAACTCATCAAAGGTGTATGTATAGTACTGTAATGTACAAACGTCAGGAAAATGAACAGTGCATGAGTAATGATATACACATGTGTGCATGTGTATGGAAGGGGGACATCAGGTGTAGTTTTGGCGAATTTCGGGAAGCATGAGGGTTTTAAAGGATGCAGTGTCTCGGCAGCTAACAACTGACGCAGAAAGTTTGTTCCATGCTTCAGCAACTCTAAGCATGAAAAAATGTTTCTGAAAGTTATGGGAGCTGTGCTGTTTTTTGACTTTGTGTGTTAGACACATGGAGATCAAAAAGGTGCTCAGGGTTGTTGTTGGCGAGATGGTTAATAACTTTGT
>OZ024740.1:125731088-125743588 GCA_964016885.1 Eledone cirrhosa
ATATACTAATTCTTTATAACTATCTCCAAATTATTTTGTTGAGCAAAAATTTGCCAAAACTACTACTATAGTTCATAGTAATGGTTCGGCTGCTGTCTTCTGAACACCCCACTCCTCACTGAGTAACCTCGATGTCACTTGATTGATTCTTTTGAATTTGCCACCGACCAAGTAGGCAGTGATTTTTTTCAGTGTCTTGGAACTTAGTCGACGCTTTGCTTTTTTTCATCCACTGAATTATTTTTGTATAAGTTCCCTGTGTCCACGCATTGCCTGGGAAGTTAGCTGAGAATAGACTACCCTGATGACGAAAGGCTTTCTCCATGTTTTCCTTCGGAAACCATGTTTATTCCCTTTCAGAAACTAATTAGTTGGAGTGAAATTTTAGTAAGTAAGTTCATTTTTATAATTTTCTTATTTTACGTCTTTCATATAATTGTTCTGCATCCCCTTGCATTGAACCACAAAGTTACTAAGACCAAACCTATATATTTGGTAGCATAGGTATGCAACTGTATATATATGTTGGTAGATATACTAATTCTTTATATATATATGTATGTATAAATATATATGTATGTATATATACATATATCCAAACATATGTTATATGTATATAATTATTTATGTATACACACACACACACACACACACACACACACACACACACACACACACATATATATATATATATATGTATATATACATATACACACATATACATATATATATATACATATATGTAGATATACACATATATGTATATATACACATTTATGTATATATATATATATATATATATGTATATACATTTATATATATATATATATACACTTATATATATATGTGTGTGTGTGTGTGTGTTTACAATGTACAGTAGAGTCATTTGCATTATTTGTTCAGTATCACACCACCCTCGCCCTCTTTTTGCAATAATTTACTTCACACGCATGCCTTTGCACAGGTTTCTATAAATGTATCAATGTGTATATACTTAAACATAGTTGTGGACATGCATACACACTTTGTTATGTATACCACAATTCTAACACCACTTATATATATACGAGGTTTGGTGGTGGATGCTAGTGGAATTAAGTGCTGATGGTGGTGGGTACCGGGTCAATATTTCCAAGAATTGATGTATGTAAGCGCCTTCATGCTTCATGTATTGGAGCTAATTTATTTCTGAGCGTCCCTGGGATTATTTCCCTAATAATGAAATTATCATATATCAATCCATCCATCCTGATAAATATATCTATTTAGTGGTAAGGAATTAGATTTCATGTGTCTGTCATGCTTTTACTGCAAATGCTGCTTGAGGAAGACTGTTATCACAATGCATTACAAAGTAGAAATTCTTTGAAAACACCCAGGTTTTATACACACCCATATGCTCATACATGCATATATACGCATGCACATTCACATATACACATATGAAAATATACCAGTTTGCACATGCACGCAGAAAATCGCTATTTCTTGGTTATTTAGTATTCTTGAAAAAAATTAATGACATACAATTGGATTGGATGTGGCATGTAGATGCAATGTCGTGTTTGATGTGTTTATGCATATATATGCCTACATATGTGTATTTGTATTTATGTATATATATATAAACGGAAAAAAATGAAACGAAATTTCATTTCTCACTCTTAGTACGGCTGTTACTTAAATATAAGTATGTACACTACATACATATATGTATACAGACGTACAGTAGTATGTATATATATATACATACATGCACACATATATATATGTTCGTATGGATTGACCGAACATTTATTATAATGCTCGGTGTGTTTGTAAACAAACATCCCGAATTAAGCCGTACAATCATCGTTGCTCATTTGTTCAACACTGACAAAGGAACGCTGTACTAGTTTCAAGCTTATTAGCTATCGTCAGCAACGTATACCTTCCTGCCAGATGGTTGAACGCCTGGAAGTATATACTTTCCTTATGCATATTAACGGCTGAGCAGCCTAATTTGCATATCGAGTGAGTTAATCGGCCGGGGTACCGAAAACGATAAACGGACAAAATGAAACGAAATTTCATTTCTCACTCTTAGTACGGCTGTTACTTAAATATAAGTATGTATACGTAATTCGGGATGTTTGTTTACAAACACACCGAGCATTATAATAAATGTTCGGTGAATCCATACGTACATATATATATGTGTGCATGTATGTATATATATATATACATACTACTATACGTCTGTATACATATATTTATGTACGTGTACATATATATATATATGTGTGTGTGTGTGTGTCTATATGTGTGTGTGTGTGTGTGTGTGTGTGTGTCTATATGTGTGTGTGTGTGTGTGTATATGTGTGTGTGTGTGTGTCTATATATGTGTGTGTGTGTGTGTGTGTGTGTGCGTATCTCTCTGTTTAAACTCACATGCATATATTGATGATATATATGATATTTTTGTGTACACACATCTCCAGTCATTGACTTTTACACACACATAGATGCATATGCATTGTTTATTTGTTCATGTGTGTGTATGTGTTTTTGTGTATACATGAACATGTGCAAATGTGTGCTTTCATACATGTGTGTGTGTTATATTCTTATTTTTACAAAATTTAAAGGAATCAATAGAACTGAATTATTGACATTTTAAAATCTGTATACAGTCACCATTGACATAAATGGCAAACTGTCAACAGATCAAGATTTTTCCAATTTCATGTTCATAAATCGGGACATACTGAAATAAAAAAAATTGCTAAAGAACATTTGTCTTCTGGACATAATTTAAAAGCATAGTGCTTGTTTTCATGAAGTTAACCTGAAAATTTTAGGCATAATATTTACCAAGATATATATCTTGAATGGAGGCACATGGCTTAGTGGTTAGAGCATTGGCCTTGCAATCGAAAGGTTACGAGTTCAATTCTCACACCGGGTGATGTGTTGTTTCCCTGAGTAAGACACTTTATTTCACATTGCTCCAGTTTACTCACTGTAAAGTGGACGTGTAGGCGCCACGGAAAAAAAGCACCCAGCACTCACTGTAAATGAGGTTGGTGTTAGGAAGGGCATCCAGCTGTAGAAATCATGCCAGAATCAATTCCTGTCCCACCCTTGCAAGCAGGGAAAATCGGACGTAAAATGAAATGAAATGAATGATTGACTCTATAAGTTAACATGAAAACAGCCTATCTAGAAGAGAAATCACGCCTAATAAATAAGAGAAATCACACCTAATAAATAAGAGTCAATGGTATAGCTTATGGGCTCCATAAGCTATAACTAAGGCAGCCTGTCTAGGAGAACAGTTACTCTGAATAAAACTTCATATAAGTTAGACGTGTCTCTTAAGTTCTCAGAGGCAAAGTTTTTTGAACTGGTGGAATGATAAAATACACCTAGTTCCCATTGTAAAGTGGTTGATGATACACAAGGCATCCAGACAGAAAAACCATGCCACAAACTACGAGTAGCACAATTCATGCAAACATGGAAAAGTGGATAGAAAATGATGAATGCTTGAATCTGTGTAGCTTTTTCTTGAGAAATTAGAAAGAAACTAAAATTCAATGTTGAAATATTATTATCACAATCACCATTGCATTTTTATCACTGTCATCATTGTTACCATTTCCACAAAGTCACTCTACTTCTCCTTCAAGACCTACTCCAACCACACGTTTCTTTTGTCAACTTCAGTTGGTTATCTTTCAGAAATTCACACTGCTCCTCTATGTTGTGTGTTTTTATTTGCTCTTCCTTACTGTCAAAAGCATCAAGCAACATACATCTAAATTTGTTATTGAATGCGGTGTTCTTTTACTTCCATATTTTTTCCTCCAGTTTGTCCTATGTTGTTGAGTTCGTCTAGCCTTAACTATGATGTCGCTAATTATTAGGTTATATTGGGAGGTGTATTGTTCACCAGGGAAGGACTTTGTGTTTACAATGGTCTCTCTGTCTCGTTTTCTGGTGAGGATAAAGTCTATCTGGCTGGCATGCTCACCTGATCTATAGGTGATCAGGTGATTGGCTGGTTTATTTATGTTTGTATAACAGATAGATATGTCATTGATATTGCATTGTTCCAGAAGCCTGGAGTCCTCCTCACTTTTAGTGCCAAATCCATAACCTCCATGATCTTTTCGAAGCCATCACAGAATTGCTCAACATGTCCATTAAAGTCACCAGCAATGATTATGAAGTCCCCATCGCTTATTTAGTAGGTCATGTATATTAGTGATTCATAGAACCTGTATTTTAGTCCATCTGACAGTTCTGACTGAGGTGTATATGCAGAAATAATCATTACTGTTGCTTTATATAGTGCCAATCTAAGTTTGATGATTCTATCATTTACTGAGTAAATAGAGTAAACTTCACTCTAGTTACCACAATTATCTTGTGTACCCACTTTTATGCTTCCATAATCCCTACTCTCACTCAGCCCATTATCATTCCCCACCCAGAAAGATTTGTAGCAACATTTTTTGCCCACAAGGAATCTAGCTGATATTCTCTTCCATCTAGTCTCTTGTACACATCATACATCAATATTCAGTCATTCAAGCATCTCTATGATTTTTCCTCATCTTCCTTTCATTGCACTTATTTTGATGGTGTGCTAGCTCTGAAGTTATGAAGTTCACCGGAAGAGTGAAAGAAAGATGGAAAATCAGGAGGGGGAATGGAAGATGGATTTGTGGGGGTTTCTCATATCTGAAATAGAGAAGAGTGTTCGTGTACTCATCCAGAGATTAATGGTGTGCTCATATTCTTCCTTAGGAGTGTCTCCAGCTTTGTGCTCCATTTCCCATATAGTCAGACCCTTAGACGACAGTAGTAGAAGTAATACTAGTAGTTGCAATAGGTATTCAACTAACGGTTACAAGGAGTTTTCACTGCTGTGTTTTGTTTGGTTTAGGTGACTATGGGGCAGAATGGGGAAACTGGGGGATGACACCGATAGGAGAGGAAAATACAAGGGTGGCATTTAACTGAAAGAAAAAGTTATCACATACCGAGTGGAAGATTAATGAATAAATGAAGTAGACTTCTATAGCTATCAGCTTCTTTACAATTATATGAGGTGAGGGAAGCCTGAGGAACAGGATAAATACAAGGATGGTACGTTATGGTCGATGAGGTGAGGGAAAAATAACGGAAGCAGTTTATTATGAGAACTGAGGTTGTAATGTAGAGGAGAAATGGAGGTTTTAGCTGGAAGAGAAAAAGTCAGCACATACTGAGTGGAAGAGTAATGATATATAATAATATTTGTCACTCAACAAAATCCAATTATGAAAAACATGATTTTAATTGAAATATTAAATTGTCAATGCTATTATTTTTATGTGAATTGATTAATTGAGATCAGGTTTTTAAAAAAATGTAAACATGGAAGATTGTTACTTAAAACTCATGTTTTGATAGTTAAACTATGTTTATACCAAGGTTCCATAAATATTATGTCCAAAGCCAATGAAGGATATTCTAAGTGATAGCTTCACTTGTAAATAGCAGCTGAATTTCCCTCAAATCATCTTTAAAAGAACACATTGGTTAATGTGGTCTAACTTACCTTAATTACAGTTAGAATCATTTGTAGTTGACATGAAGTATACACATTCGTCATATTCTCTTGACATCATAGGTCAGTTTTAAATAATTTTTATTCTCATTGTCTTGAAACTAACAGTAAATTTTCCAAAATGGTCTTTGTTTTGAATTAATTTAGTCATTTGAGATTCCTTTGTGTTCTGTTTTCTTGCTGAGAATTTCATTAGTGGTTTGGTTATGAACTTAGCCTGTTAACTTGATAAAAATAGTTTTCTTATCACTTGATACAATAGTAGTGTCTTTATTATTGTAAATGATTTATTTAATTTGACGTGGTGTCTTCTTGTATATCTGACATTCAATGTAGTTCTGATTGGTTTGTGTATTTGCTTAGATATTTATATTTCAAAATGTCATTGTAATATTTTTACCTTTTAATATATATACAACTATATACATACCTGCACATGATAATGCATTCACAAACAGCATGTTCATATACTCACACTTACCCAAACACATACACATACACTACATAATTTTGCACTGGATTAAAATTAAATGTTTGAAATAATTAACCCATATTTATATATTTTCTGATTAATCATTACAGGATGATAAGTGTTAACCATAGACAAGTACCAATTAATTGATATAACATGATCAGCTTGTGCATATAGTTCAAGTATTTTACATAATTATATTGACTCCAGTACTTATTTCTATCTGTGACCTATTTTTATCAATCTCTAGTATCAAATGGCTAAGTTATCTTTTGTCATAAGGGGATGTAATTCAAATTACCATTTTACATCGGTATGCATACAGGCAAGCACACAGAAAATCACACATAAGAATTATGTCTTTTCGTTTGTTTTAATAAGACAGATGATGCTCTTCACTTTTTACATAAACAATTAAATGAATTATACTTCAATTATATATAACAGAAACAGCAAACACTAAACAATGATGATGAGGACAATGGTGTTATACACAGATGCACACATACATACACAGACATATGCACACACTTATATGTTTTTTTATTGTTGTTGTTTATTTCCTGCTCAGACCTGACTGAGCAGAACTATGATCAAAAGGATTCTGACCATGACTACTCCATCTTATTTTTAGGCAATGTGCAACTAGGACCACATTTTTTATGGAAGTTATGGAGTAGGCAGACCCTGAAAAACCTGGGACAATTTGATAAATTCCGACCTTACACACTTACACCTCTCTAAGACAATGTCACTGGGCCGAGATCTTTGGTGCTACGCAGTAATACAGAAGACCCGCCTTGCCTATGTACAAAGCGAAACCTACAGTCAATAGGCACCTCTTACCCAAATATACACCCCCATCCCACTACCCCTACTCCAACCCCGACCCCATCAACACCACCCTCACTCTGTAAAGTTATGTTGGTACCACAACATCCAGTCCAAAATAAATGAGGTCGTGTAGGTGTCATGACAAAAAAAAACACACAGTCCACACTGTAATGTGGCCGTGTAGGTAACACGGTAAAAACCTCCCAGTCCACACTGTAAATGTGGTTGGTGTTAGGAAGGGCATCCAGCCGTAGAAAAAATTTGTAGAGAATTTTACATGCTACTTTTAGCAGGAAAAGCAAACATACAGTAGCTCTCTTACTGACTTCTACTGTATAGAAATATATTTTCTTTTTCCTCCACATATTCTTGAGAGTGTCATGGGGGAAAAGTCCTCAAACACTCCTTCCAGCAGGTCCTGTCAAGAGCAGCCATCTTCAATTAATCTGACTGATTTGAGAAAAGTACCAGATAGATGACTGCAGAAATAAGACCACCAAACTATAATATGGTGAGATAGTAAGTTTGGCTGTTACACCTACCTCCCTTCTTCTGATAACCGAATGCTGAAACTGGTGCATTACTGCACCAAACTCCTACAATTCTTGCACTTAATTCAAGCTTCTGCCTTCCATCACTCGTGAACAGAGCTGTTCTGCTACAAAATGGTATGACGTGGGATGGACGCACAAAAATAGTGTATCACAAGACCCCAAAAATGATCCAGAAGGGAGAAAACAAGCATGAATCTGAATTTAAAATTTAAAATTTAAAATTTAAACTAAGTAAAAAATAAGTCCTTAAATCTAAGAAAGGATGAATATGTGCTTAATTGATGAGAGATGGGTGGGAAGAAGTGAGTCCTTACAAGTGAATACAATTTGGGAGAGAGGAAAGGGGAAAGAGGATTCAGGATTTGGTGGGAATGTGCGGAGAGTGGGTGTATGAGTACATGAATAGGAGAGGTTGGCACCTTTGTTTATTTTCTGTTGAAATTCAGGTGCTGGGAGATTGGTTGTCAAGGTTGAGGTGATATAGGCCATTATCCACCTGGGTCATATGTAGATTTGAAGCAGAGATATGATTTCTTGATCCAGTGACTACATTTGGGAACTAGTTCCAATTTGTTGTTGGCAAGGGGACTCTTTTCAAGTAGCATTCAAAGCACAAGTTACAAGGGCACCTCCTCCCTTATAAGGCTGGGCCTTGGTGATGATGCTCCAGCTAAGGTTGCATGGACTTTCTTTTTTACATAGACTCCAGGTAAAAGTAAAGAGGCTTGTGGAATGCTTCTTGTCAGAATGTGTAGGTATGTTGCATAAATCAGAATTTTGAATTGTTCACCGTCATACCGATACATGTTCTATTTTCCCATTTGTTGTGATGTTGCACTTGCATACTACATTTGTACTAAGGCATTGTGTATCTAAGAGGCACTCATTTAGGTTGTGGCAATTACAATTTGGTATGGTGCCGTTTGATCTGTGGGTGTTGAGCTTAGACCTCTTTAAGGCAGTGATGAAATAGGTGTTGTTGGGCTTAGTGGTGTATGATAGTTTCATCATGTTTTTGCTAATGCATTTATGGTAACAGTGTTGTGGAGGAAAAAACCACTGGACCATTTCAGTTAACAATCTGGGAAGTGTTGTTGCTACATCTACATTGTAGGGGAATTATACCACATTACACTTAACTTCTATTTTCAGCAGGAACCTGTGAAAATCAGTAGAAACAGAGTAATCTCAGTAATATAATAAATATATATTCTCTACTTTGATATTCAGCACACGTTTGTCAAATCAAATGTGTATGTGAGCAAGTTTGTATGGTGTGTGTGTGTGGGTATGGTGTGTGTATAGTGTGTATGGGGTGTGTGTATGTATGCATAGACATGTATATATAGACATATACATATATATATATATATACTAGACCTGAAAAATGCGCAAGCTCAAAAGAGCCACATAATGTTATAATAAACCTTCAAAAGTGTGGGACTAGAGTTGTTGCTAAAAAATATTGTAATCATTATCTTTCGTACACTCTGTGGCATCCTTTAATAAAAAAAGAGACTCATAACGAACTCAAGACGACACGATAATTATTTAAGCTAATGTTCAATATCTCATATTAGATGTTTAGTAATGATTAATACGAAATGCACTTAAACCGAATTCTATATTATAAATTCACTTAAATAATTATCGTGTCGTCTTGAGTTCGTTATGAGTCTCTCTTTTATAAAAGGATGCCACATTGTACGATAGATAATGATTACAATATTTTTGAGCAACAACTCTAGTCCCACACTTTTGAAGTTTTTTTATAACATTCTGTGGCTCTTTTGAGCTTGCGCATTTTTCAGGTCTAGTTTAATATTTTTTTAAGGCAACGCTTGTAATAACACTAGTTAAACATGATATATATTAATAATAAATTATCGTTGTAATGTAATTAGATTATATAATTGTTATTTTATAAATGATCTTATAAATATTATTGTAAGATGTATACAAATATTTTCAGACTTTTGATATAAACAACTACAAAAAACAATCAATATTAAATAAATATATTTTACATAATAATTGTTATAGTTGAATTAATAAAAATTAAATATTACATGCAAATAGACTAACATAATAATAAAAAAAACTAATCTAACATAATAATAATAAAATAATCTAACATAAAACGAACAATAATATGGACAAATATACAAGTAAATATGATACAACCAATATTATAAGCATGTTATAACGAACTGAAAAAAAAAATAGTTAATATAAATTTAAAAAATCATATATAAATTAACAATATCTAAAACGAGAAAAATATTGATGATAAACGACGAAATACAGGAGGAAGATTCGAAAGCGAAACGATAAATAAACGTGCAAACAAAGTGGCGGATGCTTTTGAGCAACAATTACTCTCATTGGTTGATTAGCCAATAAGACGATACATTACAAACGATGTTTGGCAGGGATCACCACGGCCAGCGAAACCTCTTGAATTCTTTATTCACAAGCTACGCATATATGTCAGACACGCGGACTTAAAACATTCTGTTGTTAGTCACTGCGTGTGTCACAGATATATGTATATATACATATGTATGTGTGTGTGTGTAACATGTGTATCATCGTCATCATCATCATCGTTTAACGTCCATTTTCCATGCAAGCATATGTAAGAGAGATATTGTCATACTCTGAGGCTAGACAGATAGTTCTGATGACCCTGGTAATATGTGTATGTATGCATGTTTGTATCTATTTATGTTTCTCTTAATTTCGATTACATTTTAGACTGGCCACCTTCCTGGTGGCAAGGTTGCAAAAAAAAAGAAATTGCTAACCCTTGAATCGCAAGAATGTTTTGCTAATTTTGAAGGTAGCAGATATCGCAGCCATTTGTAGTCTATGAATTACGGAGCTGAGCACTTTGTCCATGAATCCAGGTTCAGTAATACTTTGGTTTGAGTGGGTTGGTGTATAACTTCTAGCTCCAATGATGACGGGTATGAAGCTGAGGGATATCTTGCATACTGGATCTGCAAACTCCTCATCAATGGTCCATAGATAACTCTTGTATTTTTCTTACAACTTTGACATCAAGTGGGCAGCTGATCTCTACAACAGAGCACGTTTTCAATGTGTGGTCCCAAACAACAATATCAGGACGGTTGTGCTTTAATTTGATGGCAGTTTTATTTTTAAGTTCCACCAGTATTCTTTAGTGTGATTTATCTTCATATTCCTCCTAATTTGTTTTTAATTTTGTTTCCCTAAGTGCATTCCAGATTGTTCTAGCTATCACATCGTGTCTCATAGGGAGGTCGTAACAAGACAACATTCTTTGGCAGTTGGTAACAATGTGGCTAACATCTTCAATCTTTATTTTATATAACCTGCGTTTATTGTTGACTGATAGACATCCTCTTTTGTGTAGCAGTTATTTGGTAGGGATTTTTTGTTCCTGTATTGCATAGAGATATCCTTCAAGGTGGGATGTCATAAACTTGTCGGAACTCCATGCCAGGCTTTTTGAATGATTTATCTCCTCTATGGTCTGTGCTTTCCGTCTCAGGTACCTATGCACAACTTTCTCTGTAAATTGGTTCATTCTTTATCTTGTTTGAACATTGAATAGGATCTTCCAATTTCACCGGGAGAGATTAATATCAGGCCTTATTCCATATCTCTCCTCCAGATCAGTGACTATCCTAAAGATATTATTTCCTTCATGCTCATAAACCTGGGCAAGATATATGTATGTATGTATGTATGTATGTATGTATGTATGTATGTATGTATGTATGTATGTATGTATGTACGTATGTACGTATGTACGTAAGTATGTATGTATGTATGCATGTATGTAACACAAAAATGTTCTTTTGATCTTTTAATCTTTAAGCCATGAGTGCATCTCTCAGAAATATTCAAAATTATTTCTGAATGAATGTAACAATTTCCATAAATACCTCCTACTAAGGCTTTAGGCTTTAGTATTTATATTTATGTAGACAACCACACTTATACACATGCATAAAAATACACACCCATGCATATAGATATATGCATGCACATATTTGCGATTCTATCTATATAACTATCAATGTGTGTGTGTGTGTGTGTGTGTGTGTATATATATATATGCAGAGATTTAAAGTTTAATTTAAATTTAAAATGTTTTATAACTGATATAAATCACTCAACAGAGGTTGAGTAAATATACAATATATTAATAAATGGAAACTATATTTATAAAACCATATTTATTTTATTATACATATTTCAAGGGCAACCAAGGCAAATTATGGTGCGCTTTCATCAGATAAAATACAGATTTGTTTTATAAATAAATATTGACATACCCGGAAAAGGTTGTCTTTTTTTCCGGGTATGTCAATATTTATTTATAAAACAAATCTGTATTTTATCTGATGAAAGCGCACCAGAATTAATTTTCCAAAGTGATCGCGCCAAGGAGCCTTTATTCTTATAGCTTGGTCTAATTGATTTTTTATATGGTTAATTATGCTAATTGGGAGAAGAAACGGTATATATTTTATCTGGTGTTTCTATAGACATGTTTTATGATATATAGCTCTGATTATTTAATTTATTAATTCTTCATTGAGCCACAAAGTGACCCGTTGCAAAACACATATATATCTATGACTTTATATATATATATATATATATGTAAACCTTTATATGTAATATTCTCCCGTTAGGTTGAGATACAATTTTGGCTGTATTGGGCTGCACTTTCTAGCAAAAAGCCTACCAGCCGTAAGCAACTAATCACATCCCTTTCTAACTTGACCGCTGCCATGTAACGATTCTTAGCCATTTTTGAATGTATTCTTGACGCGATTACTTTGTAAAATTAATTGTCTAAATTTGAGCTAACTCCTGAAGAATCCGAATTTCTAGATTTCCAATGTTATCGGATATCTTAAAATGCGGACGAAACCATGGCAGAGGTAACTAAAGATGTACACTTTTCTTCTAGTTTATTTTACACATAATTATGTTTAGTTGACTGTATATCTGGTCGATTTATACACGCTGTCGAAATACT
>OZ024740.1:125748588-125751088 GCA_964016885.1 Eledone cirrhosa
TGCAATACTAGTTCGACTTAGATGTGTTTTATTCATAGTACTTATGTGGTTATCGTCTAGATATTCTATTTTCTCGCAGTAACCAGCTTTTCTAAGTGCGTCATTATAATATTCAGCATGCTCGTTGAAGGTCTGCAAATTAGACGACAGTCGGGAGATCCTTATGGATATATTTTTAGGGATAGATTTAATAATGGAATGGGGATGGTTCGATTTTACATTAACGTACTTAAGATTTTCATTAAGTTTGTGAAATGGCTCTATATTACCGTTATTAAGGTTGAAGGTGACATCCAAGAAGTTGACCACCTTAAGATTGTGTTCGAAGGTAATATTAAGCCCTAGTTCTAAGAAAAGTTTCCTAATGTTTTTACGTCGCCTTTCTAGGTTTTGTTTGTTCATATTCTTGACTAATAGAAGTGTATCGTCGCAGTAGATTCCGCCGTGGAGGTCCGTAAATTCGCTCTGGAGTCTGTGGGCTATATAGATCCCAACCAGATCCGAAACCTCCGCCGAATCATTAGAACCCATCGTAATGTCGAATTCCGAGGGTCTATCTCTGCGGACCCAATAACTATTTTCAAAATGCACTACTTTGCGTCTAGCTTCAAGTATAATATTAATTTCCTCGTTTGTGAGGTCCGAGTTAGCCCTAGCGAATGAGAGGGCCTTATGCAGGGTTTCAGGTGAAATAGAGGAATAGTATTCATCTATATCGAATGAAGAAAAGAAGATTTGTTTTTGTCACTAATGTTATTGAACCATCTTATTGCCTGTTGAGTATTACCCCATAATTTAATATCTACCTTAGCCTTAACTTGGGGGATAATACGATCTAATATGTACTTACTGATTCTACCTATATCGTATTTTGAAGGACATATTAATCTAATTTTAGGGTTAGTATCGAAGTTATCCTTATGGTCATTCAGATTAAAAGTCGGTGTAGCTGGAGATAGGGGTACCTTTCTGTCGTCAATTTTCAGTTTCTTAACAATATCACATGCTGCGTTATTAATGTTGGTTAGTGTAGTTGCGTTTGTTTTTTTGTACTTCCTATGTAATTCCTTACGTATAAAATTATTATATGTTTCTACATCCAGGGTGTATAGATTCGATGTTTTGTCTGCCTTTATGATAATTCCTTTGGTATTCCTTAGGTTGTCGAGTAGAGTTTTAATATCTCGTTGCATTTCGTTTTTCCTTCCGTTTGTATTTTTCCTTCCGTTTGTAAATTTGATTCCGGTTATCATTTTCATTAAGTCCTGCTCGAAAGAATCCAGAAGAGGGTTAGAGGGTGGGTTTTTGTAGGATTTGAAACCAAACTTATCGTTGTTAGTGTCGGAAGTTTGTGTAATCTTTTTCCTATCGAAGTGGAAGGCCCTCCATCTAATCCGCCGAATAAATTCGTTGGTCCGTAGTATCATACCAAGAATGTATTCTTTTTTACCCTGAATGGGTATGTTTTTTAAGGACATACCACAATGATGTTTTTCCATTTCTGAGACGGAGGTTGATAGGTTACTCGACTGTAAAGGAGTGTGAAGAATTAGTAAATTTGTATTCCAATGTTACTAAGTAGTCGCATTGGATGGAGTTAACCGACGTCGGAGATTGCTCAACGTATAATAAAGTGTGTTTTAAAATCCGGAGAAAATATGGAGAAGTTTATGAAACGGAAATGCGGGTATAAAGAATTTATTAGGTAACAATTGTTTCTATAGTGTATGGGTTACCTATACCTCGTTATTTGAATAATATAAAAATATTATCATAAACCGAAGGTACACTGTAAGAAAACACACCATGTCGTCAGACCTTTGTAGTGGAATGATATGAAAATATTTTATACACTAGATAAAAGAGAAAGAAGGAGGTAGGAAGGGGAAGAGGGAAACGAGTAAGGGGGAGGGAGTCCTAGGATTTAAGACTGTCAGAGTAGTAGAGATTGTAAGGAGAGAATGTTTTGGCAGCAGTTAGCAGTTAGGCGTGTTTTCTTAAAAGGGTAGGTTTTGCTGATCAGGGATTTTATGGTGGTTCCTGGCTTTTCTACCACCTTAATTTTTAAGTGGGTCTTTCTCAGGGCATTTCCGTTTCATAAACTTCTTCTCTATATATATGGCAACATTGAGGACCGAGTAAGTTAGATTACCGATATAAAAGACACAGAAGCGAGAAGCGAAAACCAACCAAACAGTGAGTGTGTTCTGTTATTAATTCTGGCAATATTACACAAATATGACCCTCCCCAAGTACAACAATATTTGTTTCGACACACGATTTCATATAAAAAACCTCGCAAAACTAATTCATCGCCGCTATATATTTATATATATATATATATATTTATTTATATATATATATTTATATATATATATTTATATATATATTTATATATATATATATTTATATATATATATATATATATATATATATATATTTATATATATATTTATATATATAATTATTTATATATATATTTATACATATATATATATTT
>OZ024740.1:125761088-125776088 GCA_964016885.1 Eledone cirrhosa
GACTGCGAATAAGAGAATAGGGGGATAATGGGATGACTAATTGCTTGAATTATAAAGATGGCTTTTGGATTTGGAGAATGCCCCTAAAGGTAATATCCCAATGAATATAAGTAGGGTAGATAGGATTATAATAAATGAAATTATAAAAAAGGATAAATGTTGTCATACTACATACCAGACAGTGCATGTAGCATGAACAAGGAACCTTTTGTGAGCAATTGCACTGCTTATTGAGAAAACATTACAACTAACAGAAACAAAGCAGAGTAAGGACAAAAAACATGGTGGAAACGATGCATAGAAAATGACATAATGCTGTCAAGGCAAGATGTAAATAAAATTGAGCAATGATTTATAGGAAGATGAAAACATAAAAAAGACTGATCAAGAGACATTAGAAAAATGCAGAAGAATGGACACTATACAGTACTGGGACAATTAAAACGAAGAATTTTGTCAAAAAATGAGAAGATGAGAAGATATGTGAACTGAAGCAGTTCGAGGAGAATAGATTGTCCTGAAAAAATCCAAAACAATCCTTCCACATTTAGAAGGAGATACTGGGAAGGATGTTGTTCCTAATGCTGATTATGCCATGGAGTTCTGGAATGGGTTATGGGGAAAACTCTGTGGTGCATAGAAGGATGTAAAGTGGATAGAATCCTTCAGAACAGAATTGCAAGGAGGACACAGACAACGAGATATTATCATATACACAGTCAATGTGAAGGATGAAGTGGCCAAGGTACCAAACAGGAAAACTTCTGGTCATGATGGGATCCATGGATTTTGGTTGAAAAGATACAAGACAATTCATGAAAGACTGGCAACTTAAATGAATGAATGTATCCTGAGAGGTTCAATTCTCTCTTTGACGTTAACAGGAAGAACAACACCTATAATAGAGTATAGAAGTAAGAGAATTGCTGTGGGAAAATATCATACTGTACATAATATGGAAGGTAGTGTCCGAAATATTTGCGAAGAAGGCATATAATTTTCTTTTACAGGAAGGAATATTACCAAGGGACGAAGCCTCCCTACAGAAACCACCAGAAGTACATAATGAAGCAGAACACAGTAGATAACTGCAGAGTACGTGAGGGTGTGGAAGAAACAATTAACCACATTATCTCTGGCTCCTCAGTGACAGCAAAAAAAAATATCCCTGGAGATAATAGATTTGGGATATATATACACTGGAAGTTATGCCAACATTATGAAATACCAACTGAAAAACAGTTGTAAACCATACACCAGAAAAGGCACCAGATTATGTGAAAACAACCATATTCTAGGATATACTGATACACACACAGGAACATCAAATCCAACCAACAGCATATTATAGTCAAATGTCACAAAGAAAAAAATATCTTTTAATTGATGTACCAATCCTCACAGATAACAATATATCTATCAAGGAAATGAAGAAACTATCCAAATATAAATATTTAAAGATAGAAATAACTCAAATGTGGATGGTGAAAACAGAAACAATCCCTATGGGTCATTTCAAAATGATTAAAAAAACAAACAGACTGATGTATAATAAAAAAAATCATGACTTACAAATATATACAGCATAGAGAAAATACTACTAGATACTGCACACATTTTATGAAGAGTACTCTCAATACAGTAGAAACAACACCAAACTCAACACTAGACATACCTAAGGCACACAGAGCTGGAATTTGTAATAAATATACATAATAATAGAAAAATAAAAAATAATAAAAAAAACATGACTTACAAATATATACAGCATAGAGAAAATACTACTAGACACTGCACACATTTTATTAAGAGTACTCTCAATACAGTAGAAACAACACCAAACTCAACACTAGACATACCCAAGGCACACAGAGCTGGAATTTGTAATAAATATACATAATAATAGAAAACAATAACAATATCAAATGGCAACAAAGACTGTGTCTTCAATATTGGGGCAAACTGCATTTTTGCATAATTCCTGGGTGAACACCACACAAAACTCTGGACTACTCTGTTGCCTCACAGGCATTGAAAGTAACTATCCCTGTTTAGAAAGGTATCATAGGTATAGGCTCATTCAGCTATATGATTTCAAGTTTGATACCAAAATATGGTACCTTGGATAAATGATTTTTCCATAGCAACACATTGGCCAATGCATTGAGAATGTATATTTCTTTGCAGTATACCATTGCTGACAAATTATGTTTTAAACATGCCAACAAAGGACGCTCTATGTGCTCATTCACCATGGTAGAAAAAATTGTCAAATCGCCTTCAAGTCACATCCAACTTTCTTGAAAAATAGAAACACACAGTTGATAATGTAATCTTAGATACACTTAAAAGGGCAGAATAGTAATGTCTAGAATGTTCTGAATCATAGGTTTATTCAACGTAGGTTAAAACATCAACTAACTAAACAATTGTTCTAAATATACTGCTGCTATGTGAGTCAATTCACCCTAATAGTTATTCCCTCCAATGTGGCCAGAAAAATATGGTTTGAACTAACTCAAGCACAGATACTTCTAGGGTGTCTTCAAACCATTTGAAAGAATTTATGTGATGGGTTCTTTTTCTGCTAGCTACTGTCACTTTATGTCTCCATATTTTAAACTGAGTACATCGTATGTTATCCCTATTTATCTCTTTTCTGCATATTGAGCATGGCCATATGTAAATGACAGTGGAGCCCTGTCTTCTTTCCTTGTAAATAGAACTTTCATCATTGCTAGGTTTACTTCAAAACCTCATAATTCTTGGCTTTGCTTTTCGAAATGTTTCTTTACTTTATTGACAAATTCAACCCTAGCTGTTCCCATGGATAGTCCTTAAACTTCTCTGTTATTGACTAAAGAAATATAATAAACTGAAGGATACTGAAAATTAAAACCTAGTGAACTCTTACTTATATGCTAACACACAATTTGCTAACAGTACATCTAACATGGCTTACAGGGCTCTCACAAACAATTCCTCTACATCAAATTGTTTTAGCAAACACTGGATTACAGTGTTGCATTCTGTTAAAGGCTCTTCTCAGGTCAATAAAAACTAGATTCTTTCATGCTCCTGTAGTTGTCTAATTAGAAAAAGGGTGCCAAATGTACCAATCCTAGTACAAAGCTGATTTTTAATATATTAAAATTTTATTACACATATATATATATATATATATATATATATGTTTCATATATACATATTTCTTTCTTCCTGTTCTTTTGAGGTACAAGTTCTCCTTTTTCCCATTCTCTTTTTCACAAATGTAACCATATATGTCCTGATTTTTATAAGGAGTGCATTGTATCCCTTTGTAATGTACAAATCAACAAAAAGAATTAGCATCTAAAAGAGCATCACACTGTAAAACCTTGTCTTAAAACGTCCCGTCTAACTGATGCCAGCATGTAAAAGTGGATGCCAAAACGTTGATTACATCACTAAGTTATTATTATTTTGTTTTTTGTACCTTTATTCTTTTTATACACTTCAATGAAATGATTTGTAATGGTTGTTTTTAATAGATAAAAAAAAAACATTTCTCCAGAGCACCAGATAAAGAAAATTGCAAGTTTTGCTTTGGCGCTATACATTCTAAGTTCAAATTTTACCTGGATCAATTTTGCTTTTCATTTTCCAGAGGTTGATAAAATAATGTAGTCAATTTAATCAAATTTACCATCACCACAAATTGCTGGTCTTGTGCCTAAATTAGAAACCATTATTTCAATTTATTAATTTTACAGTTTAAATTTAGAATGAAGAATATTAATAGATTATCTAATAGAATGAAGTTTATCAACAAAGTATCTAATAGACTGAAAATTATCAACAAAATATCAAATACATTTAGACTATATGTTATCAGCAAAATATCAAAACATTTGAATGTAAGTTATCAAATTAGTATCAAATACATTTAAAATATAGGCTATCAACAGAGCATCTGATAGATTGTAGGTCATCAACAGAGTATCAAATACATTTAAAATATAGGCGATCAAAAATCAGCTTATAGATTGTAGGTTATCAACATAATAACATATACATTTAGACAGTAGGTTATCAACATGTTGTTAATTGGTCATGGTCTTGGTCTTGGTTTGTTCTCATCTTCATTACTGAGGGACAGGATCATGGATAATTGCACCAAAGCTCATTTATATGATTCTGTATATCCATGATTTTCATCAGGAAAATTCTCTAGATCCTGAATCCTCATCTGACCATTACTACCAAGCTACAGCTCATCCACCTTCCTTACAAGAATAAAGCCATTGACCACTTAAAAGGTTATTACTAAGGGGATTAAGGAGTCCCCTCTTCTCAGCTTTTAAAATCAGACTGCCAATCAAGACTGTTGAGCTCTGTCTACTCGGTTGTTGTTAATTAGCACCTGTTCAGTACTGATTGGACACACCTATGATCAGATGCATACCAGCTCTAACAATATCTTCCTATTTTTAGATATAGCACAATCCTGAAAACGTTATCTAATGAGTCCTTCCTTTTTGAATATGGTAGGATATGATTTAAGTGTAGTTGGATACTATATCTAACTGGTCAATCCACTGTGAGAAACTTCCTTACTGGCTCAGAACATCTAGTGACTTTGTAATGTGGGTTAGGGTTATCAGTAGAACATCTGTTGAGGTTAAACTGTAGTTATCAGTAGAACAATTAGTGTGTTTAGGCTGTAGGTTATCAAGAGTAGATCTACAGAGTTTGTCTATTATTCTTAAATATAATAACTACTATCAATATAAAGATTCTCTAATACAATTTTCTGATTTTATCTTTCTTTTCTATCATCTATTTCATCTATTTTCATGCATCTATAAGAACCAATTCTATGTAATTTGCTGTTATTTCTAGTTAGTGTGTATATTTAGATCCATTATCAAATGCATGCCTGCATGTATGTATGCATGCACGTATACATGCATGCATGTATATTTGCATGCATGTATATTTGCATGTATGTATGCATGCATGTGTGCATGTATGTATGCATGCTTGCATGTATGTATGTATATATGTATTTATGCATGTATGTGTGTGTGTGTCTGTGTGCATGCTTATGTGTGTATGAATGTATCTCTCTACCTCACTTTCTATTTACAAACTCATAGATTCCCTATAAATCTGATATAGCAAACTGTTATCCAGCCCTAACTGACATATATCTAAACTTCCATGTATACCATAACTAAATTGATGTAAGTCGGAGCAACTTTTGTGTCTGTCACAGTACCCGATATTTGTTTGTAAATATTGCCATTGAAATAAAAGAAAATGTTTTGTAGAATGAATTTTAGTTCCTTGGTGATGAAACCCTTTTCTATTCTTTCTGAGATCTTATTAGGGAATCTTTGAGCCAGAATCCTATTGCTTCTAGTCCATATTGGTGTGGGATCATAGAATAGAAGTTTACTACATCAAAAGATACAATAATAGTATAATAGTGCCTCTGTTGACATGTTTAGGCAGGTGGTTTAAAAAGTCCAGGTCATCTCTTATAAGGTTTCGTATATATTTCAGAATTGGTTTCAATAATATACCTGTAATGTTACTGAGTCTACACCAATGTTGAACTCAACAATTTTCCAAGAGACTGCACCCTAAATAAACCTGTTTTTTTCTCAAAGAAATGTTTTTTGATTCTGCCACTATTCACTCTCCTCTATATTCCTATTTATTCTTAATTTATCATTCTGTTTTCTGATGAAGGTCTAGCATCCAAAATGTTCAGACTATTTTCCTACTCTCTCAAGTGTAAAACTAATATATTTCTTTGCTGTACTGTTTTGTTTGCTTTGTTATTCCTGTTCACACACACACACACACACACACACACACACACACACACACACACACACACACACACACACACACACACACACACACATAGATACATAGATACATACATACATACATACATACATACATATATATATATAAGATTGGTTTTCTGAAGAGAATGAAAGAGAACTGCAATTATATATAATAGTCAATGCATAATTTTCATGTTTTAAAACTGGATTTAAAATGAGCAAGTATATAAAATAAACAGCTGCGACCTTTCCAGAAATTGAAGTCTGACAAAGCTGATCATAGATGAATCTTCAGTGTCACCATCAACCATTTCCTTGATTTTAATCACTTGTAATCATTTGTAATCACTATTATCAGAGAAATATACTGGCATCCTAACAAAGAGAAGATTTACTTAGTATAATATTAATGATGTGAAACTGGAGATAAGTTATGGGTCTTTAAATTTCCTGGGGGTTTAGGAGATGCTTATATGAGTTTGTTTTTCTTGGAGTGAAGAAGGTTTGTGAGGAATCATAATAGGTTAAAGGCCATTAGTACCCTTTTGACAGAGTAGTTAGAACATTAGGAAGAATATCTTTCTCTATTTGTTCCAGCTCTCTGCACTCTGTGATCAAATCCTACTGTGGTCAACTTGGTTTTACTGTCTTTGCAGTTTGATAAAGTAAAGTTCCAGTTTATGGTGGTTGATTATTTCAAATGTTAGAGCAACAAACAAGATGTTTCATAGTATCTGTTCTGGTACTTTGGGTTCTAAGATCATATCCCTGTAAGGAATTCAAATTCGAAAGATTGCCAAGACTAATTCCCTAATCATGTAACCACAGCTGATTGTAAAGTCTCTAATGAGTAGAGGAGGATTGTGACTATCTACTACAGCAGTCAAATAATGACTGATTATGGCATATGGCCAAAATTTGGGGGAGGTGAAAGTCGATTATATCAACCCCAGTGTGTTACTGTATTTTATCAATCTGCTAAGCATCAAAGGAATAGCTTATCTCAGTAGGATTTGGACTCAGAATGTAATGAACCATAGCTACAAGCCGCAAAGTGTGTTTGCCGATACTCTACTGATACTGCAAATCCACCACCCTCACTGCAGTCTAATAATTGTTTCTACTTTTGGCACAAGGCCAGCAATTATCCCAGTACATTACTGGTGCTTTATTTTATCGACCCCGTAAGAATGAAAAGCAAAGTTAACCTCGGCGGGATTTGAACTCAGACCGTAAAGGGCCGTAACTCTTTGCTGCAAAGCATGGCATCCGTCCCTCTATTGATACTGCCAATCCACTGCAGTCTAATAATTGTTTCTACTATTGGCACAAGGCCAGCAATTACCCAGTACATTACTGGTACTTTATTTTATCGACCCCGTAAGGATGAAAGGAAAAGTTAACGTCGGCGGGATTTGAACTCAGATCCTAAAGGGACATAACTACGCTGGAAAGCATGTCTGAACCTCTACCAATACTGCCAATAATAATTGTTTGTACTTTAGGCACAAGGCCAGCAATTATCTCAGTGTATTACTGGTACTTTATTTTATCGACCCCGTAAAGATGAAAGGCAAAGTTAACCTCGGAGAGATTTGAACTCAGACCATAAAGGGCCGTAACTCTTTGCTGCAAAGCATGGCGTCCAACCCTCTATCGATAATAATTGTTTTTACTATTGGCACAAGGCCAGCAATTAACCTGTACATTACTGGTACTTTATTTTATCGACCCCGTAAGGATGAAAGGCAAAGTTAACTTCGGCGGGATTTGAACTCAGAATGGCAAGGGCCGTAACTCTATGCGTCAAAGCATGGCGTTCGACCCTCTCCCGATACTGCCAATCCACATGATGACTGATTATGGCACTCACTTTCCTGCTTTGAAGCACTTATGAATTGCCTAATGATTTGAATGGTATCAAAAATATTGAGATAATTTTTATCTGTCATTAGAAATCCTGTTCCTAATCTCCAACTTATCTCATGCAATTATGATAAAACTTCAGACATGCCATTTAAAAAAAAGTCCCTTCTCCCTCTCATTTACTCACTCCTTCTCCTAATATGAAATAATTTTCGTTCTCTATCTCTAAATCACTGATTGTCAAACGTATCATTAAAACACTGCAATTAGAGTGAGATCATTCTGAAAGAACTAATATTCATTTTCTGAAATATTATCATGTAGATCTTTAAGGAATGGCAAGATAATCTGCAAAAATTAATCATATATGACAACATTGATTATGGAATTTATATAAGTGTGTTAAATGGGCAATGTAAGATTATCAGAACAATTATGATTTATGAAATTGATGTCATTATCATTATTTTCATCATCACCACCACCACCACCACCACCACACCCATCACCACCAACAGCAACACCACAAACACCACCATAACCATCACCACCACAACCACCATCATCATCACCAATATCATTATCATCATTTTACATCTCTTTTTCCATATTGACATGAGTTACATGAGACCAATATTTCAAGACTGCATTCAATGGCTGGATGTTATGCCTGGTGCCAACCTGCACTGGTTTTTTTTTTATTTCTTTTAAAGTAAGATATAGGTTTTTATCTTTCTAACCATTGAGCAGTGAGATCTCACTTTATACAGAATGTAAAGCAATATAATTGCCTGTATTATTGAATGTGTAGAGCAGTGATGAAAAAAACAATAAAAAACATAATCACATGCATTCACACATAAGCACATATATTCATTGATACATACAGTGTGAAAGTGTGTGGCTGAGTAGTAAGAGAAATAGATTTGCAATCGTGAGATTGTGATTTTGATTCCTGGATCGTGCTATGCGTTATGTCCTTGAGCAAGACATTTTATTTCACGTTGCTCCTTCTACCTGGAGTTGCGACCAATAGAAAATATTAGCAATTGGTAAGACCCACGGAAAGATTGTTTCCTCGGTCTGATTTGACGATTGCATGAGATAAGTTGGAGATTAGGAACAGGATTTCTAATGTTGTGGGTGTTTTATCTCATTGCCAATTTATGTTATGTTTTTCCCAACAATTATATGTGAATATATATTGGAACAGTGATCTTTTGAAGATGTACAAACAACCCACGAATTACAAAATGTCTTCTTTATTTATTTATAGTTAAGACTTTAGAATATTCTGGAACATGCATGCATGCCATACTCTGATTTGATAATAGTAGATTTGCCCAGTGAATGATACTTGTTGTGCTAGTTTCGCCCAATCCATTTTCCATGCCAAATATTCACATCTGCCTTATTCCTGAGTGGATTAATTTACATTCGTAGAAAAGCAATGATTTGGTCTTCCTTGATAATTTGAAGGGCATGAATTTGATTCTAATCTGTGGATCTTTCAATCATATATATATACATGCAGAACTAATAGGGTATCTGCAGATACTACACCCTGATAATACCTTTAGATTTTTACCTGTGATTATTCAAGCTCTGGGATATGATACTAACTGCCTCAGTATAAATCTTGAGAAGCTGGGCTTCACAGAATCAGGAAGAGCATGGTTAGTTAGGAAGTTGCAAGTACAGTCCATTAATCTTTTTCTTCTTCACCCACTTATTCCTGAGAGGGTCGTGGGGGTAGTGTCCTCAAACACTCCTTCCAGCGGGTTCTGTCAGAAGCAACTGTCTCCAACTGAGCTTGCTGTTTCTGCAAGCGTAACCAGCAAAGATCATGGATGTTTTCCAACTAGTCCATTAATAGAATTATAAATATATGTAAGACATTTCAGAGATTCTACATGTAACAACTACATATACACATGTTTAGACACAGAAACATATGCATGCATACACATATAACTCAAAACATGCAGATCCACATATACAATAACATCCATACCTGCACACACACACACATACATATTTACGTATTGATGTTGTCTGAATTTCAATGAAAGAGACTTGTGTCTATATAAGAAACTGGCTCACTCTTTATTGGTTAACATTTATAAAATAATCAAACTAGAAGAACATACATTCATTGTGCTTCCTTACATTTACCAAGTTCCTTCATAAGTCGTTGGTCTTTCCAATGCTTCACAGATGGGATAAAACCCAAGACCATATGGTTTGAGAGTAGAATTGTTAACCACACAGTAATTGTAATGTTAAAATAACCTTATTAAAATAATTAGTTCTTGCATAGGCACATGTCACAAATTTGGAAAGGGTAAGATGCTATTATATATAGCATGTAGCTTGTGAGGTTGTGGGTTCAATCCCTTGGCTGGATGGTTTATTTCATGTTGCTTCTTCTGCTAGAAGTTGCAACCATTAGATTATATCCCCAATTGAAAAAGAAACAATACACACATCATTTAGTAAACAAATGAGAACTGAGATCTTGTCAATTTGGATATCTATAAATCTATCTATATATAAATAGCATAGGCAAATATTTGATTATTTTATAAATTTTTAGCAGTCATGTACTCTAACAACACCAGCAATTAAATTGAAACCATGCAACAGTTTCCTTTATTCAAAGACATATACAAAGAAACAATGGTTCCTGTTTTAGGCACATGGCCAACAAAGGTTTGGAAAGGAGAAGTTTATTAAATTGACCCCAGTGTGTTACTGGTATTTATATTATTACCCTGTTAGGATTTGAACTCAGAACATAAAAGGAGATAATGTTCAAAGAAATAAGAGTATTAGAAGTGTAGCAAATTCATGTGTCAAGCAACTAACTATCAACAATGTATCTAACTTGATGAGTGCCAATGGCATGTGTTCCATTTATTCTAATCTGATTATATTGTACTATATTTTCTAAAGTTACTAATTACTAGTGCAGCTATGGAACAATCCTTTAAAATTTTTGGGTTAGCATTGCTCTCTATTAAAAGATAGATTACCTACTATTGTGGATCATCACAGAAAATATGCCACACACACACCCAAAACATTAAGACCCTCTTCCTGCTATTTCAAACATTAACCTAATATATTCCTTCCATATACTGTACTGATTGAGTTGTCATTTCTATTTACCTTTTATATACATACATATATATATATATATACACACATGTCTGTTGCTCTTTAAACATTACACACATAAATATACACATATTCACAATACATTTCCTATCTCTGTCAATTGAAAAACCCTACATTTGTCCTTGTAAATAGTTATTCATACATTTAAACCTATATGTCATTTGTACATATATGCAGAATATTTATGTAATTATATCTGAGAAATAAATTACTAGAATATCATTTTTATCTTTAATCACTTCCACCAGTCAGTGATCAATAAACTATAGGGTTTCTCGTAAGCAAACCATTAATTTATCGAAAAGCAAATGTTCATATATCTGGTATTCAGATAAAATGTGGCATTCCAATCCTGGACACCAAAAGTTTAATACATTTAATGCTATTGCTGCCATTACTGAAAGTACAGGTCCACTAGTAATATAATGATAAATGTGTGAGAATGAAACCTAGACGAAAGAGATGTGATTGCATACAACTTTCATGTTGTGTTGTCTTGTTTTATTTTCATTTCAAGTTCAAGATAATTAAATAACACACTAGTAAATAATTTTTTCTACTTTAGGCACAAGGCCAGCAATTACCCAGTGAATTACTGGTACTTTATTTTATCGACCCTGTAAAGGATGAACGGCAAAGTCAACCTCAGCGGGATTTGAACTCAGATCGTAAAGGGACGTAACTATGCTGGAAAGCATGGCGTCCAACCCTCTACCGATACTGCCAATCCACCGCCCTAATAAATAGTAAATAGTAAATAATGTTTCGATTTTGAACACAATAGAAAATTAGTAGCTTACTCTAAAACAATTATATATGTGTTTTGCTTTCAAATATAAGGTAACTAGGTATTTTTCTTAAAATATATTATCCTTGTATTTTGATTTTATATACAAAATAGCAATTATGTGATTCATTTAAAATTATATCTTTCATGTGTTTTAATTTTAAATCAAAAATATAAATGTAGAATGTATTTAAAATTATTTGATACTTGCCCTGGCATCTTTTTATGTGCTTGACCACACTAACTTTAAAATGTGACTGCACCCTGTATAAAGTCTTCATTATACTGCATTCCATTGCACAAAGACATTGCTAACTTTACAAAGAATTTGATATTCTGCTCCAATGCAAAATTATCTAAATAAATGCTGACTGGATATAGTTAACACCAGTAAAAAGCACATCAACAACAAGGGCAGCAAACACTACAACAGCAAAAGCAGGAATCAAATGAAAATATGACTGAGTTTTTATTTAATCAGGTGTCAGAAGAAACATTACAATAGTTACACTCTAAATTAATCTTTAACACAACAGGTGCTTGAAAATAATTTGGTAATAAAGATTTCAAAATAACTTAATTAATGAAATATTCAGTATCAAAAATGTCTAGCAATAGTAATTAAAAAATCACCCCAACACACACACAGACAAATTCATACATATATATGTAATTGAATATGAAAGAAAGATAAACACAGATATATACATATATGTGTTCAAATCGTAAGGGACCAAATTCGCTAAGGTGAAACAAAATACTAACTATGGATAATAGAGCTATTTCATTGTAAGAGACTATTTTGAGTTTCTAACTCAATATATACCTTTGATATATTCGGCTCCATTAATTTGTTGAGCTAATTTTAAATGTTGAGCAAACCTGGCTGCTATTTTTAGTGGTGTGAGTTTGTGAGACACGCTAAGTTCTGATACCATGTGCATTATTATATATACGCACACTATTCAGCTTTCTGATTTACTTAGAAGTGACCAGGATACTAATTCTTCACCCACTGACGAGCAAGAATCGGTATTCCTCTTAACAATTAATTTGCGAAACAGCATAGCCAAACACTGTCTGGGTGATTGGTAGTTACCACAATTCCGGTTTTTATTTATTTTTTTATTTATTCTTAAATTGAGTCTGGCAAACCCTACTGTCCTTAGTATTTTTTTCACCTTAGCAAATCTGGTCCCTTACTATTTGAACAGATATATGTATATATCTGTGTTTATATTTCTTTTATATTCAATTATAATATACGGCTCGGAAAAATCTCTTTCCAAGCGCTATTTTATTGTAAGAGACTATTTTGAGTTTCTAACATATATATGTATATATTTGTATGTATGCATAATACACAGACAGATGTGCATGGGCATATGCCTGCGCATGCACATGTGTTATGCAGACAAACACATATACATTCTCAATTGAGGATGACTTAGTAGCATGTACCATGCTGTTGTTAATGGGTTCAAGTGCCCCTGTAATCATAAACAAATACAACCTATTGAGTCTTTCCTATAACCCATCTCTCTAGCCTGGATGTGACAACTAGATGATGAGAGGGTTCAGCCAGCACTGTACTGGATGTTATTGATGTAAGGCAAGGTAACATCAACAGGATTTCAATGCAGTGTACTGAGGCAGTACACAATATCGCAACAAATTCTCTGATGCTCTACAGTCAGCCATATATATATATATATATATATATATATATATATATATATATTTATCTATACTATATATATATATATATATATATATATATATTTATCTATACTATATATATATATATTTATCTATACTATATATATATATATATATATATATATATATATATTTATCTATACTATATATATATATATATATATTTATCTATACTATATATATATATATATATATATATATATATATATTTATCTATACTATATATATATATATATATATATATATATATATATATTTATCTATACTATATATATATATATATATATATATATATATATTTATTTATACTACCCCAATAGAATATTAACCCAACATTTCAACAGCATGTAGAAATCGACTAAATATACCGTCAATCATACACAATTAGGTATAAATTTAAAGTTAGAAGAAATGCGTACACTCTTACGGTGATTATGTCCCTACCCTGGATTTCGTTCGCGTTTTGAGATATCCTATTAAGGATAAATCTCGAGTATCGAACTCATCAGGAGACAAACTCATAGGACAGTTAATTTTCCAAGCGATCCCCGCCAGAAATAGATTCAAAAATGGCTAAGAATCGTGACGTGGCAGTGGTCAAGTTAGAAAGAATGTGATTAGTTGCTTACGGTGAATGGACTGGTTGCTAGAAAGCGCAGCCCAGTATTGCCCAAATTGCATCTCAACCTAATGGGAGATTATTAAATATAAAGATTTACATATACACAAAGTCACAGATATATATGTGGCAACCGTTCACGATGTGGCTCAATGAAGAATTAATAAATTAAATAATCAGAGCAATATATCATAAATTACGTCCATAGAATCATTTGATAAAATATATACACTATTTCCTCTCCCAATTAGCATAATTAACCACATAAAAAATCAATTAGACCAGGCTATAAGAATAAAGGCTCCTATGAAGAAATATTTGATAAATAAACGAAAGCAGACTCTTCGCGGCCGACCGCAATAGAATATTTTCCCAACATTTCAACAGCATGTAGAAATCGACTAAATATACCGTCAATCATACACAATTAGGTATAAATTCGTTTATTTATCAACTATTTCTTCATAGGAGCCTTTATTCTTATAGTCTGGTCTAATTGATTTTTTATGTGGTTAATTATGCTAATTTGGAGAGGAAATAGTGTATAAATTTTATCAAATGATTCTATGGACATAATTTATGATATATATATATATATATAAACGGAAAAGATGAAACGAAATTTCATTTCTCACTCTTAGTACGGCTGTTACTTAAATATAAGTATGTACACTACATACATATATGTATACAGACGTACAGTAGTATGTATATATATATACATACATGCACACATATATATATGTACGTATAATAATACGTATTATAATGCTTGGTGTGTTTGTAAACGAACATCCCGAATTAAGCCGTACAGTGTCTAGCAACCATCGTTGCTCATTTGTTCAACACTGACAAAAGAACGCTGTACTAGTTTCAAGCTTATTAGCTACCGTCAGCAACGTATACCTTCCTGCCAGATCATTGAACGTTTGAAAGTATATACATCCTTATGCATATTAACGGCTGAGCGGCCTAATTTGCATATCGTG
>OZ024740.1:125786088-125791088 GCA_964016885.1 Eledone cirrhosa
ATTTATTCCAATTTCTAATTTCTGCCGGACCGGCAACCGCTCTTTCAAACCAGTTCCTGTACACAGCTAAGTATTCTATAAGTCTCTAGCTGTGTCATTCTCGATAAAAGCACTGGATATGTAGTCCTGATGAATTCTAACAAGAATGAAACGCGTAGATTACTTCCCTTGCTTTTATCGAGAATCTAATTGTAATACGTGACGTATTCTATTCTATAGCGATTAGGTCTTCAAAATGTTTATTATAAACATACAGAATATTTTCGAATATTCTATGTCTATATTCACATATATATCGCTATTTCAGAGCATTTATTCCAATTTCTAATTTCTGCCGGACCGGCAACCGCTCTTTCAAACCAGTTCCTGTACACAGCTAAGTATTCTATAAGTCTCTAGCTGTGTCATTCTCGATAAAAGCACTGGATATGTAGTCCTGATGAATTCTAACAAGAATGAAACGCGTAGATTACTTCCCTTGCTTTTATCGAGAATCTAATTGTAATACGTGACGTATTCTATTCTATAGCGATTAGGTCTTCAAAATGTTTATTATAAACATACAGAATATTTTCGAATATTCTATGTCTATATTCACATATATATCGCTATTTCAGAGCATTTATTCCAATTTCTAATTTCTGCCGGACCGGCAACCGCTCTTTCAAACCAGTTCCTGTACACAGCTAAGTATTCTATAAGTCTCTAGCTGTGTCATTCTCGATAAAAGCACTGGATATGTAGTCCTGATGAATTCTAACAAGAATGAAACGCGTAGATTACTTCCCTTGCTTTTATCGAGAATCTAATTGTAATACGTGACGTATTCTATTCTATAGCGATTAGGTCTTCAAAATGTTTATTATAAACATACAGAATATTTTCGAATATTCTATGTCTATATTCACATATATATCGCTATTTCAGAGCATTTATTCCAATTTCTAATTTCTGCCGGACCGTAACCGCTCTTTCAAACCAGTTCCTGTACACAGCTAAGTATTCTATAAGTCTCTAGCTGTGTCATTCTCGATAAAAGCACTGGATATGTAGTCCTGATGAATTCTAACAAGAATTAAACGCGTAGATTACTTCCCTTGCTTTTATCGAGAATCTAATTGTAATACGTGACGTATTCTATTCTATAGCGATTAGGTCTTCAAAATGTTTATTATAAACATACAGAATATTTTCGAATATTCTATGTCTATATTCACATATATATCGCTATTTCAGAGCATTTATTCCAATTTCTAATTTCTGCCGGACCGGCAACCGCTCTTTCAAACCAGTTCCTGTACACAGCTAAGTATTCTATAAGTCTCTAGCTGTGTCATTCTCGATAAAAGCACTGGATATGTAGTCCTGATGAATTCTAACAAGAATGAAACGCGTAGATTACTTCCCTTGCTTTTATCGAGAATCTAATTGTAATACGTGACGTATTCTATTCTATAGCGATTAGGTCTTCAAAATGTTTATTATAAACATACAGAATATTTTCGAATATTCTATGTCTATATTCACATATATATCGCTATTTCAGAGCATTTATTCCAATTTCTAATTTCTGCCGGACCGGCAACCGCTCTTTCAAACCAGTTCCTGTACACAGCTAAGTATTCTATAAGTCTCTAGCTGTGTCATTCTCGATAAAAGCACTGGATATGTAGTCCTGATGAATTCTAACAAGAATGAAACGCGTAGATTACTTCCCTTGCTTTTATCGAGAATCTAATTGTAATACGTGACGTATTCTATTCTATAGCGATTAGGTCTTCAAAATGTTTATTATAAACATACAGAATATTTTCGAATATTCTATGTCTATATTCACATATATATCGCTATTTCAGAGCATTTATTCCAATTTCTAATTTCTGCCGGACCGGCAACCGCTCTTTCAAACCAGTTCCTGTACACAGCTAAGTATTCTATAAGTCTCTAGCTGTGTCATTCTCGATAAAAGCACTGGATATGTAGTCCTGATGAATTCTAACAAGAATGAAACGCGTAGATTACTTCCCTTGCTTTTATCGAGAATCTAATTGTAATACGTGACGTATTCTATTCTATAGCGATTAGGTCTTCAAAATGTTTATTATAAACATACAGAATATTTTCGAATATTCTATGTCTATATTCATATATGTATATATATATGTATATATATATATGTATATATATATATATGTATATATGTAGGAGGTGAGTTTTATTGTAGTACAATAAAGCAATGCAGATATCGGATAAGAAGCACTCTACAGTTTGTGGGACTGGAGTATGCATAATATAAGATCAAAAGATGGTTAAAGGAGTTCCATATATTTTATTATGCGCATTTCAAGTGTTTTTTAGCCTTCATATCATGTTCTCCTGTTTTATCTGATGAAATATTATTGCTTGATGATGTTTGTTTTTGAAATGCGCATAATAAAATATATGGAACTCCTTTAACCATCTTTTGATCTTATATTATGCATACTCCAGTCCCACAAACTGTAGAGTGCTTCTTATCCGATATCTGCATTGCTTTATTGTACTACAATAAAACTCACCTCCTACATTAACTTGCTCCTTAACGGTTGAGCGCTTACTCTCATATTGGATACCTTTTGATGGTCCTTCACCTCTTCTTCTACAACATGGATTATTACAACATAACCAATTCAACTAAAGACATTCTTATACCTGGTAAATCTGAATTCACCAAACTTCTTATTGAAAAAACTGACTCCTTCGTAAGAAGACTTAGATGGACAGCCTATTTCTATGACCAGCGCCTAAAAGGGAACTTTCATACCAAAGAACACAACTTCCTCGATCATCTTTTTAATTCTAGACGAAATCCTCCTTCCAACAAAAATCTAGTACAATTCGAGGAAGAATTAACTAAAATAATAAAAAATCTTAAATTCAAGAGATACCCTTACAAAGGACAAGAGCACCTTGTAAATCTCAAGAACACAATCTCTAACCTAAATTCCTCAAAAAATGTTTTAGTCCACTCTGACAAAACCAATAACCTATATGGTATTTCCAAGGATAATTATAACAACCTTATCCTAAAGGAACTTAGGAAAAAGTATCGTAAAACCAACCATGAAAATTTAGAATGCATAAACCTTGAAGCCTATGAGATTATGTCAAAACTTGGCATTGAAAAAAAGACCGAACCATTCCTCCCAAGAACTCCGAGGATAAATCTCAAGGATCACAAAAACAATTTTCGCACTGAACTACCTGTTAGATTAATCGCCCCCTCTAAATCTGATCTGGGGGTTGTTAGTAAAGCCATCTTGGATAGGATTATCCCACAGGTTAGTTCTAATTGCTCTTCTTTAAACCTAAATTTATGGTTTGGTACTTCTGAAGTGATTGGCTGGTTCAACAAATTGGATAATAAAAACAAACTAAAATTTATTCAATTTGATATTGCCAGCTACTATTCCTCTATTTTGCCTTCACTTCTCAATAATGCTCTATCTTTCGCACTTAAATATTCTGACATCACCACAGATGAACTTCACATCATCCTCACCGCACGTAAAACCATCCTAGAGTTCAACAACGAATATTGGACCAGAGCCGATACCTCTAACAACTTCGACATCACAATGGGAGCATCCGATTCATCCCAATTGACTGATTTAATTGGTATCTTCATTTTGAACTCTTTGAGTCGGAAAATTCCTCAACTTCGCGGTGGAATTTATCGTGACGATGGACTCTTTACTATCCTAAATTGCAATATAGTTAAACTTAATATTATTAAGAACAATATACGTAATCTCTTTAACCAACATAACCTAAAAATTGAATTTGATAATAGTATCAAACTAGCTAATTTCTTGGATGTATCTCTTAATCTTGACACTGGCCTATATTACCCTTACCATAAAAACAATGAGAACCTTAATTATGTTAACTTTAAATCTAACCATCCTACCAATATCAAGAATGCTATAGTTAATAATATTGGAAATAGAATATCTAACATATCTTCTAATAAAAACATCTTTGATGCTAACGCCAATTACTATAATAACGCACTTTCTAAAGCCGGCTATCCAGATAAAATCAAATATAATAAAGAAACAAATTCTAGAAAAACTTACAGTAGAATAATTAATCATGACCATTCCAATAATTTTAATAAAAGACCTAGATACAAAAACATAATCTGGTATAATGCTCCTTTCTCCATCTCTATTAATAACAATATTCCTAAATTATTTTTTAGTGCCTTAAATAAATGCTTCCCTCCCTCACATATCTATAGTAAAATATTTAACAAACACACCATCAAATTTTCGTATTCTACATCCTCCAATATTTCCAACATCATCTCTAAACACAACAACAAAATATTAAATACTAAATCTCTTCCTTCCAATATTGAATTTCATAATAACAGTAATAGTACTCCCGACGTCATTGTAAACCCTAGGCTAACTTCTGTAAACCCAAATACAACGTCAAACACAACTTCGCTAAATGTTCATAATCCAACTCTAAATCAAGAAACTATTATTCCTATTATTCCTATCGCAAACAACTTCTCCAATCCAATTCCTTCTATAGATAACACTAGATCACTCATTAATAATCTCTCTAATTGCAACTGCCGCATTAAAAATAAATGTCCTCTCAACAACCATTGCCTCGATAAAAACTTAATTTATGAATGTAAAATTATAACTAGCACCAATTCCTTCACCTATTTTGGCTCCACTTCCACCTCTTTTAAAGCTCGTCTCTATAATCATCATTCATCTTTCAAATACAAACTTAAAAGAACTAACACTGCTCTCTCAGAACTCATATGGTCCTTAAAAGACAAAAACATTAAATATACCATCTTTTGGAAGAAGATTTCTTCTGCATCCTCATACTTGAACAGCTCTCTATCTAAAATCTGTAATCTCTGCCTAAATGAAAAATTTACCATTATCTCTAACCTTGATTCTATAATAAATAGACGCTCAGATTTGTTTTCT
>OZ024740.1:125806088-125810190 GCA_964016885.1 Eledone cirrhosa
TGGGCCCGCCCGTCATCGTGCCATTGTAATAGAGCCAAACAGGGCATTTAGTCTTGGCTGCTGGAACGTACGGACGCTGCTTGACAGGGATTCTTTGGAGCGTCCTGAACGAAGGACCGCTCTTGTTGCGAAGGAGCTTCGACGTTACGATCTTGACATCGTGGCTTTGTCTGAGACGAGGTTAGCTGGAGATGGTCATCTTACGGAATTTTGTGGAGAATATACATTCTTCTGGAAAGGAAGAGATGAAGGAACCAGAAGAGAGGCTGGGGTAGGATTTGCTGTTAAGACTGTACTGGTGAATAAATTGGAAGAATTCCCAGTGGGGATTAGTGAGCGTCTTATGTCCATGAGAGTTCGCTGGACAAGGGAAGATATGCTACCCTGGTGAGTGTGTATGCTCCAACTATGAATTCTGTCGATGAAGAAAAACTGTCCTTTTACCATGCCTTGAAAGGTGTTTTAAGAAATATCCCTCAGGCAGACAAAGTCATCGTGCTTGGTGACTTTAATGCTAGAGTGGGTAGGGATTTTAACACATGGAATGTAATCGGAAGGCATGGGGTGGGAAAGTGTAACGGCAATGGTATGCTTCTTGCTGCAGATGTGTGAGGAGCTGGATCTGTGTGTTACCAACACCATGTTCCAACAAAAGAACAAATTCAAGACCACATGGATGCATCCTGCATCTAAGGAATGGCATCTTTTGGACTACGTCCTAGTCAGGATGCGTGACAGACAGGATGTGCAGTGTGTTCGTGTTCTTCGTGGAGCTGAGTGCTGGACGGACCACCGCCTGGTACGCGCAAAAGTGAATCTAATCACCAAACGTAAAATCCGGGCTCCTGGTGTTACCCTGCCCAAAAGATTGAATGCTGCTCGTCTTAAGGATAAAAATGTGAAGAGGACATTGGAAGAAGAGATGCAGGCTGCAGATCTTGGTGAGGATTGGCCGACCCTTAAAAAGTCGGTTTATGATGTAGGCAGACGTGTTCTGGATTGGTGCAGAGAAAACATCAGGACTGGTTTGATTGAGAAGGATGTGCATATAGATGACTTGTTGGCTGATAAGAGGCGCGCTCTGTCACGCTACTTGACGGCAAAACCACAGGAGAGGAATACGTTGCATGAGGAGCTCAGGGATGTAAAATCACGTGTTAGGCGGAGTCTTTCTCAGATGAAGGATCAGTGGTGGAGTGAGAAGGCTGGTGAGATACAAACTGCGTCTGATTGCAATAACACAAAGCTGTTGTACAGTCTCTTGCGTGAGGTTTATGGACCGTCTTCTTCTCTGGTGACACCGATTCGCAGCAAGGATGGCAAAGAACTTCTTCGTGACTCACAGGGAATTCTACGAAGGTGGCGAGAGCACTTTGATGATCTTTTGAATCAGCCGTCTGTCGTCAGTGAAGATTTCCTCAATCTCATTCCGGAAAGTCCTGTGAAAGTAGCTCTCGCAGAACCTCCGACACTTGTGGAGGTTGCAGTGGCTATTTCGAAGCTGAACAGTGGAAGATCTCCAGGTATGGATGGCATACATGCTGAGCTCCTACAATATGGTGGTGAGAGACTCCTGCAACATCTTCACTCTCTGTTTGGAGGGATATGGGCTAATGAATCCGTGCCTGAGGACTGGAGAGATGCAGTAATGGTGGTCTTGTACAAGGGAAAGGGTAACAGGAATGATTGTGGGAACTACAGAGGTATATCATTGCTTTCTGTCGTGGGGAAAGTTTTATGTAGGGTGCTTCTGGACCGTCTGCTGACACACATTGCAGATTGTGTCCTTCCTGAAAGTCAATCTGGTTTTCGTGTTGGACGCGGCACTACTGATATGATCTTCTCAGCTAGACAGCTCCAGGAGAAGTGCATTGAACAGGGCTTGGATCTGTATCAGGTTTTTGTCGATCTGACAAAGGCTTTCGATACTGTCAACAGAGATGCATTATGGAAGGTTCTCCAGAAACTTGGTTGCCCTGATAAGTTCCTTGCTTTAGTTAGGTCTTTCCATGACGACATGAGGGCTTGGGTTAATGTCGGAGGTAACATGTCGGAGCCTATCTCAGTAAAAAATGGAGTGAAAACAGGGGGATATTCCAGCACCGACCCTGTTTGCCATATACTTTGCAATGGTTTTCTGTATTGCATTCAGGAATTGCGAGCATGGTGTTTACATCCGATATCGAACCTCAGGCAGCATATTTAACATCAGGCGCTTTGCTGCGAAGACAAAAGTATTTACATCAGTCATAAGAGACCTCTTGTATGCAGATGATTGCGATCTTGTAGCGCACACAGAGAGTGATATGCAGCACATTTTGAATGTATTTTCTGACGCTTGCACTGCCCTGGGTTTGACTGTCAGTCTCAAGAAAACCGTCGTCATGTACCAACCTGCACCTGGTAGACAGTACACTGAACCAAACATCTATGTGTATGGCAAACGACTTGGAGTGGTTGATCAGTTTGTCTACCTGGGAAGCACTGTCAATCGATACGGCAACCTTGACAGTGAAATCTCACTTAGGATTAGGAAAGCAAGTGATGCTTTCGGAAAGCTAAAAAGGCGACTCTGGGGTCGGCGAGACATATGCAGGAGGACAAAGGTAAAGGTGTACAGGGCATGTGTACTCTCTTGTCTTCTTTATGCCTGCGAGACCTGGGTCACATATCGACGCCACCTTAAGCAATTGGAGCGTTTCCATCAGATGTGTCTCAGACGGATACATGGCGTTCACTGGAGGGACCACATCAGTGATGTCGAGATTTTTGGAAAGCTCTATGTGTGACAGTATAGAAGCTCTTGTGCTTAAGCAGCGACTCCGTTGGAGTGGTCACCTTGCCAGGATGAAGGATTCTAGAATACCAAAACAACTCTTCTATGGAGAGTTGGTTAAAGGAAAACGACCGCCACATAAACCAAAAAAGAGGTATAAGGATTCCTTGAAGGCCTCTCTGAAAGACGCTAACATCTCTGCTGATACATGGGAAAATATTGCTGCTGATCGTAATAAATGGAGAAAGACTGTATATGAGGGAAAAGTTGCCTTTGAGGCATCTCGAATCGCACACGAGAAAGTAAAGCGGGACGTGAGGAAGGGTATTGCTGTTGCACTTCCAGACGGCGAGGGTCCTCCTATGTTTCTGACATGCAGCGTCTGTGCGAGACTCTGCCTAAGCAAAGCTGGACTCGAAAGTCATCTTCGCAGTCATAAAGTAAGACCAGTGGTTGACTACCAGGCTGCTGTTGGAGATGCTACTCATCATGCTTGCCAAACATGTGGTAGAGAATGTAAATCAGCAGGAGGACTCAAGCGACATGCAAAAGTACACGAACTCCAACCACAGCCGACTATTCCCAGTAAATGTTTTGGTTGCCGACTCTGTGCAAGACATTTTAGATCATTGGCTGGGCTAAAAAGCCACATTCGATCGCAGCACTGTTAGTTGCTATCGTGTGTTTGTGTGTGTGTGTGTGTGTAGATATGCTTATGTGCGTGCGTGTGTGTGTATATATATATGAATATGTATATTATTATTGTTGTTGTCGTTATTATTATTATTGCTATTATTATTATTATTATTATTATTATTATTATTATTATTGTTATTAATGTATGTGTGTATATATGTGTGAGTGTATGTGTATGTATGTGTGTGTGTATATATGTATGTATGTGTATATATGTATGTATGTGTATGTATGTGTGTGTGTATATATATGTGTATATATATATATATGTATATATATGTGTGTATATGTATATATATATATATATCTTTTCCCTTTTTTTTTTTTTTTTTTTTTTTATTTATTTATTATTATTATTATTATTATTATTATTATTATTATTATTATTATTATTATTATTATTATTATTATTATTATTATTATTTTTTTTTTTTTTTATTGTGCAATGGCCATACTCGATAACGAGGGGGCAGCCATCATATCAGTATATATATATACAGTATATATATATACAGTATATATGTATATGTTATATATATATATATATATTACATATATATATACATATATATATATATATACATATATATATATATATATATACTATATATATATCATATACATATATAT
>OZ024740.1:125820390-125822890 GCA_964016885.1 Eledone cirrhosa
GATAAACGAGAAATTAAAGCAAAGATGCCACTAAGAAATATAGAAGGCACGGAAAAAAGGGGCACAGCGGTCGGAGAAGGTGGCAAGTATCCGAAGTCTAACACCTCTGCTATAAAAAGCGGAGTCAGCCAAATCTATCATAGAATAGGGGAAGGGGTGGGGGTGTTGAAGCTACAAGGGACCGAGGGGCTACGTCGGGTGGGCGAGAAAAAGACGACGACAAAGAAAAGGAACTGGGGTAGAAGGACTAGGGAGGGATGGGGGGAAGAAGGAAATATAGAGGAAGCGATAAAAGAATGTAAAAGAAGATCTTACGTCGCCATTGGCAAGCAGGGGTTACCCATTACAAAATAGGCAAGTGGGGTGTTATAGCACTAGTCTACCCCCCCCCCCCCGGGTCATTATGGGGTTTGAGGGCGATAAGTCCTACGTAATCGGTGTTTACATGCAGTAACCAGTTCATCTTTCTTGTTTAGGAGTTGGTCCGTCGAAAACAGCATTTGTAAAGTTTCCTCCGAGCATAAATTGCACGGACGGCGTCCTCCCGTGTAACAGTTGGCTCTGGACAATAAGCTCTAAGTGAGATCATAGGTAATATTGTTATCCTTGAGGTCCCAGATGTGGCCCGAAAGTGTGGTGGCGTGACGCCGGGCGGGGTTTCGGAAGGTATGTCTGTGTTGGTATAGCCGGGTCTTGAAGTCACATGCGGTTAATCCTATATAAGCTTTGTTGGAGGTGTCCGTCCTCACGTTGCACTGGTGATCACATTACGGTCTCTGCATCTGTTGTCGAGGGGGCAACTGGATCTATCAGGACAATTGCACCTCCTAGTCGGCTCTCCACTGCTATTTGGGTTGTTTCTTCCATCGGGGTTGAGTTTTTTGTTGTTGGAGGAGACGATGTTTTGTGCGAAGTTAGGTGTAGTGCTGTATTAATTTTCCGTTCTTTACTTTTACTTCGTACGATCTTTCATGTAGCGTGTATAAGACTTTTCGTTTCGTGGAGGTACCCTTAGAGTTAGCACTAGTATTTTTTTGCGGGACCCTAAATTATATTCTCGTACTAGTTTACTTTCTTGCACTGGGTGGTTGCTGGCCCTGTGATTGGGGTAGAAACCTTTATTATTTCGTGGCAGTCTCTTTAGTATTTTATTCTTCATTATATATATTTTTAAATTTATTTATCTATTCTTTTATTCACGTATTTGTTTATTTATTTATTTATCTTGCCAACAATAGGGCAGATGTATCTGGTACAACAAGCATAATAACAGCAAATATCCAGGGTCTTTATCCGAAAACAAAACAGTGTAAAGTCCTTTTCTTGGAAGAATTAGCAACAGAAAACAACTCCAAAATAATTGGAATTACTGAAAGTCATCTCAACGAAAACATCCGCAACAGCGAAATCTCAATCAATGGATTCAACATCTTCAGATGTGATAGACAAGGCAGATCCCATGGGGGCGTTATCATGTATATCCATGATACCTATGCATGCATAGAACTTGTCAATGAATCAAATGCCTACTGCAACCTGCTGTGCATGAAAATCATCCAACTTAATACAGTTGTAACAATAATGTACAAACCGCCAAACAGCCCAACATTATCCTTCACTGAGCCACTGACAAAGCTCCAACAAATTCTGGGAAACATGGCGAGTCCAATGCCAGACATTATCCTCCTTGGTGACTTCAACTTCCCTAACATCATCTGGCCACATGGACACATACTAAAACTGGGGACAAAAGCTGAACAAATACAGGCAGCCAAACTGTTGGAAGTCACAGAGAAATTATACCTCAAACAAATGATGACAGAAGCAACTAGAAATAATAATACGATCGACTTGGTTTTCACCAACAACGAGGACACGCTATTTGACCTTCACTCAACCCCAACAATCCTTTCAGACCACAATATTATTGAAATGCATTTACACATTGGTAATGAGCCCAATGCCACAACTCTTAAACAAAAGGACATGCCAAAGCTATGCAGGTATGATTATCACCAGGCAAATTGGGAAACTATTAACAACCAGTTACAAATCATTGACTGGGATCTCTACCTTACTGGGCCAGAGAAACACAAAAAATTCTTAAACAAGATCGAAGAAATATGTGCAAAAAATATTCCTCTTAAGAAAACCAAATCCACAAAAAAACCTGTACCACGGGAGCGAAAGATCCTGATGCGCAAAAGGTCAAGACTAAGAAACAAAACATCTAAGCTGAGATCAAAACATGAACTACAGAAAGTCCTTGACCAAATATACAGATTAGAAGACAATCTAAAACAACACTATGATGAAGAACGTAACAATGCAGAAAAGAGAGCCATAGAAAACATCAAGAAAAATCCAAAATGTTTCTACAGTTTTGCAAAGAAATACTCGAATACCAAGTCAACAATAGGACCTCTCCAGAGACAAAATGGGGATGTAGTGAATAACCCTATTGAAATGGCAGAAATGTTGGGTCAACAGTATGAAAGTG
>OZ024740.1:125827890-125830390 GCA_964016885.1 Eledone cirrhosa
TTCCTTATGAAAATTAACGGCTGAGCAGCCTAATTTGCATATTGAGTGAGTTAAATCGGTCAGGCATACCGAAAACGATAAGTTGAAAAAAATGAAAACGAAATTTCATTTCTCACTCTTAGTATGGCACTTACTTAAACGTAAGTATGTATGTATACGTACATACACATATGTATACAGACGTACAGTAGCACGCATATATATATACACACATATACACACATATACATATATATATATATATATATATATATATATATATATATATACATATACACACATACACACATGCATACAGGTACACATACATATATGCACGCATCAGTTTAGCCGACGTTTATTATAACGCCGGCCGCTTTGTTCGTTTGTTTGTCAACAAAGCGAACAGCCTGAATTTATGCCATACGGTGTTAAGGCAACCACGTCACCTTTTTTTTTTTTTTTTGTTTTTTTTTTTTTTTTTTTTTTTTTTTGTTCAACACTGACACAGGAACGATGTACTAGTTTCAAGCTTGTTAGCTATCATCAGCACCGTTTACCCATCTGCCAGATAGTTGAACGTTCGAAAGTATATACTTTCCTTATGAAAATTAACGGCTGAGCAGCCTAATTTGCATATTGAGTGAGTTAAATCGGTCAGGCATACCGAAAACGATAAGTTGAAAAAAATGAAAACGAAATTTCATTTCTCACTCTTAGTATGGCACTTACTTAAACGTGAGTATGTATGTATACGTACATACACATATGTATACAGACGTAGAGTAGCACGCATATATATATACATATATATATATATATATATATATATATATATATATACACATATGCATACAGGTACACATACATATATGAACGCATCAGTTTAGCCGACGTTTATTATAACGCCGGCCGCTTTGTTCGTTTGTTTGTCAACAAAGCGAACAGCCTGAATCTATGCCATACGGTGTTAAGGCAACCACGTCACCTTTTTGTTCAACACTGACACAGGAACGATGTACTAGTTTCAAGCTTGTTAGCTATCATCAGCACCGTTTACCCATCTGCCAGATAGTTGAACGTTCGAAAGTATATACTTTCCTTATGAAAATTAACGGCTGAGCAGCCTAATTTGCATATTGAGTGAGTTAAATCGGTCAGGCATACCGAAAACGATAAGTTGAAAAAAATGAAAACGAAATTTCATTTCTCACTCTTAGTATGGCACTTACTTAAACGTAAGTATGTATGTATACGTACATACACATATGTATACAGACGTACAGTAGCACGCATATATATATACACACATATACACACATATACATATATATATATATATATATATATATATATATATATACATATACACACATACACACATGCATACAGGTACACATACATATATGCACGCATCAGTTTAGCCGACGTTTATTATAACGCCGGCCGCTTTGTTCGTTTGTTTGTCAACAAAGCGAACAGCCTGAATTTATGCCATACGGTGTTAAGGCAACCACGTCACCTTTTTTTTTTTTTGTTCAACACTGACACAGGAACGATGTACTAGTTTCAAGCTTGTTAGCTATCATCAGCACCGTTTACCCATCTGCCAGATAGTTGAACGTTCGAAAGTATATACTTTCCTTATGAAAATTAACGGCTGAGCAGCCTAATTTGCATATTGAGTGAGTTAAATCGGTCAGGCATACCGAAAACGATAAGTTGAAAAAAATGAAAACGAAATTTCATTTCTCACTCTTAGTATGGCACTTACTAAGTAAGTGCCATACTAAGAGTGAGAAATGAAATAGAAATGAAATTTCGTTTTCATTTTTTTCAACTTATCGTTTTCGGTATGCCTGACCGATTTAACTCACTCAATATGCAAATTAGGCTGCTCAGCCGTTAATTTTCATAAGGAAAGTATATACTTTCGAACGTTCAACTATCTGGCAGATGGGTAAACGGTGCTGATGATAGCTAACAAGCTTGAAACTAGTACATCGTTCCTGTGTCAGTGTTGAACAAAAAAAAAAAAAAAGGTGACGTGGTTGCCTTAACACCGTATGGCATAAATTCAGGCTGTTCGCTTTGTTGACAAACAAACGAACAAAGCGGCCGGCGTTATAATAAACGTCGGCTAAACTGATGCGTGCATATATGTATGTGTACCTGTATGCATGTGTGTATGTGTGTATATGTATATATATATATATATATATATATATATATATATATGTATATGTGTGTATATGTGTGTATATATATATGCGTGCTACTGTACGTCTGTATACATATGTGTATGTACGTATACATACATACTTACGTTTAAGTAAGTGCCATACTAAGAGTGAGAAATGAAATTTCGTTTTCATTTTTTTCAACTTATCGTTTTCGGTATGCCTGACCGATTTAACTCACTCAATATGCAAATTAGGCTGCTCAGCCGTTAATTTTCATAAGGAAAGTATATACTTTCGAACGTTCAACTATCTGGCAGATGGGTAAACGGTGCTGATGA
>OZ024740.1:125845390-125847890 GCA_964016885.1 Eledone cirrhosa
ATATATATATATATATATATACACATATATACATACATACACGTACACATACACACACACACATACACATACACATATACATATACATATCTTTTTCAAAAAGTTGCATAGAATATATTAACTAGGTATATATCCAAAACACATCCCATTCTATGATTACATGACATTCTGCAATTCGTCTGTATAAGGATACTAAATTTAAGCAAATTAAAATTAAAATTTTTAGGTTGATTAAAACTAAAACCAAATAATAAATATATTTCTAAAATGTATATTAATTAGGTCTATAATACTAAAAATTATTTCTCTGTCATTGGATACACGATATTATTTTGTTATATTTTATCTGTAAAAGAGTTATAATAAAAGGTTTAAATAAATTAAAATTAATCTATAAATTAAATTACTAAGTATATATTAGTAATATTTAAAGGTTTTTCACAATTTATGATTACATAATATTTTATATTTTCATCTGTAATAAAATATTAATTAAATTAAATTTATAGGTTAACTAACATTTAAATTAAATTAATTTCTAAAATAATGTTATTAATTAGGTTTATAATATTTAAATGTTTTTTTTAGTTTATGATTACACGATATAATTAATTCCTGTCGTTTATTTAATAAGATATCCCTAGACTTCATTATTTCAAATAGTTCTTGGGAACATAATCTACATTCATTTCTATTATTTTGATAAGGGGTGGCTCTTTTGAGCACACTCCAGGTCAAATCATATTTTATATTCTTATTTTTATAACTATTGATTTTTTCTGCTAGAGATGTTGTATTAGCCAGTGCGGCATTTTTAAAACTATGCTTGTGGGTATTAAACCTTGTCTTAAAATTGTTAGAGGTAGCTCCTATATATGAGCAAATAGAATCTTTAGTTTTAACATTACATTTATAGACTATGTTGTTAACAAGACAATTCCCTTTTAATGGGCAGTTTGCTTTGTTTCTACAGTTACATCCTTTCGTTAATTCTGTATTTGAGGAGATATTATGGTTAATTTGATGTACTGGTGGTATACTTATGGTTTTCTTACATTTATATGCATTATATGCACTTATATTTTGTTTTATGTTATTTGTTGTAGAGTATGAGAATTTAACTGTAGACCTATTTAAGATTTGATGGTATTTGTGGTTTGGCGGGAAGTTTTTCTCAAGGATATAAAAAAATTTTTTAGCAATATTATCCTTAACTTGTAAATTAAAAGGAGCATTATACCAAGTAACCCGTCTATTACGGTTTCTATGTTGTTTATTATTTTTATTATTTTTATAGGTTGTATCGTGATTTTTACTAGGAGGATTAATGTTAATGATCTCACCACAACTATTTTTAGTTATATTTGTAGATTTAGGTGTTTTATCTTTTTTATTAGGAGTTTTATTATTAATATTTATTATAGTTGTATGATGAGTAGTTTTTTGAGAGTTACTATACTTTATATTAGAAGATTTAGTATTTTGGGGTATAGTGTGGGTGGCATTTAGGTGTGTACTTTTCATTTGGTGTTTGTTGGTAATATTATGTTGTATGCTTTCAGTATTTTTAGTAGAAGGTATATACTCTAATCTATTTTTGTGGCCACTTCTATCTAGAGCTTCGTTATAGAAGGTCGCTTTTTTATCAAATACATCTTGGTTAGAAGAAAGGTTAGAAATTCTAAGTGATATATTATATGCAAGGTTTTTAAGGATAGATTTAGGGTGATTAGATTGTGAGTGTATGTAATGTAAGTTTTGGTTAGGTTTATGGTAAGGTTGGTAGATACCCGTAGCTAAATCTAAAGTTATATCTAGGAAATTTACTACTTTACTTGTTTTTTCAAAAGTAATATTAAGATTATAATAGTCTTTAAGGAAAGTTCTAATATGTTTTTTGTTTTTTTCGATTTCTGAAAGGCTAAGGTTGTTAGAAAGAAGAAGACAGTCATCACGATATAAACCACCTTTGAGGTGGGGAAAAGAGGCATTTATGTTGAAAAGGAGAAAGAGGCCCACAAGATCAGTAATTTGGGCGGAATCGCTTGAACCCATAGTAATATCAAAAAGATTACTGTATGTGTTTCTGGTCCAGTATTCATTCTGAAATTCAATAAGTGTTAGTCTAGCATGTGTAATAATGTTAATGTCATCCAAAGTTAAGTTAGATCTATTTTTAGCAAATATCAATGCTTTGTTCAGGAGTATAGGTGATATAGAAGAATAGTAATTATCTATATCAAATTGTAGGAAAGAAGCAGAAGATTTACACCTAATATTTTTAAACCAGTTAATTACCTGGGAGGTATTTTCCCAGAGTGGTAAAATAACGTGTTTTCTTATTTGTGGGATGACTCTATCTAAAAATTTTTTTGCTAATTATTCCAATATCTGATTTGGAGGGACATATAAGTCTAATAGAAGGATTTGAGTTAAAGTTAGATTTGTGATCTTTCAGGTTGAAGTGTGGTCTTTTCAATGCCAAAGGTTCAGTTCTATC
>OZ024740.1:125862890-125867890 GCA_964016885.1 Eledone cirrhosa
TTTAACATGGTATCCTTGAAATATGTATAATAAAATAAATATGGTTTTATAAATATAGTTTCCATTTGTTAATATCGTATATATACTCCAAATACTTGTCGAGTGCTTTATATCAGTTATAAAAATACATGCTTGTTGTATCCCCAAAATTTAAATAGAACTTTTGCATATATATGTATATATATATATATATAGTTAAAAGAATAGAGGTGTAACACACAAGTTATTATATATTGGTAAACGGAATAGAAAATGCGATAGAAAATGCGATAGAGTGTCCGTGCTGTTCAAACAGCACGGACACTCTATCTCAAAATTATTTTTGAAAAGCATTTAGAAATGCGCAACCGGTAAAAACTTAAAAACTTAAAACCACAACTGAATACTAACCCATACAATCACTAATACTCTTTTATTCCTAATTAAACCATTTTTCACCTGTGAACAATTTGTCAGCATTTTCTATTCCGTTTACCAATATATATATATATATATATATATATAACGAAGGAAATGTGGTAAGGAACCAGGTGGACCATAACGCACCAAAGTACTCAATACTTAGGGTAGTAGAGTGGGTAATAGGAACCAGTAAGACCCCGACGGCTGAGCTCAAGCCGCTTCGACGGCTAATTCTGGACTAAATGAAAATTTATTCTGGTATTTAAATAGCCGAGCTTCTCAAGGGGTAATTCCATATATGGTCAAAGTGATTGTCAAAAGTCAGTAGTAATTCTGTGATTGCAAATTAGTAGGGAAGATGGTGGCTAAACCTGCCAGTAGGAGAAAGGGGGGAGGGGGTGGAGTAGACCCAATCATGCGTTGGTAGTGCCAGCTACAGCTGGGCATGAGGTCAAAGAAGATACTGGGGAGGGGGAGGGGGAGGAAGTCGGAACGGTAGGTAGAACAATGGGGGGTAAAAATATGTATATAAAAATATAATATATAAACTGTTTTTAATTTAGTTAACCTATAATTAATATTCTACTACTGATGAACTACATAATTTTACTTTCCTTCTTACAACTATCATTTCCTAAATCTGATACCATTAAGTAAACATATATAATGCTTTAACTTCAGGTTATGACTCTATGTTCCTTGAAATCTATATACATTTATTATTTCTCACTAATAAATGTAATTCCCCCCCCAATAATTATATGTATATGTAGGTATGTATGTGTGTGTATATATATATGTATGTATGTATATATGTGTGTGTATATATATATATATATATATATATATATATATATATATATATATATGTGTATATATGTGTGTGTGTATGTGTATATATATGTATATGTATATATTATTTTTATATTCTTTTAATTTCCCCTCATCTTTAACAGCACTTTTCAACTGCATCTAACTCTTATTTATCATATCTATATGTATTAGTATAATTTTATCAATATAAATATACCCATCAAATAAATTAATTTATATTCTTTTCATAGATGTATTTTTTTCACTAACACTCTTATCGTAAAACTTTAGTCTCCTTAGATATTTGCATTGGCATTACTATTTTATAACAGCAACTGTTTGTATACCTTTTACTGACCTGACCTATTTTCACCCCTAAAATAAGCTTCAATTACTACTATTTTACCATTTGGCCAATTATTAACTTTCTATTGGTTAATTCTAAACCTCTTACCAAACAGACAGAATATATTAGATCTTTGTTGGTTTTATTCAATGGACAAATAAAATTATTTCTGAGGTCAGCATACGACCTATTTTCTTCCCTAAAATAATCTTTCATTCATAATATTCTTTTCCATCCAAAACTGAAATCTACCTTCCTCTACCCATAATTTAAGGTTCTTCTAATACTATATTACTATCTTGACCCTCACTATCTCTCTATTGGTCAATTCAAAACCTGTTACCAAACAGACCTATTGTATTGAATCTTTGTTTTTTTCAATAAACAAATATCATTATTTCTGGCAGTATCGGTAGAGAGTCGGAAGCTATGCTTTCCAGCATAGTTACGTCCCTATACGGTCTGAGTTCAAATCCCGCTGAGGTTTACTTTGCCTTTCATCCTTACGGGGTCGATAAAATAAAGTACCAGTAATGCACTGGTTAATTGCTGGCCTTGTGCCAAAAGTAGAAACAATTATTTCTGAAGACAGCATATATATGTGTAGGTATGTATATTCCCTCTGATAGTTTGTATAAATATTGTACATAGATCTATAGAATATGCATACCAACTCTAACACATATATATCCTAGAAAGGATCGTAAAATGATGAATTTTTTTAATATAAGGAACTGTTTCTTTGTTTATTCATTATTTTATTAATTTATCTTGACTCTTTTTCCGTTTATTTTTCACCGAAAATAGTTTTTGAATGCATCTTCTCTTTTCATGATATCCGGATTACACTGAGTTCTTCATACGGATTGGACACTACCGTAAATTGTTGGTAGATTTATCTACATATATATATATATATATATATATATATATATATATATATATATATATATATATATATATATATGTATATATATATTTATATATATGTATATATATATATATATATATATATATATGTATATATATATTTATATATATGTATATATATATATATATATATATATATATATATATATATATATGTATATATATATTTATATATATGTATATATATATATATATATATATATATATATATATATATGTATATATATATATATATATATGTATATATATATATATATATGTATATATATATATATATATATATATATATATATATATATATATATATATATATATATATATATATATATATATATATATATATATGTGTGTGTGTCTATATATTTATATATGTAGGAACAAGTAAGACCCCGACGGCTGAGCTCAAGCCGTTTCGACGGCTAATTCTGTACAGAATTAGCCGTCGAAACGGCTTGAGCTCAGCCGTCGGGGTCTTACTTGTACCTATTACCCACTCTACTACCCTAAGTATTGAGTACTTTGGTGCGTTATGGTCCACCTGGTTCCTTACCAAATTTCCTTCGTTATATATATATATATGTATATATATATGTATATATATATGTATATATATATATATATATATATTTATATATGTATATATGTATATATGTATGTATATATATATGTATATATATATATGTATGTATATATATATGTAATATATAAGATCAAAAGATGATTAAATGAGTTCCATGTATTTTATTATGCGCATATCTTATCCGATATCTGCATTGCTTTATTGTACTACAATAAAACTCACCTCCTACATATATATATATATGTATATATATATGTATATATATATATATATATATATATTTATATATATATATATATATATATATATATATATATATATATATATATATATATATATACATATATATACATATATATATATATAACTTTGAATAACTTTGAAATGTTTTGGCCAGTATTGGCCCAGGCCATGTCTAACTTAATAGCACCACCTGGCGAAGTCTTTCAATTCAGGATTTGGGCACCATGGCCCATTCGAGAAGAGAATTACTGTTTGCGGAGACATATCCGGGTGTGGGTGGTTTGTCCGGGATTACTTGGAGGAATTTGTCCAAAGACTTCTTGAATTTTGTGTGGTCAGTTTCTGTTTTGACGTGTCCTGGTGTGATGTTGAAGAGAGCAGGGCCGATTGAGGTGAAATAATTGTGCCGTATTGTTGTTATGAGTTGCGATTTAGATTTTTGTATGGGACGGATAGCACGGGGCCCAAGCCTTGGGTGTATCTTGAAGGCGATGCCAACATCATTTGGGCAGTGATGATGGAACATTTTCCACATCATGCAGATAATATAACGCTCACGGCGACGTTGGAGTAAGTAAAGTTTCAGGTTTTCTAGTCGACCCCAGTAGTCAAGGTCTGACATGCCATCTATCTTTTTCGTGATTGCCCTTTGAGGAGCTTCAAGTTTCATGATACTTTGTTTCGTGTGGGGAGACCACAGTGGACAACAGTATTCAAGGTGTGGTCGGGCAAAAGTAGAGAAGAGAAGGATAATGGTGTGGGAATCTCTCGACTGGAAGGTTCTGAGGATCCAGGAACACATTCTGCGGGCCATGTCAACTTTGCTGCTTATATGCGTGGCCCAGCTTATGTTGCTGTCCACGGTTACTCCCAAGTCTCTGATGTTGTTAGATGCCACGAGAGTTTCCCCGGAGGGAAGGGAGTACGGGAGTTTCAGAGCATCCTCTTTTCCAAAGTGGATCAGTTCGAATTTGTCTTCGTTCAGTAACATGTTGTTCTTTTCCGCCCATTGGGTAACAGCCAGTAGGTCTGACTGAAGGCTTATCCGGTCATCCACGCCATTGATGACCTTTTGGAGCTTGGAATCATCAGCGAAAATGTTAATGTTGCTGTGTTTGATGATGTCAGTGATGTCATTAATATAGATGATGAAGAGAAGTGGGCCCAACACAGTGCCTTGTGGGACCCCACTACTGACTTTGGCTGGGCTGGATTTGACTCCTTCAACTACAACATGTTGGGTTCTGTTTGACAGGAAGCTCTTGATCCACTGCAGCAGCTTTCCAGTGACACCAATATTGGACAGCTTTCTCAGTAGAATGTTATGATCAACCCTGTCAAAGACCTTGCTGAAATCAAGGTAGATAACATCAGTGTTGGAACCCTCTCCCAAGGCTCTCAAAATGTCATCAAAGTGATGCAGTAGCTGCGTCAGGCAATCCCTTCCATTACGGAATCCATGCTGGTTGGAGTTCAGCATATTGTTACTCTCAAGGAAGTGGGTCATTCGCGATCTCACCACTCTCTCAAATACCTTAATGATATGAGAGGTGAGTGAGATTGGACGGTAATTCACGGCAAGGGATTTGTTTCCCTTTTTGAAAACTGGGACAACAGACTGGGATAGAAGGTTTTCTGGCACATATCCAGCATCCAGTGAGTTCCGCCACAGATTGGCAAGAGAAT
>OZ024740.1:125875390-125882890 GCA_964016885.1 Eledone cirrhosa
GGATGGCTCTGAACATTAATCAGTATACACTGAGGATGAAAAATTTAGAGCTGTATGGGAGCATCCCAAAAGTCAGCTCAAAAGTGACACAGAGGAGACTGAGGTTAGCTGGACATGCTCACCGACATCCAGAGTTGACATTGCACTCAGTACTCCTTTGGGAGCCCCTACATGGACATACTAGAAGAGGAAGACCAAGGTTAACGTATGTTGATGCCCTAAGGTCAGACACTGGTCTGTTGAAGACGCAGGACATGGCAGCGATAATGAGGGACAGAGACCGCTGGAGAGAACTCGTCCATGGATCTCGGGAATATTGCCCGCCTTAGATATATATATATACATACATAAATATATATATATATATATATATATATATATATATATATATATATATATACATACATATATATATATATACATTAGTGAAGGCGCGTAGCTGAGTGGTTAGAGAATTGGATTCACAATGTTGAGGTTGTGAGTTCGATTCCTGGACCGGGCGATACGTTATGTCCTTGAGCAATACACTTTATTTCACGTTGCTCCTTCTACCTCGGGTTGCGACCGATCGATAATACTAGCAACTGGAAAGACCAACGGAAACTTTGTTTCCTCTCTCCGATTTGCCGAAAGTCGATCGATCCTTCATATATACATCTATATATATATATATATATACATATATATATATATATATATGTATATATATATATATATATGTATATGTCGTTTCTGAATTTGTTTAGCAAGATTCTTTATCTGAAATCGTGTGTTGAAACCGATATTGTTATACTTTGGGAGGGTCATGTTGCCAATAAGAAACACACGCACCAGTTGCTTTCACTTCAATTCATTATATATTTATAAATTTATAAATTTACAAATTTACAAACTTATAAATTTCTGGTTGGTTGGTTGGTTCCACAACCAGATAGTTGTTTATATATAGTCATAGTCCTTTCGTCACACACTCTGTGACCTCTTCAGTGACTGGGGATTCCTTTCTTTGTTTCTGTGCCTTTCCTTTCTTCTATCCTACTCCATTTTGTTTCTGTGTGTGTGTTGTGTGCTCAGTTTGCGCATGCGCCACATCCGGGTGTCTGTGTGTGTTTGTGTTCCTTTATCTATTTGTTTATTTATTTATTTATTTATTGTTGGTTGGTTGTTTGTTCTATGTGTGTGTGTGTTTTCATTTTGTCCTGTGTGTGTTTTCATTTTGTCCTTAATTGTAAGTTGTTTGTTCTATGTGTGTGTGTGTTTTCATTTTGTCCTTTGTGTGTTTTCAACACACACACAGAAACAAAATGGCGTAGGATAGAAGAAAGGAAAGGCACAGAAACAAAGAAAGGAATCCCCAGTCACTGAAGAGGTCACGGAGTGTGTGACGAAAGGACTGTGACTATATATAAACAACTATCTGGTTGTGGAACCAACCAACCAACCAGAAATTTATAAGTTTGTAAATTTGTAAATTTATAAATTTATAAATATATAATAAATTGAAGTGAAAGCAACTGGTGCGTGTGTTTCTTATTGGCAACATGACCCTCCCAAAGTATAACAATATATATATATGTATATATATATATATATATGTATATATATATATATATATATATATATATATATATATATATATATATATATATATATGTATATATAATGTATTTTGCAATACACTTTATGCTTAATTAAAAGCATTTTGAAGACCGTAAGCTATTGTTTTAAAGTAGTGTCAAATTCACTTACTTTGATCTCAGCAAACAGGGGAGATAACCCGACAAGGCCCTGTTTCGCTTTGGTTGAAGCTTATCAAGGCTAACTACTCCTCCTGTCTACCGAGATCACTGATGTTATATTCTTATAGAAATCTAGTAAATAATCAGGAGCTGATTATGCAGAGCGGTTGTTGGTCAGACAGAAATTAAAAATTTTCTGTGCCTCTCCTTTGTTCTGTCCTACGCCATTTTGTTTCTGACACACAGAAACAAAATGGCGTAGGACAGAACAAAGGAGAGGCACAGAAACAAAGAAAATAATCCCCAGTCACTGAAGCGGTCACAGAGTGGGTGACGAAAGAACTATGAAAATATATAAACAACTATCTGGTTGTGGAACCAACCAACCAACCAGAAATTTATAAATTTATAAATTTATTATAATAAATTGAAGTGAAAGCAACTGGTGCGTGTGTTTCTTATTGGCAACACCACCCTCCCAAAGTATAACAATATCGGTTTCAACACACGATTTCAGATAAAGAATCTTGCTAAACAAATTCAGAAACGAAATATATATATATATATATATATATATATATATATATATATATATATATATATATATATATATATACAAATATATATATATATATATATACTAACTCTGATACACAGATTATTTATTATTAAGATGTATAAACTTGACATAACTATTATCATCTTATATTCTCTCAACTAATCACATCTGATCATATTTCTCTATCCCGTTTTCTCCCCCCATAATTATAATACTTTTTATTTTTATTTGAAAAAATCGGTTTTTTTTAAATTGTGTTTTCCCCTCCAAATATTCGCTTATATTTCTTTATATATTCTCTATATATTTTTTTACATATATATATTTTTTATCTTTATTATTTCCACTTTTATCCTCCTTTATATTTTACCTTATTCTTACTTTTATACCTTATTATAGTGTAATCTTCCCCATGCCTTATTATACATTATTAATTATAGATTATTATTATTACTCTTTTTCCATTTCTAATTACCTCATGTACTTTCTCCTCCGTTATATATATATATATATATTGTATGCCCTTTGTGTTTGTGTAGCCTCTGCACATCCTCTGCACCATACTATCGACGCCACCCCATCTATGGTTCAGCTAACCACTCGACTCCCGGGAATGAATATGACCGCAGCTAGTAAACAAGGACCCACACCCCACCCTCCCGCACCAAAATTAGACTTATCGTCCCCTACTTTTGCTCTTTACTCTCTTTACTCTTTGTTCTTGAATGTTTGGTTGGTAGAGTCCATAACACCAATCCAACCCCTTTTATAGCTCTGACGAATCCTACGGTTACGTAAGGAAGAAACATTGTAAACCAATAAAAATCTTTTGATGTTGTAGACGCTCTTGTGTTCTTTATCACACACACATATATATATATATATATATATATATATATATATATATATATGTTAAGGTTTGTTGGTTCACCACTGGATAGAACTGGTCATTCCGTATGGTCAATCCTGGTGTAATATTTTGAAGAGTACTCAACGCAGTGCAGTTCACCCATCTTCGTTTGTTCAGTTGGTGGTGCGATTACGGAGTTAATTATAAATGAAGTAACAGGAGGCTGGACTGGTGTAAATCCTTGAAAGATTTATTATACTATGATCGTTTCAATGACCGGGTTCCATATGAATCCGGTGATATCATCAAGTATTGGAATATAACAAAGGAATATGTAAAAAGCCATGGGTCTGAAAAACCATGGGTCCGAGAAACCAGATACAGAGAAGGCGGCTGACCACCTATCTCACAGCCAGCCGCCCTCAAAGTGTTGGCAACCGAAAAACTACCAGTGAATATCTGGTAAGGTGACGCAGGCCTATCATGTACTACTACCACCCGTCAAAGAAGAAGGGGAAGAAAAAAAGAAAGGGAGAAACAAGTGTAGTGTAAGGGTCAAAATACATTCATGTTAGAAAATGCCGCGAAAAGAATGCTACCCAAAGAATCTATAGTGGGTGTCTGTATGGTCTAATGTGTGAACCAAAGATTGGAACGCTAAACTTATGTTGCGAGTTATAGGATGAAATAAATTAAATTAAAAATATTATATTGCAAAATGTTAAATTGAAAAATAGAGGTGGCGAGATTTATTTATTTAACGAACTTACGGAGAGAGACTTATATGAAACATTTTTTTAACTCGATAAGCTATTAGGATGGGATATAGAGTAAAGATTTCGATTGGGAGACCCAGCCAGCACACCCACCACCATGAGTCAGCCAGTCTCGAGTGGTATCGTCAAGCGAAAGAAATGGAAATTAATTTTTCCGAGTACTCTAGGAACGTAACTAACTTTGGCCCCGGATCATGCGTGATTATGAAAAACGCACATGAGGAAAGACATGGCTAGTGACGTCAGAATGAGATGAATGTTTGTTTACAAGAAACAACAGTCAAAAACATTCCGAAAAAAACTCTACAAAAGGAGTTCAGCAAAAAGCAATATTATCGCAGTTTTTTATAATAAAAACCGGGATTAGTCACAAATAATTTAAGCACTCTAGGAAAAAATCCGAGTATAAATATATAAATGAAAGGTATAGAAAACACTGCAGCGAAAAGCCAACAGCACTCCATAATATATGTGACTATAGCGTCAAAGTGGGAAAAATAATTCAAACTCATCTCAAAGAGAATCAGGATATAAATTCATCCACAGAATTTAGTGAAATCCAGGGAAAAATCAATAGTGCTTTAACTCATGATAAATAAAGTTTAAAATACTCATCCTTCAATTTGGAAAAACTTCAAATGCTCTGTATAGTCTTAAAGACTATTTCATGAAAACTTTCAGTGGAGATGATCACGGTTGAAATTCAATCCTCAGCAGAGCTCAACTCGATAACCAGGATTCTCACAGATTTATATGCCAAAAAGGGAACTTTAAAACAGGCTAGTTTACCATCATGCGTGATTATATATATATATATATATATATATGTATATATATGTATGTATATATATATGTATATATATATATATGTATATATATATGTATATATATATATATATGTATATATATATATATGTATATATATATATTTATATATATATATATATATTTATATATATATATATATATATGTATATATATATATATATATATATATATATATATATATATATATATATTTATATATATATATATATATATATATATTTATATATAATGAAATTTGGCTGTCACGTGACAGCCAAATTTCATTTATAACCAACCAAAAAAAGCCTTCGTGAGCCTCCTTTTTTCAAGTAAAAAGAAATTCAAACCCTCATATATGAAAAAACAACCTGTGACAACCCCCCCCCCCTTTCTCTTATTTGGAGAACTATTGTAACGCGAACTGGCGCGAAATTTATTATAATTATTGATAAACCAATCAAATTACTTCTCGAAAAACCTGGCATTTCGAGCCACTTTTTCCATATAAAACAAGTAACATTCAGAGACCAACCAGATGTGAGAAAAACCACAGACCCTCCATCTCAACTCACCTTTTGAAAAGCAGAAGAACTGCGAAACCGGTAAAGGAACCAAATAAATATATATATTTTTAAAAAAAATAAGACTCCAGTTGCATTTTCGATTTCATCTCTTTTTCTTTATATATATATATATATATATATATATATATATATATATATATATATATATATATATATATATATATATATATATATGCATATATATATATATATATATATATGCATATATATATATATATATATGTATATAGATTGTGTATATATATATATATATATATATATGTATATATATATATATATATGTATATATATATGTATATATATATATATGTATATATATATTTATATATATATATATATATATATTTATATATATATATATATATATATATCTATACATATATATATATATGTATATATATATTTATATATATATATATATATATATATATATATATATATATATATATATATATATATATATATATATATACATACATATATATAAATTAATAAAAATAATGAATAAAAACAAAGAAACAGTTCCTTATATTAAAAATTCATCATTATACGATCGTTTCTAGGAGATATATGTTTGTGTTGGTATGTATATTATATAGATCTATGTAAAATGTTTACAAACTATCAGAGGGAATATACATACCTACACATATATATGCTGTCTTCAGAAATAATGATACTTGTTTATTGAAAAAACCAACAAAGATTTAATATAATAGGTCTGTTTCGGAACAGGTTTTGAATTGACCAATAGAAAGGTAGTATGTGGTCAAGATGGTAGAATAGTAGTAATAGAACTTTAACTTAGGCGTAGAGGAAGGGAGATTTCAGTTTTGAATGCAAAGGGTATGAAGAATGAAAAGAATATTTTAGGGATGAAAATAGGTCAAGTTGGTAAAAGGTACACGAAAAATTGATGTTATAAAAGAATAATACTAATGTAAATATCTAAGGAGAATAAAATTTTACGATAAATGTGTTAGTGAAAAATATCAATCTTATTTAAAATATAGGCAATTTACATCTATAAAAGGAAAATAAATTAATTAAATTGATAGGTATATTTATATTGATAAATTTATATTAATTCATATAGATATGATAAATAAGAGTTAGATGTAATTGAAGAGTGCTGTTAAAAACAAAGGGAAAATAAAAAATAATAATAATTATTATTGGGGGGGAGGGTAAATTTATAGTGAGAAATAACAAATCTATATAGATTATAAGGAACATAGAATCATAACCTGAAATTAAAATAGTTTATATGTATACTTATTGGTATAAATTTTAGGAAAGATAGCTGTAAAAGGGAAATAAAATTATGCAGTTCATTAGTAGTAGAATATTAATTATAGGTTAACTAATTTTAAAAAAGTGTTATTATAATAATTACTAAAGTGTATATTAATTAGGTTTATAATATTTAAAAGTTCCTCTCAGTTTATGATTACATGATATAATTAATTCCTGTCGTTTATTTAATAGGATATCCTTAGATTTCATTATTTCAAAAAGTTCCTGGGAACATAATCTACATTCATATCTATTATTTTGATAAGGAGTGGCCCTTTTGAGCACACTCCAGGTCAGGTTATAATCTATATTCCTCTTTCTATAATTATTAATTATTTCAGCTAAAGATGTTGTATTAGCTAATGCGGCATTTTTAAAACTGTTTGTGGGCATTAAATCTTACTTTAAATTGGTTAGAAGTAGCTCCTATATATGAATAAATTGAGTGCTTAGTGTTAACTTTACATTTATATACTATGTTATTAATAAGGCAATTTCCTTTTAATGGGCAATTTGATTTGTGTCTACAGTTACAACCTTTCGTGAATGCTGTATCAGAGGAGATGGTCAAATTAGGTGTGGAATTTTCACGACTTGTTGTATGTGAATGAGATGGTGGTTTGCTGTGGTTTATTTTAGTATTATGGTTAGTTTGATGTATTGGTGGTATATTCATCGTTTTTTTAACATTTATATGCATTATAGGCACTTATATTTTGTTGTATATTTTTGGTTATTGAGTAGGAGAATTTAACCGTTGATCTATTTAAAATTTGATGGTATTTGTGGTTTGGCGGGAAGTTTTTCTCTAGGATAGTAAAAAAATGTTTAGCTATATTATCTTTAATTTGTAGATTAAATGGAGCATTATACCAAGTAACTCGTCTAT
>OZ024740.1:125887890-125890390 GCA_964016885.1 Eledone cirrhosa
TATATCTTTCATATATTGTTTTTGTTTATGCCACGAAACTACGTAGTCGAGGAATTTAGGAGCAGTTTAGGTATGATACATTTTATTACTAATTATATCTAAATGTTTCTTCTCTCTTCATAATGTATTTTTAACTCTGATACTGGTTCAGTCTGGTTCAAACTGAATTGGTCTGTCCCAGTCATTCATTGAGCAACATCGGTGAAGTTGGCACCCTTAACTCACAGTTGGGTGCGGATGCATTCATGTATATATGTGTGTGTCCGCATGTATCTGTGTGTTTATAAATATATTATATATATATATATATATATATATATATATATATATATATACATATATATACACATATGCATACAGGTACACATACATATATGCACGCATCAGTTTAGCCGACGTTTATTATAACGCCTGCTTTGTTCGTTTGTTTGTCAACAAATCGAACAGCCTGAATTTATGCCATACGGTGTTAAGGCAACCACGTCACCTTTTTGTTCAACACTGACACAGGAACGTTCCTGTGTCAGTGTTGAACAAAAAGGTGACGTGGTTGCCTTAACACCGTATGGCATAAATTCAGGCTGTTCGATTTGTTGACAAACAAACGAACAAAGCAGGCGTTATAATAAACGTCGGCTAAACTGATGCGTGCATATATGTATGTGTACCTGTATGCATATGTGTATATATATGTATATATATATATATATATATATATATATATATATATATATATATATATATATATATATATGCATGCTACTGTACGTCTGTATACATATATGTATGTACGTATACATACATTCTTACATTTAAGTAAGTGCCATATTAAGAGTGAGAATTGAAATTTCGTTTTCATTTTTTTTCAACTTGATATATATATGTATATATATATATATATATATATATATATATATGTATATATATATATATATATATATATATATACATATGTATATATATACATGTGTATATATATACATATGTATATATATATATATATATATAAATATGTAAATATATGTATATATATATATATATATATATATATATATATATATATATATATATATATATATGTATTTATATATATACATATGCATGTATATATAAATATTTATATGTATATATGTATATATATATGTATATATATATATGTATATATATATGTAGATAAATCTACATGTGTATATATATATATATATATATATATAAATATATATATATATATATATATAAATATATATATATATATATATGTATATATATATAAATATATATATATATATATAAATATATATATATATATATATATATGTATATATATATATATATGTATATATATATGTATATATATATATATATATGTATATATATATATATATATATATATATGTATATATATATATATATATATATATATATATATATATATATATATATATATATATATATATGTACAATGTATATATATATGTATATATATATATATATGTATATATATATATATATATATATATGTATATATATATATATATATATATATATATATATATATATATATATATATATATATGTATATATATATATGTATATATATATATGTATATATATATAAATATGTATATATATATATGTAGTGACCTACATTCCGCGGGCTCACATACATTCTCTGTGCGTGATTTGGCTCAGCTCAGCCAATCAGCGCCAGTAGAAGAGGATGTATCCCTACGCGTTCTGAGGGAGAAATAGCCCACAAAGATTTGAGGACGCCACCACTTCCAGGCTAGAGGACTCCCAGCTGGTCCATGCTAAAGTAAACACCGCTTGTTCTTTTGCTCCGTAAGCACAAACAATATGTAACGACAAAACATTACCTACGAGCCTGGCCAAACGCCTTCTGCCAGTCGCCCGTATTTTCTCTTGTAATCTTAAATTGAATTATTTCATTTCTCTTGGCATGCCAGCTCAACCTCTGTTAATAAATAATGTAAAACCAAGCTAAAGTCGTTGTTGATATTCCTATCATATCTCTCTACCAAACTTGGTTCCCCGTGGAGACATTACAACTTCTGAAATATACTTCTCCGCTAAATTGGAATTTACATCTTCAAACAAATTGGTGACAACAACAATTCTTTCAACAAAGAGAAACATTTCTTTCCTTTATTGGTGACCCTTCGACGATAAAGAATGAAAACGCAGCCTATTTGAATTCGCCATTCGTTTTAACGGCAATATGGTGTGGCTTAACATTTGGAATATTCGAATCGGGTTACTAGATTCGCTTAGCCTAAGTCCAAATAATTCATAATATTCCATTTGTTGAAGCACACGACTTGCACAATATTTCTGTCATAACTTTCTGCTGTTTCACGCATACAGACGAACAAAAACATACAACACAAAAGAAACCGTTTTTTTTTTCGACGTCTAACAAAAAATTTCTCTTTTGGATTGAAAATTATTATTGCGAGCATAGTTTGATAAAGACAGAAAT
>OZ024740.1:125897890-125900390 GCA_964016885.1 Eledone cirrhosa
GAATGAGGGAGCGGGATGGCGCTAGCTGTCAGTCCATTCTCTGCCTGTTTGTTAGATGTTACTGTGTGTGTGTGTGCGTGTGTCGTTGTCACGCTTGAGTGTGTGCGTGTGTTGTTGCCTTGTTCCTCTGTATTGGCAGTGTAGTATGTTCGTATGGTGGAATGCTACTGTGTGTGTGTGCGTGTGTGTGTGTGTAGTTGTCTCGTTTGCGTGTGTGTGTGTGTGCGTGTGTTGTGTGTTGTTGCATCGCTTGTTAACTTAAACCAGCCATCTCATTTCGCTTCTCTCTGATCGGTTGTTTATTTGCGGTTGCAGTCGTTTGATAAAAAGCGCTTCCTTGATACGTAACGTGCCGACGTTTCTTTCAGTCGCTAGAATTGTGACAATGGGTCTTCCGTCTTTGTTTCCGCATTTGTCTATGTGTTTCCGGAGACTTGCTCCTGAAAATCACTAAAGCAATCGACCAGTGCTACCACTCCAGAGTCCAATACGAGAAAAAACGCTTCTCTCTGATCGGTTGTTTATTTGCGGTTGCAGTCGTTTGATAAAAAGCGCTTCCTTGATACGTAACGTGCCGACGTTTCTTTCAGTCGCTAGAATTGTGACAATGGGCCTTCCGTCTTTGTTTCCGCATTTGTCTATATGTTTCCGGAGACTTGCTCCTGAAAATCACTAAAGCAATCGACCAGTGCTACCACTCAAGAGTCCAATACGAGAAAAAACGGCTCAAGCGAAAATATGAGTGGATCTTGTCGAAACGCCACAACGATAACATCGACACTAACGAACAGACAGACCAGAACCACGTGGAAAACAACAACTTAACAACCGCCACCGCCGCAACCACCATCACCGAGCCATACCTCAACGATGCGACGCACCTGGTCACCGACCTAACCGGCACTCTCACGAGCGACGAGCTGAAAAACTCCTACACCTCGGACCTAAGTTCATCGTCACACAACGTCTCGACAACAGACTCAAACTCAACATCGAGGCCAACTTTTGTCGAGCCGCTTACCAACTTAAATGGGTGACCGACATCAACAGCGCCACAGAAAATAACAGCGCCGACGCAACCCCCCCCCCCCAAGTTCCCCACTTACCACCCCGACAACGCACTCCCCCCCCCCCACCAACCACGAACTCGACACTAAACTTATCAGGCTAAAACACTCCATCTCGGATATACTTCACAAACACACACACACACGCACAACACATAACCTCACCAAATCTCAACTCACCACTCTCTCCAACCTAAAATCGAAGAACCTCATCTATCTCCCCTCCGACAAGGGAAAAGAATTCTGCGACATCAGCAGAGAGGCCTACAACACTCTGGCCCTCCAACACCTTGACGATGACAGCCTCTACTCCAAGGTCACGGGAATCACTCCCGCGCAGATAGAAGAATACATCAACTCCGCCTGGACCAACATCTGCGACCGGCGGAAGCTCCCGAAGAAGCTGAAATACAACCTCCTCACGAGGAACAGCAGACTACCCGCCTTCTACCACCTCGTGAAAACACACAAACAGGGACCCGACCTGAAAATCAGGCCCATCGTATCGAGCGTGGAGGGACCACTCTACAAAATTTCATGGCTCCTAGCCAGAATACTCAAACCTATCTTAGATACCTTGCCGGGACACGTTAACAGCTCCGAGGAGGTGTTGAAGCGCCTGCATCAAATGGATCACGATACCAGAAGGAATAACAGATATGCCTTCAGCCTTGATGTAGTCACTCTCTACACCTCGGTCCCGGCACTCCGGCCGTCAAAATACTAATGGAACGCGTCCAATCCACCGACCTACACTGCTTCGGGCTCACCACCACTGACATCCACTAACTCCTATCCATCGTCGTCGACAATACCTACTTCGGATTCCTTGAACAAATATACCAACAAACCTCGGGATTGCCCATGGGATCAAGCCTATCAGGTGTGCTAGCGATCTCTTACATGGACAACCTCGAATGCAAGGCACTCAACGCCTGCCACCCCAACGCCGTAGCCTTTTTCTCAAGGTACGTGGACGATATCCTCATCCTCACATCTTCCCAAGACACGGCGAACAGAATCTATGAGACGTTCAACAACACGGACGAGAACATTGACTTCAGTGTTGAACACCCCAACGAAGACGGGTCACTTGCCCTCCTCGACTTCCGAATCAACATCACGGAACAGGGAAGGATCCACTGCAACTTCTACCGAAAGGCAGCCTGCAGGGACCTATTCGTTCACTACAAGTCCGCCCTCCCTAACAGTGCCAAAAGAGGATACATCACGAACGAGATCGCGCGAATCAAAGACAGATGCATCGATCCTGCGAGTGGTGTCACTCATACGAAGCGATTCCTCGAGGTGCTGGAGACTAACGAGTACCCTACCTCGATCACAGACAGAATAGGAGACACCAGACGCAAGAGACAGAGAAGCTCCCAAGGCAAGCGCTTCCTTAAAATGCCACACCTGGGCGAGAAAACCAC
>OZ024740.1:125905390-126025390 GCA_964016885.1 Eledone cirrhosa
TTTCTATTCCGTTTACCAATATATAATAACTTGTGTGTTACACCTCTATTATTTTATATATATATATATATATATATATATATATTAATAATAATAAATTTCAAGACTAAAATCCAAAGAGGTACTTATTTGCATAGGTAAGTATATTTACCCGTATGTTTCGTGAAGGTACGTATACCTTCTCGTATGTATGTTTGATTGTTTATGTTATGGCGTATAAACTTTTTTTATATATATTTTTTTTTATTCTGGTACATATGGTTTGGCTATGTGTATACGGGAGTTTTGCGTCTGTGTGAGTATGTAGATTCGTACGTATGTAGGGTGTGTGTATATGTGTACTTCATGTTTTGGTTGACTTTCGTCTCCGAACATTCGTGTATTTACATGTAGGTATGTGTGTGCGCTTGTTATTTACGTATTTATTTATTTATATACGTTTATTTATTTATTTTTTTATTTGTATACACGCATACACACACACACATATTTATATGCGTGTGGTTTTGTATACCTATGGTAAGTGGTTTGCGTATGCTTGTGTATGTACGTATTTGTTTGCGTGTATGTATTTATTTATTTATATTACTTCTGTATTGTATTTATTTACTTTGTTCTTAACTCTGTAGCGGAGATTCATTCGGTCTCCTAGTTAGAATTTTAGTCTACGACCTCTGCTATACCATTTACGTCGTTTTGTCTTTGCGTGCTATTGTTCTCCACGCTCCATATATGACGTATTATCTTCGTTTTTTTCGTTCATTGCCAGAGAACGTCTCTATGAACCACCTAAGAGAACATTAGTCTACGACCTCTTTTATACCATAAACGTGGTTCTGTCTTTGCGCGTAATTGTTTTTCACCGCTCCTATTAATGACGTATTATATTCGTTTTTTCCCGTTCTTTGCCAGCGAACGTTACCACGAACCAAAGTATCGTCTTCCTGTCTTCCTCCGGTTGCAACGTTTTTTGAAATATCCAGTTCTGCGTTTACAGATTGACTTTGTCAGTTTCAGAAGATCCCGTTAAGGGTGAAAGCAGCGATTCTTTGCTTAAACTTTAATCCGTTATTTTAATAAATATATATATATATATATATATATATATATATATATATATATATATATATATATATATATATATATATATATATATATATATGTATAAATATATATATATATATATATATATATATATATATATATATATATATATATATGTATATATATATATATGTGTATTTATATATATATATATATGTATATATATATATATTGTTATACTTTGGGAGGGTCATGTTGCCTATAAGAAACACATGCACCAGTTGCTTTCACTTCAATTTATATGTATATATATATATATATATATATATATGTATATATATATATATATATATATATATGTATATATGTATATATATGTTTACTCGAGAGAAGGCTACGTTGGTATGGTCACATGATGCGCATGAAAGACTACAGCTGTGTAAAAAAGTGCAGGGCAATAAAAATAGACGGTAGCCACGGAGTAGACTGACCCAGAAAAACCTGGGACGACTTGATAAATTCCGACCTCACACACTTACACCTCTCCAAGACAATGTCACTGGACCGAGATAAAATGTAAGGGATAACATCATGTGAAAAGTAAGAGACCCTGACACATTGAAATCTGTTGATGCAGTAGAACCTACTGAACACAAAAAGAGAGTGAAAAAAGAACTTGGAAAGAAGTAAAACCTACTACAGTCAGTAGGCAGCTCTAACAAAATACACCCCCTTCCCACTACCCCCACCCCATCCACACCACCCCCTTTCAATGTAAAGTTATGTTGGTACCACAACATCCAGGCTGAAACAAATGAGGTCGTGTAGGTGTCACGACAAAAAAACACACAGTCCACACTGTCATGTGGCCGTGTAGGTAACACGGTAAAAACCTCCCAGTTCACACTGTAAACGTGGTTGGTGTTAGGAAGGGCATCCAGCCGTAGAAAACCTGCCAGACAGTCCTATGCGAGCAAGACAACCACTCTTGCCTCAAGTGGGAAAATTCCCGTCCAAACCCATGCAAGCGTGGAATATGGACGTTAAACGATGATGATGATGATGATGATATGTATATATATATATATATATGTATATATATATATATATATATATATATATATATATATACACATATCATCATCATCATCATCGTTTAACGTCCATATTCCACGCTTGCATGGGTTTGGACGGGAATTTTCCCACTTGAGGCAAGAGTGGTTGTCTTGCTCGCATATATATATATATATATATATATATATATATATATATATATATATATATATGTATATATATATATATATATATATATATATATATGTATATATATATATATATGTATATATATGTATATATATATATATATATATATATATATATATATATATATATATATATATATATACAGTGAGAGAGAGAGAGACTGGCAGATAGAGAGATAAAATGAAACATAAATCTATTTAAATCTCAATACTGGTAGATATTTATATATTTTAAGATATATGAATTAATCATACACCTACATACATGTATTAATGTATTTTTATGTGTATCATAGTATGTATAATGAATTCTTTATGCTTAGTTTCCACTCCAAATGTCAACCACAGAATAACTGGCGGTATGAAATAACATTATATTAATATTTACTCCCCTTCTCTCACTCTCCCGTATCTCTCTCTATTATAATTATACCTACACATCCACACACAAATATATATATATGTGAAAGGTAAATGAATATATATATATTATGAAAGAAAATTACTTAATATATAAGTAGTATGAGTATAGTTTATTAGAAGTTAAATGCTTCATTCTTGTTTGTAACTCTGAGTTTCTTGTTGTTACTGATTATTCACATGATTACAGTCTGGAATCAGCATGATTTATAAGCAAAACTACAATTAACTAACCAGTTTTGATTGACTAGCATGGGAGATAAAACATTTGTGAGCAATGAAAAAGTTTGAGGTGATCCCAGTTATAGTTGGGCATTTGTTACTGTGAGCACCAGAATTGTAAGCTATTTAAAAAAAATTGTGGTCAACATTTGAGTAGACCCTTTACAGAAAACAACACTGCTTGGAACTGCTAGAATACTTAGAAAAGTGCTTGACAATTGAAGATGGCACCAGTATTATATCACCAGCAACAGATAGACAGTTTATCACCAATCTTATTTATCATCTGCATGCACCCCCAGACCCAAGTCCTTAGAAAAGTGAAAATGGATATGTGCTAGATGTTATTAAGACTAACCATCTGTTATTCATGGATGATTTAAAGTTATTTGTGAAAAAAGATGATAAAATTGACAGCATGATTAGTCAGGGTATTTGGATGGAGTTTGGAATAAAAATATGTAGTGTTGTAATCCTGGAATGAGGAAAACTAACACATACTAGAGGGAATGAACTTTCAAATGGCCAGACAATTAAAGAAGTAGAAGAAGGATACAAGTATTAGGGAGTCTTTGAGTTAGAGATCAAAGAGAAAGAAATGAAGATGTTAGAAAAAGAATACTTTGGACCGGTAAGACTTGTAATGTTATCTAAATTGAATGAAAGGATTAAGATTAAGACAACGAATACATGAGCTGCATCTTTTATGTGTTATGGGACAGGAGTTATTAAATGGAGGAAAAGAGAATTGGAAGTATTGATAAGAAACTAGGAAATTAATGAGAGTGCATAAAGGACTCCACCCAAAGAGTGATATCTTTTTGATGGAAAAAAGAAAGTGAATAGATGACTAATAAATTGTGAAAATTGTGTCAAAAGTGAACCAAAAGAACTTAGCTTGGAACCTTTAAAATGTAAGGGATAACATCATGTAAAAAGTAAGAGACCCTGACACATTGAAATCTGTTGATGCAGTAGAACCTACTGAACACAAAAAGAGAGTGAAAAAAGAACTTGGAAAGAAATGGAAGGATAAACTTATGCTTGGACAATACACAAAAGATGAAATAGGCATTGGTTGGGAAAAGAACTGGTCATGGTTTAAAAATAGTGATCTGAAAGGATGCACCGAAACTCTGGTGTGCAGCGACCAGAAGCATGCTCTTTGAACTAATTACATTAAACATCAAGTTGACAAAAAGATAAAATCACCATTATCTAGAATGTGTGGAACAAAAAGAGAAATGGTCAGCCATATTGTAAGCCAATATTTTAAGTTGGCACAGTGAGAGTACAAATGATGACATGATAGTGTTGCCTGGCAGTATCAGTAGAGAGTCGGACGCCATGCTTTCCAGCATAGTTATGTCCCTTTACGATCTGAGTTCAAATCCAGCCGAGGTTGACTTTGCCTTTCATCCTTACGGGGTCGATAAAATAAAGTACCAGTAATGCACTGGGTAATTGCTGGCCTTGTGCCTAAAGTAGAAACAATTATTAAATGAAAGGGCGGAGGATTGGCAGTATCGGTAGAGGGTCGGACGCCATGCTTTGATGCATAGAGTTACGGCCCTTACCATTCTGAGTTCAAATCCCGCCGAGGTTAACTTTGCCTTTCATCCTTACGGGGTCGATAAAATAAAGTACCGGTAATACACTGGGTAATTGCTGGCCTTGTGCCTAAACTAGAAACAATTATTAAATGAAAGGGAAAATAGTTTTAATTAATTTGAATATATTATTGAATATGTTTTCTTTTCTATTTGGAATTCCTTTTTTTTTCTTCCTACTTCTTCAAGGAAAAAGGCAGAGCTAATGTCTCTTTCCAAAACCACTGAGTGACTGGTTTGAAGGAGAGATGTGTCTTTAAACGAGAGTCTTGCAACAGAATAGATTCTCCTAAAAGCATTCAAAATGAATGGCAGATTAAATTTACCAGTAAAATAGACCAAAGTATGATTTGAACTCAGGATGCAAACAGCTGAAATAAATATTGCAAATCATCTAATTATCTAAACCTTTCACTAGGACTTTGATGAGATTTAAGCTGGAGCACAAAGAGCTCAAACACACACAACTAAGGCATTTTGTCCTACTCTTTAACCACTTTATCAATTTGCCACCTGCTTCTGCCATTTAAAACTGAGTGACTGGGTAAAGCAGGGAAATATAATTATTATTAGTACAATGTGTGGAATCTAGTGTGCCTAGAAGAAAACCACACATCGAAACATTGGAAAACTGCTGGCAATATTTACAGAAATATTTGAAATTTTTTTTTTTTATAATCACAAATGAAACAAAGCATATGTGTTTGACACCTGGAAAATATACTATGAAGCTTTCAAAGATGACAAACAACCCTTATATAATGTATTCAAATAACTAAAACAAATATTTTCACACTTTATAAAGATTCTAATTGAAAGGTTTGGAAAATGTCAAATCACAATGTTTTCTCTTAATTCAATATTTCTTATCTAAAGGGTACGTTAAGGCCTCTAAAATATATATAATTTATCATAACAAAAATGGAATGCCATGTAAAATTGGCGAGGGTATTGTTTTACCAGCTGCAGAAGAAGACATAGAAAGAATAGAGTAGAAAGCTGTATTTATGAAACTGCTGGTGATGTTAAAAACAACTTTATGTAAATTTTCCATCCAGATGGATGGATCAACATTTAGGGAATATTTATATCATTACAGCCCCAGTAAAAATTGCATTGTTGATAAAGTCCTTTCCTCAAAATTGCTTAAATCTGAAATAATTTTTTTTTTTCTGGGGGTGTATTCAAGAAAAAAAACAATTTAAAAAGATATTTTGATAATTGCATCTATTGTATGGTATTTCAACATGTGATGGATTAAGTCTAACATCCAAATAGAGCATAGTATAATTGGAACTCAGATTTCAAAGAATCAAAATTCTTCAGTAAGAAATAATAAAACATTAAGCAAAGAGATAGAAAAGACAAAGAACAAGAGAGGAAGAAGCAGGTTGGGGTAGCAAGAGATGAAATAGTGTGAGGGAAAATGTTAAAATAAAAAGTAGCATCGTAATGCATAGTGATTCAGTAATATGATGGTAAAAAGGATCAGTTGATAGCTACATAATAACTGTTTCTACTTTAGGCACAAGGCCAGCAATTACTCAGTGCATTACTGGTACTTTATTTTATCGACCCCGTAAGGATGAAAGGCAAAGTCAACCTCGGCATAATAACAGATGAGAAATGGAGGAAGTAGTCATACACACAAAGCACTGCTAAATATATAATAGGTTAAAAAATAGGGAGTAGCATGTTTGCTGTCTTTATAATCCAACTATTGATTCCATCCCCAGCTTAACTGATAGTTCTATGAGTTTACTAGATATATGTTTGTGTATGCATGTTTAGTTATACCTCTTTGCTGACACAGTGTGGAAGTGTGTCTGTGAAATATACATATACACCAGGTCCAAACACAATGCAACCAAACTCCCACTGTCACTTACTCCGGCTCTCCCACTCTCCCCATCTCTCACTATTATGAGCAATTGGGGGCCCACGTGCTGGTTGCCCCCACAGCACTTACAGACAGAATAGAGAAGTCATTTCCCTGGAGGATAGTGAGGGAGACAAGCTAGAAGGTTTATGTAGCTATTTCTCTCTCTCTCTCACTCACTTTCTCTCTCCATATCCCCCCCCCCCCCCGGTCTCTGTACTTTTCTCCCTCCCACTGTCTCCAATCCCTTGCTCTACTCTGTTTTCTACATAGAGATTTATTATTTATATTTTGCACAATGTATTTGAATGTGTTCATACTTGACCACTAATAACGCATCCAAATTTCTCATTATCTATGCTAGCAACATAGAATAAAAGTTCAAGATTACATGAGATAAGATAAGATAATAATTGCTGATATTGTTGTTATTAGTAGAGTTAATTATCTTATTTAATTACTTAGTTTCATATGTAGCATTATATATGTCTGTTATTGCCAAGTCTCTTCTTCTTCCCTCTATCTGAGGTATACTGATGGCCAGGCTTGATAAATAAGTTAAGCTAGTAGTAATTGCTAATAATTATTGGTAGTTTTGTGTTATCAATAATCATTATTATTATCATTTGTTGCATAATTATTATTATTAATCATCATATTTAATTAGTTTTACATTTAGAATCAAATATAGTAGTAGTTGCTAATACTTTCTTGTAATGTTATTCATCAACACGAACAGTGAGTCAGCAACTCTGGAAGATTTTCAGGTTAAGGAATATAGGTATTTTCCAAAATTCGTTAGCCAAGTGATGCTACAATAATAATATTTTAGAATGGTTGGTATCAGTAAACATATTTGTGTTACAATTGTACAAAGAATAAGAATAACAGTGTGTGTTTATACTGGTTTACTTCATAGAAGTGAATAATTGTTTCAACTTTTGGCACAAGGCCAGCAAATACCCAGTGCATTACTGGTACTTTATTTTATCAACCCTGTAAGGATGAAAGGCAAAGTAAACCTTGGCGGGATTTGAACTCAGAATGGCAAGGACTGTAACTCTATGTGTCAAAGCATGGCGTCCGACCCTCTACCGATACTGCCAATCCACCACCTGGATAGAAGTGAATAATGAAACTGCAGAGGATATTTGACGGCTGGAGAGAAATGAGGCAAGCATGCTCCGTTGGATGTGCAGTGTAAATGTGCGTGAACGACCCAGCATAAATGTGTTGAGAGAGAAACTGTGTCTGAGAGGGATAGAATGTAGTGTACGGGAGAGGAGACTGAGGTGGTATGGACATGTGATGCGCATGGAGGATGACCGATGGGTGAAGAAGTGCCAGGAAATGCCAGTTGAAGGAAGACGTGGTAGAGGTAGACCACGAAAAACATGGGTGGAGGTGGTGAAGCTCACGGTGAAGATGACGAGGGACCGTGACGAGCCGAGAGATGCTGTGCTGAATAAGACCCATCACATCCTCTGCAGTTGCTGCCCATGTCTCACTACCATGCAGCATCGCGCTCCTCACACAGGCATCATACAACCGGCCTTTCGTACGCAGGGAGAAACCCTTCTTCGTCAACAGAGGAAGCAGCTCCCTAAACTTCTTCCAAACCGTCCTTATTCTAGATACTATGGCCTCGGAACACCCTCCTCCCATGCTAATCTGATCTCCTAGGTACCGGAAGCTATCCACCACTTCTATAGCACCCTCTTGCATTTGAAAAATGTGTCTATCAGTGCGACTTCTACTGTCTAATTTCCCTGTACATCTACTGCATACATATTTCTCCCTACCTGTTAGTTTGCCTGCTATCCCGCTACATCTCTTATGTACCCAGGATCTGCATTGTGTGCATTTTATAGAATTTATGCCAGTTCCTTTTCTGCATATCGAACATGGCCATTTCCCTGACGGAATCAGGGTTTTGTCCTCTTTTCTACTCATCAACACTTTTGTCTTAGCTAGATTCACTCTCAGTCCTCTTGCTTCCAACTGCTGTTTCCATAGCCAGAATTTATTCTCTAGCTCCTCTACTGATTCTGCTATAAGAACCAGATCGTCAGCATAGAGAAGTTCCCATGGACAGCCAGTCTTAAACTCCTCTGTTATGGCTTGGAGGACTATAATGAACAAGAGCGGGCTGAGGACCGAACCCTGATGTACTCCTACTTGTATCTGGAATTCCTCACTAAACTCTATTCCTACCCTGACTTTACTGAGAGTACCTCTTTACAAAGTTTGCACTGTCCTCACAAGCCATTCCTCAACACCTAGCTTCCTTAGGGACCACCAGATGACAGATCGGGGTACCCTATCAAATGCCTTCTCTAGGTCAACAAAGGCTAAGTATAGTGGCTTATTCTTCTCTAAGAACCTCTCTTGCATTTGTCTCACCAAGAAGAGGGCATCTGTTGTACTCTTCCCAGGCACAAAACCAAACTGCATCTCATCTAGTTTGACTCTTTCTCTAATTAGTTGTGCTAAAATCCTTTCTGCCACTTTCATAACCTGATCTATCAGTTTTATACCCCTATAATTGCTCCTCGCTAGAGCATCCCCTTTACCTTTGTAGCAATTTATGAGAATACTGCTGCACCAGTCTTTGGGTATGACACCACCATATATAGCCTGATTGATGATGCGTGCAACCAGTTTAGTGCCTACGTCCCCTGATGCCTTCAGCATCTCAGCAACTATTCCCGATGGTCCGGCCGCCTTACCATTTTTCATTTCCCTAATCGCCTCTTGGACCCTATAATCGTCAATCTCAATAGCTGGTCCCTCTGTCGGATCTACCAAGGGTAATTTCTCTCTCTCCCATTCGTTCTCCACATTCATCAGTCTCTCATAATGACATTTCCAGGCCTCCTTTTTCTGATCATTCGTGACACTAAGTACACCGGCATCATCCCGGACACATTTATCTCCAACAACATCCTGATTTGCATTGACACACTGCCTTGCAATGTGGAACACCGCACGCCTCTGATCTTCCCGTCGCAGAACATTGGCAAACCTCCTACTCTCTGCCTCCCTGCGTGCTAAGTACACCTGACGTCTAGCTTCTCTCTTAGTGGCTGTATATTCTTCCCTACTCCCACCCTTTTTCCAAGTCTTCCATGCTAGTCTTTTGTCTCTAATAGCCTTATCTACTGTGCTGTTCCACCACCAGGTCACTCTCTGTCTGGTTGGAGCTCTGCTCCAGCCACAGGTTTCATCAGTAGCCTGCAGCAAGTTGTCACGTAAGAAATTCCAGTTATTATCTATGTCATACGTCTCTAAATCGTCTTCTTTTTCGTCATATACATCTTGAAGGGCTTTCCTAAATTTGTATTTTAGTGAAAGGTCTTTTAGCTTCCAGACCTTTCTTCTCCACACCTTCCTATATGTCTCATTCCATCTCTTGCTTACTGAGATATCACTAGCAACTAACCTATGCTGTGGGGTACATTCTTCCCCAGGGTATGCCTTGGTATTAGACACTATCTGCCTGTCCCGCTGCCTAACTAGCAAGAAGTCAATCTGGCTTATGTGCTCACCAGATTTGTAGGTTATTAGGTGATTGGCAGGTTTCTGGAAGTTTGTGTTGCAAATAGTCAATGTACTCGCATCACAAAGTTCAAGAAGTCTCACTCCTTCATTTCTTGAACCGTAACCGTGCCCACCATGTACCCCAGTGTAACCATCCTGGAGCTGTCCAACATGACCATTGAAGTCTCCTGCTAGCATAACGATGTCTCCGTCCTCTGTCATTGCGGTTGTTTGCAAAAGTTGCTCATAAAAGCAGTCTTTCTCATCTTTGCCTAGGCCTGCTTGGGGAGCATAGACCGAGATGATTGTCAGTAGTCTCCTACCTACAACTAATCTAAGCTTAATTATTCGATTACTAACTCGAACTACCTCTATTGCCTTATTGATCCATTTCTCAGCCAGGAAAATGCCTATGATAATTATAGTCTTATTTTTGTTGTGCATCATCACTGCATTACCGAGCACAGCTCAGTTCACCTTCACTAAGTGCAGTTGGGTTTTTGGTAATGTTCTTTCTATTGTTTTGAGAGTATTCTTCATATGTGTGTAATACCTAGTAGTGCTATTTTTTGTATGCTGTGTATACCTCTAAGTCACAAGGCTTTGGTTATTTATCTCCCTGTGTGTATTTTTATCATTCTCAGAGCACCTATTATTTTACTCAGAGGTGTTGTTTCTGTTTTCATCCACATTCTTCTTATTTTTTTGCATAAATCTTTATATTTCGATAATTTTTTCTTTCCCTTGGTAGATCTATGACATCTGAAGGGATTCATACATCAAATAGAAGACATTTTTCTTCCTTGTGGTCTTTAACTATAATATCTGGTTGGTTGCCTTTAATCTTCCTGTCTGTGTGCATTGGCATATCCCAGATTATGGTTGCGTTTTTATCTCTGTCTTTGACACCTATCATGTCTGTCAATATATTTCTTTTTAGCTAAGACTGGGTAGCCAGAGATAATGTGGTTATTTGTTTCTTCCCCACCTCCACATAGTCTTCAGTTACTTACTATATTCTCCTTCAATACCTATATCTGGTGTTTTTTGGTGTAAGGATTCAATCTTGTGCTGCAATTAGAAATCCTTCAGTCTCAGCTTTTCTCCTCTGCTTCATAGACAGACTTGTAAATTTTGCTTGTTTATTCAGCTTTATCAGGTATTGGCTATGTAAGGTTTTTCTTAGTATAATTTTAGCATGTCATTCTGGAGGTCTGTTTTCAATTTAGATTTTAGGTTTTTCACAATTTCTATTGCTGTTTCTTTGATTGCATTTTCCTCAGAATTATCCGCCAATCCAGTTTCTGACTTGAATTTGTTGGCTTCATTGAAGAAAACAATTTTTGTTTTGTTCGTGTTTCATGGTTGTTTGTATTGTCTCACCTTTGTTCTTCATTAGATATTCTTGAAGGCCTATTAGGGCAGTGGATTGGTAGTATTGTTAGAGCATTGGACAACACGTTTTGCAGCAGAAAATTACATGCCTTTACGTTCTAGGTTCAAATCTTGTTGAAGTTAGCTCTGCCTTTCATCCTTACGGGGTTGATAAAATAAAGCACCAGTAACGTACTGGGGTCGATTTAATCAAATTTCTCCTCCCCCCAAATTACGGGCCTTGTGCCTTTACTAGAAATCATTATTATTATTATACAGTTATTCTATAAGTGTTTTCTAGTGGCAAAATGTCCTTCCTCCTTGTGTTCGTGGTAAATATAATCTTTCTACATCTGATTAAGGATGGTGTATTCTAAATGCAGGCATTATTTTTCTTGTTTTTCTGTCAATTCCTGCTAATTCTTTTAGTGTACAGTTTCTTTATTGTTTTGTTTTTTCTTCAGAGTTGGTTTTGCACATTTTTCTTGTCCAAATTTCATGCTTATTTTTGTTGTGAATCAATATACTGTCTGTAGCAGTTCTTCAAGTTGTTTTCCATCTGAAGCATACAGTTTTAGATTATCCTTATACAGGAGATAGTTAATTTTCTTTTTGTAGTATTTATTCTCTAGTCCAATTTTGTTTAGTGTTTCAGTTAATGGTGTAAGGGCTAAACAGAAAAGCAGTGGTGATAGGGAGTTCCCTTGAAATATCCTGTTGATTATGATAGGCTCAGTTTTTATAGTCCTATTCTTCGTTTATATCTGCATGACTGTTTGCCACTTATTCCAGGTGTGCTTGATAAATATTTTCTCTAATGATGCTACTTTATTCATGGCTAGAGTGCTCAGTACCCATGTGTAGGGAACATGGTCAAATGCCTTCTACTAGTCAATCCATGCTATGTTGAGATTTTTTTTGTTTTTATTGCAGTTTTTGGTTATTGATTGACAACTAGTTTTTATAGTCATATGGTGTCTTTGCAGTATCCTTTCTGATCTAATGGAAATAGGTTGCCTTTTTCCAGGTACTTAGTTTCTGCAATAATTTTGCAGTTAAAATTGTGTATGTAGTAAGAAGGCATATTTTGGGCCTATAGTTTTTGCAATTTGTTGTGTCATTATTCTTGAGGATCGTGGGGCTTTTCGCCATAGTGAGACAATCGGGTGTTTTTTTTTCTGGCTCAATCACTATCTAATTAAACTTGTTTGCAAGTAGACCATGTGTTGCTGCTAAAAATTTCAGCCAAAAGTTCATCAATGAGCTTTTCATTTGCTTGTTTTTTTCAGTATGCCAAACTCATCATCTCTTGTAATAACTCTTCACATTTGTTCAGACGCTATGTCCGTTGTTTTTGCTAGTTCTGTGAATAGTAATTTCCTTTCTCCTTCTATCTATGATCTGCACCAGAATTCTTCCACCTCTTTTACTTTCTTGGCTATATTTACTTATATATCCACAGATTCTTTGTACCTTTGCAGGTATTTGTTGTTTCAGGCCTTCTTTAGTCTCTGGGAGTTCCTTTTCTGTTATATATTTCTTTAACATTTTTATTTTATTTCCTATTCATAGTTTTGTTGTTTCCTTTCCTGTTTCATTTGAAAATGAGTGGTCTTTTATTTGCTATCTTTTCTTGTATCTTTGATGTGACTTAACAATTAAGTTCAGATTAATCTTATGCTACTTGACAGGAATACAGATCTTTGCATATACACCTCAATCTGGACTGACAAGTGAGCAAAGGGAGCATTTTTATGATGACCTTTTGCAGACTACCTCAGTAAAGAATAGCAGCAAATTTGTTATCATGTCTGAAGCCTTTAATGTCTGAAGCATTTAATGGACATACTAGATAACACTATGATATTAAAATAGAATGCATATGGTATGAGGAAGGAAAAAGGATCAATGCTTTGGAAGATCTGTGATGCAAATAACCTACCCATTTACAGGACTAGTTTCAGGAAACTGGTCAGCCATCTGATCACTAATACATCAGGCAAACATGCAAGTCAGACTCACCAGCAAATGGAACAGAATGATTGTTGTGAATACTAAATATTTCTCTAGTGAAGGGATTATAAATCAATATATACTAGTGACTTTGAAGTAAGAATCAGACAGATCCACAGATACAAGAAATGCAAGAGAAGGAATTTTTAGAAGCTGAAAGATTCCGTTCCTAGACATGGTGTAAAAAGACTATACAATTCCAGTAGGAGAAACATGTAGAACTAGAAGATCAAAAAGTGATGAAAGTGGAACTCAAGAAGCTGAAAATTCTGACAAATGACAAGATAGTGTTCATGAGAGGAAAAGAGCAATGATGATTGTGATGGGGTTCATCATCATTGTTGATGTCATCATTTTTGGCAGCAAGAGGGTGGTGATGATTATGCCGATGAGAATATGTAAATAATTACATGTCTGTGTGGGCATATTTCACTTATGAACATTTTTATATACAGAAATATGTATGCATATATTAACATATTACATATGTCCATAAGCGGATAAACATTCTCACACACCTTTATAGATATATATTCTCATGCACACATAATACTTTTATAGATGAATATTCCTATATGCACACATTATCATGCATATGCATTCTCAAACACACAAACTGATTTCTTTTCTTTTTTATTTCAAGAATACAAATTTTAAGATGTTCATCTTATATGTTATATCTTTGCGGTGGATTGGCAGTATCAGTAGAGGGTCGGACGCCATTCTTTGACGCATAGAGTTACGGTCCTTGCCATTCTGAGTTCAAATCACGCTGAGGTTTACTTTGCCGTTCATCCTTACGGGGTCGATAAAATAAAGTACCAGTAATGCACTGGGTAATTGCTGGCCAAAAGTAGAAACAATTATATTTTATTAATATATGTGTGTTTATGTTTGTCAGTATATTTGTGTATGTGTGCTCATATGTATGTTTGAGTGAGTGTGCCTGCATAATTAAATTATTCATTTTGAATCTCAAAACGAAATGCAAATACGTAACTAGATACCAAATCACAAACTATTCAACATCTGCACAAAGTAACCATTTTGTTTCAGGGGATAATTTTCTAGAAATTTATTTGACATAGAAGGAATTAAAATTAGCAGCATCTGTTTAAAATTATAATAAACACCAATTTCATTTGAATTGGACATATCAATGTGTTATCTTTCACAAAACATTATTGTTTTTATTTCATTTTTTTTTTAAGGAGGTTATTTTATTTGTTTTACCTTTTCAGCAATGAAAGGCAACTAACTTAAATGAATGTTTTTGCAAATTAAAAAAATTCCAATTAGAAATGCCTAAATACAGTTTTGGTTTATGTAAGTTAGTCATATATCAGCATATTTCAAATGTACTTATGTAAATAATAAGTATGTCTATCACCTGAATAAGCTGTTTATCTACTTCAGATTAGCATTCCCAGAATGTTTTGTTAACCACCTCCTTCTCTGGTTCTATGAAACAAAACTACCCCATTTTAAATAGCTCCTGTTTAAATTACAAACTTTCTAACATGATTTTATATAAGATCTGTTTAAATTATAGTATAAATACTATCTTTATAATTAAATAATTCTACAGTCTAAAACATTTAAAGTTATGTTGAGCCCAAAGGCTCATCAAGCTGGTATTTGTAGTATGGTTTTTGTAGTATGAAGCAACTGAGAGTACAATAACCATCCCTGGATGGGATGCCAGTCCATCACAGGGTTAAACTCCCAGCTATGCTTTTCATTTTCAGCTTAGTATAATGAAATGAAGTGTTTCACTTAAGAATACAATACACAACCCTGTTCTGGAATCGAACCTAGAACATTATGATAATAAATCCAGTACCCTTACCATGAGGCCATGTGTTTCCACAATGAAATAATCAGTATTTAAAAAAAATACTGCTGCTGCTGCTACTGCTGCTGCTGCTATGACGACGGTGATGACGATTACTGCTACTACAAGTAATAGTAGTAATGTTTTCAGTATTAGCTACAATGACTTTGTTACTTATATGAATGGATGCCACTTAATACAGTTTCGACAAATTTGGAATATTATCAAGTTTACTGGATAAGAAATCTTTCTTTTTGGATTATTTTCAACCAGTGGACATAATAACATTGGACCTTCTATTCCAACAACTGGAATAAATGTAAAGTCTATCTCTCATCCATTTCATATTAATACCTGGCATTACAATAGACAAAATTCAACAGGTCTATGAGAGGAGCAGTAAAAGGTCTGATTAAGAGACGGAGTAGCCCAAATAATACTGAATCAAAACAAACCAAAGAGACTAATAATTGTTTCTACGTTAGGCACAAGGCCAGCAATTATCAGTGTATTATTGGTACTTTATTTTATCGACCCCGTAAGGATGCACGGCAAAGTCAACCTCGGCAGGATTTGAACTCAGATCGTAAAGGGACGTAACTATGCTGCCAATCCACAGCCAAAGAGACTAATAATGATATCATTACAATGAATTTGATACAGATAAATAGTGTTTAAAGAATGATAACTAAAAACAGAATTGACATAGAAACAAACAGATATGTTTCTTTATTAGCCACAGGGGCACAAAAGAAGGGGACAATTACAAAGGGGGGAGTTTACATACAATAAAAACGTGTAAAATATTATCACAAATGCAAATTAAAAGTTAATCGATTTTCCCCAATAGGGGGAGACAGTTCATATGGGTAGCACATACCCCCGAAAAAAATGTGCAACCCTCATCTCCAGGAGTACGAAGAGTTTGTACCCTTTTCCTCTCTTCCTCGTTTTCCTCAACCTACAGGCTGATATAGAGAGAAGGCCCATTCACTCGGGCCATTCTCGCCACTTTCACCCACCTTTCATAAAACTTGCTGCACCTCTCTCTCCATCCTGATTCTTCTTCCAAAGTGGTATTTGAAAAAAAGAATCAGTTGTTGGCCGGAGGGAAAGGTGTCTGACCTCAGCCCTTTTAACCTCGTCCACCATACAACCTCTTTCGCCATAGCTATCACACAAAGGAAAACCACCTCTCCTTCATTTTTGAAGGAGGGTGGCTGTTTGATCATGACAATGGACTCGGTGGACAACCGGATTGATCCCACTCACGACAATAGTCATTCTACATAGCTCCACAGGTCGGTAACGCCCGGACAGTGTATGAATGTGTGCGCGACGATTTCTTTGTCTCACACGCATCTCGGACAGATCTTTTTCGAAGGGTCCCTGCCTGGGCGCCCATGTCTGTAGAGTTTGTCTCGAACTGGTAGAGCTCCTCGGTAGCACTCCCAGGCCAGGGACTTTTGGAAGTTGTCCATCGGTCCCGGGCGGAAGGTCCGACCGAACAGACTGGCCAGTTTGTCTTCCTCCACGCCTAGAGTTTCTCCGAGCGCGTCGTCGCACTTGCTGCGGATCAAACCTCTATAGAATGATGAAGTGGAGTCTCCACTGATCGCCGGGTCTGTCTGCCAGAGAGCTGTGAGCACCTGAGCACATTCAATGTGCCAGTCGCCCATTTTCCTCGGTCTTTGCTTGACCCAGGACTGCAGCTCGGTCAGTGAGACGAGTCGTGGGAAGGCTCGCCTCATGAACGGGGCCCACACCAGTTGTCCGGTGAGGAATACGTAGAGATGCCACAGCCTGAGTTCGTGTTTGCTTATCGTCAGCCACGGCATCCACCGCCCTTCGTTGGAAGGGTGTTGGCAGCAGATGGATCGTCTCACCAAAGGAGCCCGCTTGTTCCAAAGGAATTGGAAGAGCACGCGCTCCATTTTGGTGAGCGTTTTGGCTGGACAAGACACGAATGTCAAGCGGTAGTAGATGACAGATGCTATAAACGTGTTCGCCACCCACGCTCGACCTTTCAAGGATTGTTTGCACTCAGCCCACTTCTGGGTGAGTGCAAACACCTTGGCTGTCACCTCGTTCCAGTTCTTCTCCACCTGGAGGTCCGGACCAAATCAGACCCCGAACAGCTTCACCGGTCCTTCCGTCCAGCATTTGACGATGCCATCGGAAGGCATCGGTTTGCCTCTCCACGATCCGAGTTGCAAACTGATGGACTTGTCCCGGTTCAGCTTAGCTCTTGTCAATCTTTCGTATTCATTCAGTAAGGTGCCGACTTCCTCGATTTGCAAGGTGCCCGACACCATTACTGCCACGTCGTCGGCGTAGGCCATGCCACTTTCCGCAGTCCCGGTTCCAGAGGGATGCCCTGCAATAGCTCCAACTTCCGCAGTCGTGGCTCAAGACTCAGTACGTACAGGAGGGAAGAGAGAGGGCATCCCTGTCAGATGGAACGGCTCCGAGAGGTAGCTGTTCACCTTGACACTTGAGCAGTTATTGCTGTTGTGCATTGCAGCAATCCAGCCCCTGAACACGTTTCCGAAGCCTGCCGCCTTGAGCACCGCATCCAGGTAACGGTGGTAAACCCTATCGAAAGCCTTAGATTGATCCAAGTTGATCAGGGCCACACCGAAGCCGGGTTTACACCCTACCCTCTCTACGATATATCGCATGAGGTATAGGTTGTCGTGTATGGACCTGGTCAGGATTGCGCATATCTGCGCTTCTCCCATCAGGTTTCGATGACAAGCGCCAGCCTCTTTGCCAATACCTTGGCCAAAATCTGTAACTCTGTGTTTAGCAGAGTTATGGGCCGGAAGTTGCCTATGTAATCCCCCTTATTCTCGTCCTTCCTGACTAGTGTGACTACGCTCCTGGTCACAGAACTAGGAATTCTCCAGTTCTGCTGCCAGTTGCAGTAGACCGCTTCCAGGAGACCGGAGAACAAGTCCGGCATTTCTACGTAAAATTCGTAGGGTAGACCGTCGAGACCTGGCGATTTGCATTTGCCGCATTGGCTCAGCGCGTCCCCTAGAGCGGCTGAAATCGGCCTTTCGCAGAACTTCGTCTCGCTGTCCGAGAGTCGCGGTAGGCCGTCGAGGTATGGACCGCAATCCATAGCCCTTCACGGCGCGCCGCCCTGCCCGAAGAGCTGAGCAAAGTGCCGCTGAAAGGCTGCGCACATCTACTTCGGTTCACGTACACGCGTCCGTCTTGGTCCTTCAAAGACCGAATCGTGGACTTGTTGCCAATTTTCGCCTTGTTGCCACTTGTCACCCGGGCTCAGCTAACAGCTTTGGCTCCCTCGTTACCCAGAGCACGTATTTTGCTTCTGACAACGCAGCGCTCATGCTTTGCGTCGAAGAACTGGTCCAAGGGCGTTCTCGTTGCTAGCACGCTGGCCATGTTGCCACTTCTAATTGCCTCTTCTACTTTATCTACCAGTTCCTACTCGGTCCTATTTTATCTAACATTAATTCTTTACTAAAAACTAACGAGTCTAATCTAACTTCCATCTTGAGAGAGTACCACCATCTGTTGTTGACAATGGCCCCTGTCAAGTTCTGTTTAACTAATCCGCTTACTGTAAGCTTTGTTTGTTGGTAAGGACAAGTTTAGCTTCCAGTAATCGGGTCCTTGTCTATGGGTTCTATCAAGGTTGACCACTTCGGCCCCCAACTTGTGATCCGAATAGTCAACCATGAACATTTGTGGACAGCTTAATATGTCCCTATCCTTGTTTCTAACTAGGAACCTATCTAGGTACGACCTAGATGTTTCGCTAAGATTAGTCTACGTCCACAGTGGCAGAGTCGGAAAATCTAGTCGATACCTATAGGCCAGATCAAATCGGCCGATTAACCGTTTGAGGCTGTTACACCCCCCTCTATCGGGACATGCCCCTACATAGTCCCAACGTGCATCCAGGATACCATACCAGTTCCCCACTAAAAGCAAGGAGCGAGACGTTCCCAAAAAAGTCTCTAGGCGCTGGAAGAAGTCCGGTCGCGGTGTCCCAGATGGGGCATAAGTTGCCACCAGCCAAAGGCTACTGCCGACGTCTAGAACAATCAGTCGACCCTCCGGGTCCAGGTTACCTTTCGTGTTGCGAGGCCCAGGTGTTTTCGCAGCAGAACGACCACCCGCGCCACCCCCCGGCTGACAGAGAGATGCATAGATCTCAAAGTCGTCGAAGATGGGGGCCAGTTGGTGCTCGCTGCTGATCCTGGACTCACAAATAGCTATCACATCCATTCTGTGCGACCTGAGGTCATTTAAGAGGTTGCCCTGCTTCCAGGACATCCCGAGGCCACGCATATTTAGACATCCAACTCTTATAACAGCCATGTTGGTGGTGAAGAGTTAAAGTGGAGAAAAAGAAAAAGACACCTACCTGTCCTTCTCCTGAGGATCAGGCTGCACACTTTCCATGGGGGTGTCAGAGGGGTTGTTTGGTGGGGTGGTGGTTTGGGATGTGGTGGGGACATCAGTGTGTGGTGGGGTGGGGGTGTTTCGTGGGGCAGGGGTGTCTGGAGTGGTAGTGGGGAAACATTTCAAAAGGACGCGATTGATGGGTCTAGTACAGGGATTCCCCACGTTCTCGGGGAAGATCTGTTTGAGCATTGCGTAGGTGTCCCTTGGGACCCTAATCATTTTCAAATGTGGTTTAGTCGCCGCGTTGGTGAACATTTTCCCTTCGGTTTCCACCGAAGGGTCTTTGTCTATTGTTTGTGAAAGTGTTTTGTTGTTTGTGTTGATGTATGTATACTGATTTTGTTGTGTTGTGCTTTTTTTTGTTGTTCTTATGTGTGTTTGCGCTTTGTAGTATGTCTTATGTTTTCAGGAGGGGTGGGTTTTTTTTGTTTGTGATGTTTGTTCTGTTTGTGCTGGTGGTTGTGTGTTGGTTGCATTTTTGTTAATGTGGTGCCTTCTTTTCTTTCTTTTTACTGGTTGAAGGGTTCTCCCTCGTCGTCACTGGGTGACGTTGATAAGCGGTCCTCGTCCGTGTTGTTGGGGAGGGGTATATTTTGGGGTTTTGTTGTGGTTGTTATGGTGGTGGTGGTGGTGGTGGTTGTATCGTTGTTGCGTGTGGGGTGGGCAGGAGCGTCTTTTTTGGAGGGCATTTAAAAGGGGACAGGAAGCCCTTCCCCAAAAGTTACACAATTTCTTGCCTCCTTCAGCAACTATCTGGCATTCGAGATGTCCAGTGCCTTGTAAGTCTGTGTCTCTCGGACCGCCTGTGCGAAAGAAACTCCAGTCGTGGGTCCGCTCTCTTTCGTGTTGTTGTTGTTATTGTTGTTGTTGTTGGATTGGCGGTGGATTGGCAGTATCAGTAGAGGGTCGGACGCCATGCTTTCCAGCATAGTTACGTCCCTTTACGATCTGAGTTCAAATCCCGCCGAGGTTGACTTTGCCTATCATCCTTACGTGGTCGATAAAATAAAGTACCAGTAATGCACTGGTTAATTGCTGGCTTGTGCCTAAAGTAGAAACAATTATTGTTGTTGTTGTTGTAGTCACTGATGTTGATATTGTTCGTATTTTCCTTGGTGTTGGTGTTGTTGTAGTCTTTGATGCTGGTATTATTGGTGTTGTCTTTATTTTTTTCTTTGTTGTTGTTGGCATTGTTGTTTTTATTATCATTGTTGGTGTTGTTGTTGTTATTTTTGTTGTCATTGTACTGTTTGGTGTCATTTGTGTCGTTTGGATTTGAATTTGTTTTTACAATTTGATTTCGTCTTTCCCTATCCATAGTATCTATGGAGAAGGGAAGGGAAGAAGACGATATTGACTGCGAGCTATGTAGTCTTACCGACTCTCCACCACCATTATCGTCGAACGCAGCATTCATAACGTAAACAAATTTCTTACGATATGACAATTTTCTTGTTACAAATCTATTTATTAATTTCAAGAACGTCAGTATTCCGTGTCATAATTCTCGATTATCATTGGTTCATAAGTTTCAAACGACTCCGCCCACCTCAACGACGCCAAACTGAAATTAATATGCATAATGCCAATGAGGGAGTGCGAGGGGAGAGTGTGAACGCTGTGTTCAATAACTATTAACATGTGTGCATGTGTATGTACGTGCGCGTATGTTTATGTGTGTGTGCGTGCGTGCAGTGTTCCACAGAAAGTAAAATCTATCAACATGTATGAGTGTGTGCGTGTGTAAGTTTGCGTGCGTGTGCGCGTTTCCATGCGTGTATGTGTGTGGCGTTCCACAATCGCCACGCAGTTTATCTGTCTGTGTGCCTGTCTGTCAGTCTAACATACACAGAGTTGTGAAGGGAGTAAATAGGGACCTTTTTTACATTGACGGACATCTTTTATATTTATCATTGTGTCATTTTTTGACAATTGCTCGAAATGAATACTGATAATAAAAGCAATTCGACTTTATCAAACAGTGAACTAAAGCGGCGACGGCGTGCAGCCAGCAATGAAGACAAACGGGCCGAAAAACGCCATCGGAACGCCAAACTTCAGAGGCGAAGACGTGCCGCCATGAATGAAGAGGAGCTGGCTGAACAACGCCGACAAAACACTGGAGCCAAGCAGCGACGGCGTGCTGCGATGGTCGAAGACGAATTGGCTGAGCATCATCAGCAGATGTCCAGAATTCAGCAGCAACGGCGTGCTGCGATGAATGAAGTGGAGCTGGCTGAACAGTGCCAGTGCAATACAGAAGTTCAGAGAATGTGTCGCCAAAGTGCTTCTCATTCCAGTAAAGAGGGTAGAAGGCAAACGGATGATATTAAAAATGGATCATGGCAACCGTGTCATTTTCAGATTGGTTGACGAGCAGAGTGTCCACATTGTGGAGCATTGCTTTGGAGGCACGAAAAGACGTGGACCACAATGTGCTGTCATAAAGTAGCAGTTCAACTAGAACCCTTGCGAATGTCGGTTGATGAGGAGTCACCGGAGTTTAAAATACTAAGTATGTGGGGTGATCAAGGAGACCGAGGTGGATAACTGTGCAAATATAGCGGCAAATTAACAATTCATTAGCTTTAGCATCGCAGAGAGTTAGTGAGATGTTTGAGAGTGGAGCATGGCAACCGAATGTAGTCAATCAAGGCCATTTGTATCATTGTATCGGTAATTTAGAAGTTACCCCAGGAGAGAGGCCTCGATTCGCTCAAATTTACGTTAACGATCCAGATTATAGTGAATCGGAAGAGGATATCAGGATCGGTTGCATGAAGTTGCCGGGAAATATAACTGAACTTGAACGGCAAAGGTTAAGTGATTTGATCCGTGATTTGCAATCATGGCTTAGACAGTGTAATTCTTATGTTATGGATTTCATGTTAGTGGCTGAACTGCAAAATGTTCAGCAGCAAACATTGGTGATTAAGGCTGACGCAGTGCCAAGGAATCAACACGAATGGCGATATAATGCGCCTGAAGGATTTCGTGAAGTTGTTGTGATGATGGACGATAAGCCTGGATCGAGATATATCGTCCTCAATCGTAGAGATGGTGGTCTCAAGACTATCAATGAGTCAAATAGGGCATACGATCCATTGCATAATGTTCTTTTATTCCCAAACGGTGAAAATGGATGGAACATGCCCGTTCATTTAGATGATCATGAAAATCAGCATCAACAGGGAGGTGGCAATAGACACAATATTTCGATTCGCGACTTTTACGCGTTCCATTTGAACGAGAGGAATCAACAAAGAAATGCGCTATTTCAAGCCACCGGATTGTTCCAGGACTACTGTTGTATGGCATTCGCAAAGATCGAAAATCAAAGGCTAAATTATATAGCTACACATCAGCAACATATCAGAGCTGAATTGTATAATAATATACAGGATGCGATAACAGCCGATGATGCCAATTACAAGCAAATTGGTCGACGCATCATTTTGCCATCGTCGTTCATCGGCGGCCCGAGATATATGAACATTCGCTATCAGGATGCAATGGCTATTGTCAGAAAGTTTTGAAAGCCAGATTTGTTTATAACGGTTACATGCAATCCTGAATGGACTGATATTAAGGATGCACTTTTGCCAGGACAACAGCCAAAGGACCATCCTGATATTGTGGCAAGAATATTCAAAGGATATCTGACAAAAGATAATGGATGATGTGGAAAAAGAGGGAATCTTTGAAGGTATAGTTGCTTTTACATACGTAATTGAATTCCAAAAAAGAGGATTGCCACATGCACATTTGCTGATCATTTTACATAGAGATTGCAAATTGAGATGTGCTGAGGATGTCGACAGCATTGTGTGTGCTGAACTGCCAGAGAATGAGGCACTACGCAACTTGGTGGAAACGTCAATGGTGCACAACCAATGTAGAATGGTAAATCCGAAAGCGCCTTGCATGAAAACTGGCCAATGCAGTAAGCACTTTCCGAAATCTTTTGTCACGAACAATTCCTGGAACGATGGGGCTGTTCATCCCTCATACAGAAGACTGTCGCCTGCAGATGGCGGTTTGGTCGAAAATGTAAACGGTCGACAGGTTACAAATCAATGGGTTGTGCCATACAATCCATATTTGATTATGAAATATCGTTATCATATTAATGTGGAAATTTGTAGCTCAGTGAAAGCCTGCAAATATCTATTCAAATATGCTTACAAAGTTCATGATCGGGCATGATCAATGTCAGGAATAAGGAAACAAACCAAGGAGATGAAGTTGGCAGGTTCCAGGATGTTCGCTCGATTGGATCTAGCGAAGCTTGCTGGAGATTGTTCGATTTTGATCTCAATGAACGCAAACCCAGCGTTCAGAATCTGACGGTTCACTTGGAGAATAGGCAAATGCTCTGTTTTCAGGACACTAGAAGATGTGTCGAAAGAATTGCTAACGCACCACCTCCTAAGACGGAATTGACTGAGTGGTTCAAGCATAATAGGGAAGATGCTTTGAACCCGGATCAAAGGCAATTCTACTGCGATTTTCCTTCGCACTATACGTGGAATAAGAAGGGAAAGAAATGGAATGATAGAAAACAAAAGTTGAGATTCATGACTATTGGACGAGTTTGTAATGTCCATCCAGCATCTGGTGATGTGTTTTATCTCCGAATTCTGTTGCATAATGATTTTTCGTGAGGTAAACAGAGCTTCGCTGATTTGAAAGCAATCAATGGCGTGGAATATGAAACATACCAGGCTGTGTGTTAGCATCTGGGACTCCTTCAGGATGACGCTGAATGGAATAACGCCATGGAAGCTGCAGGAACAACACAGATGCCAGCTCAAATAAGGCAGTTGTTTGTCACGATTCTAGGATTCTGCAATCCTGCCGATCCAAGAGAGTTATTTGAACGCCATTGGGGAATTATGGCTGATGATTTTAGGCATCATCTTCAGGTCGATGATGAAAATTTGATGAAAGCTATTGTTTTGCTCAATATTGAGCAGCTGCTTGAAGTTCATTTCAAATGTTTAACAGATTTCAATTTGCCAATTCCTGAGGAAGAAATGCGGCAACGTGTCTTAGCATTGAACATGAGATTGCAGCTTAGACGGTTGCCACTCGATCGGAGAGAACTATTCCACTTTGATTCATTGGAACAGCAACGTATTGTGGATGAACGTAGGCCAATGTTGACCAAATCTCAGAGAGAATTGGTCGATGGTGTACTCCACTCGATTTCCACTAATGAGCAACTTTGCTCTTTCATAGATGCTCCAGAGGGCACAGGAAAGACATTCTGTTTCAACACTATGTTATCGGCAGTCAAAGCTCAGAGGAGGATTGCTCTCCCTGTTGCCACCAGTGGGATCGCTGCCACTTTGCTGAGTGGTGGAAGGACCTTCCACTCATGCTTCAAGGCTCCATTGGCTCCGGATGTGTTGAGTGTCTGTAACATTACAGGACAAAGTGAACTCGCGGGCCTTATACGCAACACGTCTCTGATTATTTTGGACGAGGCTCCTATGGCACACAGATATTTGCTGGAGGCATTGGACAGAACTTTGAGAGATATCTGTGGTAGTGACCTGCCATTCGGTGGTAAGACTATCGTTCTTGGTGGCGATTTCAGACAGGTGCTACCAATTGTTAGGAATGCTCAAAGAGCGCAAATTGTCGATGCATGTCTGAAAAAGTCCTCGTTGTGACGCCATTTCAGAGTTTTGCTATTACACGACGATAATATGTGACTTCGTATGTTCGGGCAAAACGAAGAGGCTGAAACATACGGCCGATGGTTGATGCAGTTGGGAAACGATGAATTGCCACACGTTGGTGATAATCAGACTGTAAGAATCCCATACCATTTGGTCATGCCACTGGACCGCCAAGCATTGATTGACTGGGTGTTCCCTAATTTGAATGCTTTTTGGCAGAATATCTCCTGGATATCGGAACGCGTTATTCTAACTCATACGAATGCAACGGTCGATGAAATAAATTCACAAGTAGCCAGAATGTTTCCTAGAGAGGAATGGTTGACCGTCAGTGCTGATGCAATAGAGCCTAATCAGCAGAATAATATCGATGTTCCGACTGAGTATCTGAATTCACTTCAAATACCCAGATTTCCCCCACATATTTTGAGGTTGAAAAAGGGTATGCCGATTATATTGCTTAGAAATATAAATCATAAAATGGGTCTTTGCAATGGTACCAAATTGATTGTTGAGAGATTGATTAACGGAAGAGTTTTAGAAGCTAAACTCCCAGGCAGAGAGGAATCGGTTCTCATTCGGAGGATCATGCTGAGACCAAGTGAAGATCTGCTGCCATTCATTTGGCAAAGGAGACAGTTTCCTGTCAATTTGGCCTTCTCCATGACTGTCAACAAGGCACAGGGACAGACTTTCAAGCGAGTCAGTGTCTACTTGAATAATCCAGAATTTAGCCATGGGCAACTGTATGTTGCTGCATCTCGAGTGTTCGATCCTGATGGTATAACATTTGCAATTGATACCACTAACAGAGGAACAACCCTGAATATTGTCTATAATGAAGCTTTGAGCTGATGTATGCATATCTTTAATGCTATCAATAAGCGACGTAAATAATTCGGACGTTGGTGTCCTTTGATTAGTATTGTGAGCTTTGACAGAGTTGTCATTTATGTTCAATGTCATTTAATGTCGTTATGAGCAATAAAAACAAACAAGTATTGGTAAAAATTGTTTTCACTGCTATGTTGCGCAATAAATATCAACAAGTATTGGTAGAAATTGCCTTCACTGCTATGAATATTTGACGTAAATGATTCAGACATTGGTGTCCTTTGATCAGTATTGTGAGCTTTGACAGAGTTATCATTTCTGTTCAATGTCATTTATTGTCGATAATGAGCAATAAAAACCAACAAGTATTGGTAGAAATTGCCTTCAAATTTATCGCTTCTGATAGTGGTGGTAATAAAACCTCTTCATATGCTGAGTCTGGCAAAAAGCTTGGTGCCAATGGCCGGTCAGGGCTAAAGTAATATTGAAAAACGATTCTATTTTCGAAGTAGAAGGATCCGCCATTTGGAGTTCAAACCAGACCACCTCCCCGAGTTGAACTCTGGGCAATATTGACTGTCTATTACTCAATGTCTAAGAGCCTGGAAATTACTGAATACATCTTTGTGTCATATAATTTGTTGTTTTATTATTATAGCTGACCACTTATAGCTAAGCATGTTATCCATATCCATATTAATTTGGCATTTGTATAAACCATTTCAAGTAAATAGGGACCTTTTTTACATTGACGGACATCTTTTATATTAATTATCTATATCTATATATACATATAATGATACACGTTTTACAGTCAGGCAGAAGATGAACTATCTCTTAGAAGTCACTATTCTAGGTGGGAGCACCTAGAATTGTTCATATACTATGCACAAACGGTACAACGAAGAATCTGGTATATCTGGAAGATTTTTTTTACTGTTTTTGGTATCACACAGACACCACGGACTCGCCTCATACTGTAACCAGACAAATATCCAATACAGTCATTTTGTCTTTTACCTGTCTTCTCTTATCATCTGTTTACCCCGGCGAAGCTGGGTACGTCAGCTAGTGAACATAATAGCAACAACAATGCAGGCATTCATGCAGACTTATCAAGTAAGAAAATAGTCGAAAAGGAGAGTGTTTTCAATGCTTCATTAAGTGACAATAACAACAAAAGCTTTGTAACTAACACAGATACAATAAACAATGAGACCACAGATAGAACCAGTTTTGTGGCTACATTGTAGACAAAATACTTGAATCTCCTTGCCTGAAGAATATATTCAGGATCAGGCATGGAGAAAACTAATTTTATTTTGTCTCACAAATGGCGGCGATATTTTTTATGCCTTTAAAAAATTAATTCATGGGAGTCCTATGCAATGTCTGGAATAATGTTCTAAATATGGAAAAGGTTAATATTTATGTGACTGCCTGACTGTCTCTCAACAGCAAGGAGGAAACAAAGAAACAAGCACAGATAATATGCAAAACCCCTGCATATGAAGCAGCATAACACAAAGATAACATCCAAAATAATAATATTTAAATTGAAAACTGACATCCAGAATGCCATGTTATAATAATTGTTTCTACTTTTGGACAAGGCCAGCAATTAACCAGTGTATTACTGGTACTTTATTTTATCGACCCCCGTAAGGATGAAAGGCAAAGTTAACATCGGCGGGATTTGAACTCAGAATGGCAAGGGCTGTAACTCTATGCGTCAAAGCATGGCATCCGACCCTCTACTGATACTGCCAATCCACTGCCAATGTTATAATAATGGTAAGAGAAATCCTTACATGGCCAATACCCCAAAAAGCTAAATAGAAAGAAATTAGACAAATAAAACACGCAAAACTGGCTCTGAAGCACTGAACTAAAAGATGAGATTGAAGGATTTTTAATTGCAGAGGACCAGATTTTACCCACCAGAAACTACCAGAAGTGCATAATGAAACATAAGTAACTGTAAAATATGTGGAAATAGGGAAGAATCAATCAACCACATAGTCTCTGGATACCCCACTCTAGCCAAAAAAAGAATATATCCATAGGCATGATAGAGTTGGGACCGTCATACACTGGAAGTTATCTGTCATCAATACAACCAGAAATACAAACAGAAAAAGATGGTAGTACAAACACACCAGTAAAAGTGTCAGAGAATGACAAAGCAACCATTCTCTGGGATATGCCAATACATACAGACAGAGAGATCAAAGCCAACCGACTAGATATTCTAGTTAAAGACCACAAAGGAAAAATAGATAGAAATAACTTGAATGTGGAAAATGAAAATAGAAACAATACCTATAATAATAGGTGCTCTAGGAATGATAAAAAGACACACAGACAAATATATAGCCAAAACTCCAAGTCTTACAAATATATACAGCATACAAAACATAGTACTATTATGCACTGTACACATATTACGAAAAGTACTATCAATACAATAGAAACAACATCAGCAAAAACGACACTGCTCATACCCAAGGTGCACAGAGCTGTGCTTGGTAAAACAGTAATGAAGTGCAATAAAAAAGAATAATAATAATAATAATAATAATATGAACAGGGGAAATAAACACAAAGGGAATACCGAAATGGCAGAGACAGCTATAGAACAAAATTACAGAGTTGAGGAGAGATGTCTCTCATGTCCAAAATAGATAAGGGAACTGACATCAATCCTTAAAAGTGTACTGGGCTGAGGAAGAAATACAAGGCCAACCTGGAAGCAGACTGGAAAGAAATTGCTGAATCAATCAAGCAAAAGATAAAGACAAAGACACAAAGACTAAGAAGATGCAAAAAAGAGCCAACTTCTTTAAACAAAACGAAATCTTTGCCGAAGATGCCAAAATATTTTACAGAGAGTTAGGTAAGAAAAATATTGCTTGATGAGGTTGAACACTTTTGGGCAAATATCTGGGAAAAAGCTAAAGACCACAACTCCAATGCCACATGAATGGAACAAATAGAAATCCCTGCTTGCACCCAGGAATGGAATGAGATCACCTCACAAGAAATAAAAACAGTAGTCAGCAATATTGGAAACTGGAAATCACTAGGCAGAGACGGCTTGTAGAATTTCTAGCTGAAACATCTGGATGTGCTCCATGAAGCCTTGGCCGCTGAATTCTCCAGGATTGTAGCAACCCAAGAGATTTCTCAAAGTGGATGATGCTGGCACAATGTATCTTCTACTGAAAGATGAATGCACAGAAAATCCAAAAAATTTACAGACCAATGACATGTCTCCCAACGATTTTCAAAGCCCTTACATCAGTAATTACCAACAGGGTCTACAGTTACCTTGTCTGTGGACATCTATTGCCACCCAAACAAAGAGGCTGTAAATGAGAGAGTTATGGGTGCAAAGATAAATTACTTATAAATAGACAGATAACAGAAAACTGCAAACAGAAAAACAAAAACCTGTCAATGGCCTGGATAGACTACAAGAAGGCATTCAACATCATGGATCATGAAGACACTAGAAATGTATCACATAGTACCTGAGATCATAACTTTCCTGAAGGCAATGATGACAGATTGGAAAACTATGATGGTCATTCAACACCACAATGGACTACTGGAATCTAGACAGATCAAGATTAATTGTGGAATATTCCAAGGCAATTCATTGTCTCCTTTGCTATTATGTTACTGTGGAGGACAGACTATGGATATAAAATAGCAACAGACACTACAGTCACCTTCTTTATATGAATTAGATAGCTACCTCTATCACACCCAAGATGAACTTCTTAAGCCTGTACTAAAGCATGAATGAATTAAGAAACTACACTCAATAACAAAAGAGGCAAGAAATTTACGCAAAAACTGAACATGGAACAAGACATACGCATAGAAAATCAACAACAAAGTGCTGCACAGCTAGCTATGACTGTGAAGATCAAAAAAATTCTAAACTGAGGAATTAAACCATGAATGGAAGGCAAAACCCCTACATGGTAGATTCCCAGAATGACTTTTTGGCAATGATATCGATCAGCATGTCTCACTATCCTGGCTCAGAAGTGTTGGTTTGAGAGCAATGACTGAGGGACTCTTAGGTGCTGCGCAAGACCAATATCTAAACACTCAAGCCTATTGACATAGAATAGCAAAAGATGGGACTAGCCTTCTATGCAGAATAAGCTATAAACATGAAGAAATGGTAGATCATATTATTTCCAGGTGTCCAGAGCTGGCAAAAACTGACTGTATAGAAAGACACAACCGCATTGCCAAATATGTACACTGGATGCTCTGCCACTCTCATGACATCCAAACTTTTGACAAATAGTATGAACATCAACTAAAAACAGTCATGGAAAAGGGCAACATATCTAAATGTTAGATATCTGCTATCAAGCCCTTCGGAGCTGTCTCTAGATGGGATTGTGGAGCCAGTTCCGTCATTTGGGGCTTGATACGAACAGATGTATTTGTGTTGTAGTTGCTGCTGCTATTGTTGCAACTCTGATTATCATTGTTGGTGATGCTGCTCTCTTTGTTGCTGTGAATGCTGTTGTCGTTGTTGTTGCTGTTGCTGTAGTTTTAGCTGTTGCTGTTGTTGCTGCCACTGTTGGTGAATTTGCTGCTTTCATCGACTTTGCCTATGTTACTGCTGCTGTTGTTGTTGTTGGCGAATGTGGCCAGTTGTCTGTAGTTGTAGTGGTGATGCTCTTGTCAACGTTTAGATTCAAATACGAGTTGCTACTATGTGACAGTTGACTGGAAGAGGAGAAGTATGTTGCCTCCATTATTTTTACAGAATACTTGTCAGCATGAAAATGGGGAAAATAAAGTTCAAATATTTGGGTCTCTGGCTCAAATATTATGTGGTTTTCCCTTCTTGAGAGACAGGAACTATATCTTATGACCCCTTTCAAACAAAACTAATTCAACAAATAAAATAATGGTTTAAACAACTTAAAACAACAAACTTACAGAAGCTGATATTAATACACCTGTCATGAATGAGAATCAAAATAATAGTAATAGTATTATTATTGTTATTATTATTATTATTATTATGAGGGCAGTGGATTGGAAGTATAGAGTTACGGCTCTTTATGATCTGAGTTCAAATCTCGCCGAGGTTAACTTTGCCTTTCATCCTTATGGGGTCGATAAAATAAAGTACCAGTAATGCACTGGGTATTTGCTGGCCTTGTGCCTAAAGTAGAAATAATAATTATTATTATTATTATCACACTGTAAACGTGGTTGGTGTTAGGAAGGGCATCCAGACGTAGAAAACCCGCCAGACAGTCCTATACAAGCAAGACAACCAATCTTGCCTCAAGTGGGAAAATTCCCGTCCAAACCCATGCAAGCGTGGAAGATGGACGTTAAACGATGATGATGATGATGATGATGATGACCCTTAGATTCTCCTCACCTTTGGGAAATTTGTTGTTTGTTTTAAATGTTTATTTTCTTAGTCTCTGTTATACATTTTATTTTACACAAAGAAAACCCACACTGTATCGTCCTGTATCATCTTTAATGTTACCTTAAAGTGAGTCCTATGTGGCTAATAAAGAAATTATTATTATTGTTGTTGTTGTTGTTGTTGTTGTTGTTTTTGTTATTATCAATGAATTATTGGCTCAAACATAATTACAACTGTGAACTAAAACTATGAACTCAGTTCCTATTCATGCAAATCTTACTTTCAAAACTTAGACCACAGGTACATTCATAACTACTACTACTACTACTACTACTACTACTACTACTACTACTACTACTACAAGAAACTGTCAGCTTATCTAGACTTAATGTTTCAATATTCAGTATTTCAATTTAACAAGCTCAATAATTCAACAGATTCCAGTAAACAAGAGAAATAGTTTTTCTTAAGCTATAAATGAAAGCCTTCCCATGAAATTCTGAAAATATTTCTGTTATACTGTTGTGTCTAGAATTTTCACCATGGCATGGCACTGAGATTCCATACGTAGAGTGGTACTGTGAATTTAGATAAACATTGAAATAGATTTTCAATGCTTCATTTTGTATTGTAATATATTGGTGAAAAATAATCATGATATAGTCATGAAAGAATGTTGCGATTATGTATACATGTGCGTGTTTGTGTATGGTTTTTATATGTGAGTTTCTATATAAATTTATATATATATATATGTGTGTGTGTGTGTATGTGTGAGTATGTATGTATAACATATTTACACATAGATATGCATATACACAAATGACAATGATTATAATTATGATGGTGAAATGGAGTTGAATATCTGGTACTGAAAGTAATGGCAATAATGATGAAAATGAAAGGAATAATAATAATAATAATAATAATAATAATAATAATAATAGTAATAATAATAATAAAAAGAATAATAATTATATATATGTAAATAAATCAATAACTTCACTCCTGTGAAGTAACTTATTAATTCTGAACGCAATTCATTCACCTTTTCTATACCAGTATTTGAGCAGTGTTCCAAATATATAACCTATAATAATATTTAGAAATAATTTTAAAGCAAAATAAACAATATATTACAAGATTAAGGTTTTGGTAAGAACCATTAAAGTAATAGAGTATCAATGGTCAAGCTATAGTTGTGTTGAGTGTAGTTTTATATGGTCTTTTAAGTTGCAAGTTCAATTCTTACTGAGATCAATTTGACTTTTTCTTTATTTTCATCTTTGCACAACCTATAAAATATAGTGTAATGCTGTGGTTGATTTAATCAAATATACGCCTGTCGCTTCAATAATTAGTCCTCAAAATATCCGGCCTGTTACAACCTGTTAGGCAACTGTAGATAAAAAAATATTCAGTGCTGCAGATGAAGAGCCAGGAAGTTCTGACATTTGGAAAACTCATTTTGAGAAGCAACTCATATACAATGAGAATGCTTTAAAAAGAGTTAGACCAAATGATAGAAGGAAAATGTGATGAATACTTTCGATTTAAGGGTAAAGAAGTAGAATGCACCATTAAACAGATAAGAAACCAAAAGTTACCAGGAATAAAGAGGATAACCTCAGAAGTTTTAAGAAAAGGTGGTAACATGATGGTGAAAATTTTGTCACAATTGCTCAATGATATCATTAAAATAGGGAAAGATTGGTAAAAAATGATGGTAACACAAAAAAGAAACAAATGGACCCTGAAAATTACAGAGCAGTTGCACTCTTCTCAATTCTTGGCAAAATCTTCTGCAAACCTGCAAGCCATTAATCAATAGATGCTTAGCAAAAATCAAAAATTCAATGAGCAAATCCAAATGTCTTTAGTCCAGGAAAAAAATCCCCCAATGTGATCTTCATTGTAAGAAAAATAATTGAGAAAGTGAAGAAACACAAGATCCCAGTACATTTCCACTTCATAGATTTCAAATTTGTATTTCAACCCCATATGGAGGGAAGAATTATAGAAAATGTTATTAAAAATAGGAGTTGTCTTGATTACAAAGAAAATGTATGATGCTATGCAATTCAGTTCTTATTGAAGGGCAATTAACTGATTGGTTCCCACTGAAAATTGGCATTAGATAAGGATGCATAATGTATCCAAGTCTCTTCAATATTTACCTAGATATTATGATAAAGGAAATCAAAAGTCTAGACCAAAACTGATAACTTAAGAAGATATAGCTATAAATATCAAATATACAGATGGCACTATTCATGTAAGTACTATTTTTGAAAAGTCCAAGCTTTCTACAGCCAATCACGAAATAGGGTGTCAAAAATAGGGATTGAAAATATTAACCTGCAGAAATGCACAATATTGATGTCAAATCCTAATAAAGAACTAAAAATACACAACCAAAACATTTCCAAAGTGACAGAGTTGAAATTCCTATAGAGTATAAATGAAATCAGTATTTAACCAAAGCAATGAGAGGTACATCTCATTTATATACATTTCCAAACTCAACAGAGATTATTGAGTCTGTTTTATTGTGGCACCTGCACTAGGGAGGTTGTTGTGCCCTTACAACTAAACACAGCTGAAGGATGACAGCTGTATTAAAAGGTGCAGAGTGCTCAAAGTCGATGAGTGGGGAGATCCAGGAAGACTTGGGATAAGGTGAAATTAACATCTTAACTGCATTTCTATAATTAAGTGTGAGTGCGTGTGTGCATGTGTATGTGTCTGTGTGTAATATATGGTGGGTGAGAGAGAAGGATTGGTAGAAAAAAAAATATATATAGTTAGATAGATATAGATATGAAAACATACATTTATATGCAAACTTTTTCAATGTAAGCATAATCCATAGATATCCTCAAATATCCCTAAATACATGCAGGTTGAAATCATAAAAGAACAGAGACTTAATTATAGAGAATATAAGTTGAAAGTTTTATAAAATTTGAGCGTAATATACTTTGAGAAAATCTTTGAGAAAGTTTTTTGAAAGATTTGCAGAAAATATTGCGATAAATTTTGATGAAATGTTTTCGAAAACATTTCCTTCGAGGAAAACGTTTGAGAAAACCTTTCTAAAAAAAATCTAATGAGAGTTTCGAGAAACATTTGGAAGAATTTTAATGTGAAATGTGAAATATTTGAGGAAACATTTCAAATTTCTGAAAGAAAATTGAAGAATACTTTTGGTGAAATTTTTCCATAAAAAAATTTGAAAGAAATTATTTTGTGAAAACGCCTAAGAAAATGGTTGATAAAATTTGGTGTATAACCTTCGAAAATTATTTTACAATGTTTCAGAGAGTATATGTTGAAAGTAGTATCTCGATTAAATTTCGATGAAAGTATTTGTGAAAACATTTCAGAAAAACTTTGATGAAGTTTGGAGGAAAATCTTAGAAAACTATTTTTTTAAATGTTTGAATGTTTTATAAACTTTTGCGTAAAACTTTTCCAAAAGTTTTATCAAAATTATTCAGAAAATATTTCTCAAAATATTGCGACAAATTTTGATGAAATGTTTTCGAAATCAATTCGATAAGCCATTTAAGAAAACTTTGAGAAAACATTTCTAAAGAATTTTGATGAAACTTTGGGAAAAGTTTCCTAATATTTTGAGGGAAATGTTTGAAATTATTGATAATTATTTGAGGATTATGTTGAGGAAACGCTTTAAATTTTTGAAAATATTTTGAGGATGACATTTAGTGAAATTTTAATGAAACTCTTTCTAAATATTTTCATTAAAAAATTTTAAGACAATATTTGTGAAATCATTTCAGAAAATGTTGATTAAACTTGGTGTAAAATCTTCTAAAAATATTGTTTTAAATGTTTGAGTGAATATATGTTGAAAGTTTTATAAAATTTCTGCGTAATTCTTTTCGGAAACTTTAAGGAAATGTTTTAGAAAAGTTATTGAAATATGAGACTAAAATTTTGCGAGAAATTTTGATGAAATCGTATCGAAAACATTTCCATAAAACTTTAAAGGAACGTTCGAGAACAAGTCTTGAGAAAACCATTCTGAAAAATCTTAATAAAAGTTTTGGGAAAAGTTTCGAAAAATTTTGAGAGAAATGTTTAAAAAAAACTTTCAAATATATTTGCGTAATATATTTGAGGAAAACTTTTGGTGAAATTTTGATGTGAAATTTTGTGTGAAATTTTGTTGAAATCTTTTCTAAAACATTTTCAGAAACAATTTGATGAAATTTTGTGTAAAATCTCAGTGAACTATTCTTTAAATGTTTGAAAGAATATATATAGAAAGTTTATGACATTTCGAGAAACATTTTTGAAACTTTTGCAGAAATTATGCGACAAAGTTTGATAAAATTCTTTCGAAGATATTTCTATAAAACTTCACAGAATCGTTCGAGGAAACTTTTGGAGAAAACTTTTCTGAAGAATTTTGATGAAATCTTAGTGAAAAGTTTCGAAGAATTTAAGAGAGAAATGTTTTAAATTATTCAAAAATATTTGAAGAATGTGTTGAGGAAACGCTTTGAATATTTGGTGGAAAATTTGGATGAAAACTTTTCGAATAAGAGTTCGAAGAAAACTTTTGTGAAAACATTTCAGAAAAAGTTTGATGAAACTTTAGTAAAATCTTAATAACATATTTTTAAATGTTTGAAAGAATATATGTTGAAGGTTTTATAAAATGTTGGCGTAATGTTTTTCGTAAACTTTGCAGAAAAGTTTGAGAAAAGTTTTGAAACATTGGCAGAAACTTTTGCAAGATATTTTCAAGAAAGTTTTTCGAAAACATTTTCAAAACGTTAAATGAACTTTTGAGAAAACGTTTCTGAAAAAATTTAATGAAATTTTGGGAAAAGTTTCGAAGTATATTGATAGAAATGTTTGAAAAAGCTTTTTAATATATTTGCAAAATACATTTGGGAAACACTATACATTTTGGAAAATATTTTGAAGATAACTTTTGGTGGAATATTTTAGGGAAAATGTTAATGTGAAATTTTGTGTAAAAATTTGATGTAAATTTTTTAAAACTTTATGACACCATGACTGGGTAGACCACAAAACATGGGAGTATTCCATGCATAGGAAGAAGCAGAGTGGGTATACCGGTAGTAAAACCTTAAATGTGACGCTTGGTGATTTCAGCTTTTATTCGGCAACTATATATTGGCTTGCCGAATACAAGCCAAAATTGCTAGGCTTCAGAGTCAGGTCTTGACCTTCTACTCTCTCTCTCTCTATATATATATATATATATATGTGTGTGTGTGTGTGTGTGTGTGTGTGTGTGTGTATGTATGCATGTTTATTTCTCTCTATCACTCTCTCTTTCTCTCTTTCTCTCTTTCTCTCTCTCTGTGTGCAAGTGTATATACCAATTATTTTAAATGTCATATTTAAGTAATTTATAAAGTCATTTATAAAGTCATTTATAAAGACAGTTGCTTATGTACCCCATAAACAATATGTTCTGCAGGGTAGCAGTTCCTTAAGCGTCAGCAACGCATTCAATACTAAAGTTAGGGTTAGTGTAGAAAATCTATTTCAAAAGATCTTATCCAAATTATGCAAGCATGGGAAAAATGAACATAAAAATGACGATCATGATAATGATGGTGTTGATGATTACTCCAATTCACATGTAGAAAATTAGAGATGAATAGAATTTAAAATGAAAACTATTTATTGTGAAATATGTCATAGTTTATATAGATAATATGGAAATGTAGGATGAAAGATAGTATGTGTAAATGAGGAATGGTCAGTAATTTGAGGATATAAGATAGAAATGCATAAGAGATTGCATGTGAGGATGGTTAGGTTATTGATGCAATGGAAAATAGCAGTAAAAGAAAATTAACTTGTTGTTTGTTTACTTCCAAAGGCATTTTTGTTCCAAAGGTCACGCATTAGCCTTTTCTCTTCCGACAAACTAATTAAAATAAAATGTTTGCGTTAGGTTAAAGTTGTTGTTTATCCCAGTTCATCTCTGTTCAATCAGACCTATGATTGTAGGCGTACTTTCTGTGACAATCCCAATTTTGGTGGGTAATTACATTATAAACAAAAATATGCATAAAATAACAAATACATGCATTCTTACATAGATGAATACCCATAAACAATTGTATAAAATTATACATATTCAATGAATTACTGACATACAAAAATACAAAAATACATACTTATACATATTTAGATATATATGTAGGTTCATTGAAAAACAGGGAAATTGGTAGCTAATGGTTATTTACCATAGTGGTTAAAACACTCACACAGCATCTGAAATATGTTGAGCTCAATTTTTCATAGGCATCTCAGTATATTTGCTGTAAAGTATGTGAAATATAAGGTTTCATATCTCTTGCTTTTTTTTTTGTAATGGTAAGGACATAAAGGGAACAAAACTGAATTTGAAAGATTGATTTGGTAGTAAGAGAGGTAGCTAAAAAAGAGTTATAATGTGAAAATATGTCTTGAAGGATCAGAAAATTGGACAGGAATGTAAATACATTTGATACAATAGAATACATATAGTCATGTTGATGATCATCATCATTTGATACCCACTTTCCATGCTGGAACGTGTTAGATGTGTTGTTACAGTTGAAGTCAGCACTTATTTGAAGTTACTGTTTTTGGTTATTTAAACAAAATTCATGCAGAGAAATAAATAGACAGATGGCTAGCCAGAGCATATCGTAACTCTCTCTCACTATATATATATATATAAATAGACGGATAACATAACTCTCTCTCTATACATATATATATATCACAGAAAAAAGAGAATCAGTGTTGCGACGAAAGGAATTTATTGGACATATTACAATTGTTTCTCAGGCGACCAGCTCGAGGCACAATCGATGTGGTGATCAACCCTGACTCTGAAATCGCGCGGTCCTCGGATACGTCTCAATTCTATGAAGCAGATTTTCCTATTCCAGCATAATATACATACATATATCAACGCCTACGACAGTAAAGAAGAACAGATAGAGACATTTAACGTAGAAGAGAACTGGGAGTTCCTAAAAAATAACTTACTAGAGGCGACGGATGAGGTTTGTGGCTGGAGTAAGACCTCAAGCAGGAGGAGAGTGACTTGGTGGTGGAACAATAAGGTAGATGAAGCAGTCAAGGCCAAGAGACAGGCATGGAAAGAATGGAAGAACGGGGGGAGCAGGGTACATTACATAGAGACCAAGAGGGAAGCTAGGCGACAAGTATACTTAGCTAGGAGGGAAGCAGAGGATAGAAAATTCAAGCATGTTTTACAACGTGAGGACCAGAAACAGGAAGTATTCAAGATTGCGAGGCAGTGTGTCAGAGATAGTTGTGATGTCATTGGAGAGAAGTGTATCCGGAATGATAAAGGTGAGCTTGCCCTCACAAGTGCTGAGAAGAAAGATGCATGGAAGAGTCATTATGATAGATTACTAAATGAGGAGAATGCATGGGAAGAAGAGACCCTACCCCACGTAGACCCTATAGAGGGACCAGCAGTACAAGTCAGCGGCAGCGTAGTAAGTAAGGCAATCAGAGATATGAAGATAGGGAAGGCAACCGGTCCATCGGGTATAGCTGCCGAGATGCTGAAGGCATCTGGGTCTGTAGGTCACACTATAACCACACGTATCGTTAACCAGGTAATACTAGAGGGGGCCATACCAAAAGATTGGTGCAGTAGCATCATTGTCAACTGCTACAAAGGTAAAGGCGATGCACTAGATAGAGGAAACTATAGAGGTATAAAGTTGATGGACCAGGTCATGAAAGTAACAGAAAGAGTTATAGCACAGCTGATTAGGGACCGGGTGAATATAGACGAGATGCAATTTGGGTTTGTACCAGGGAAAGGCACCACTGATGCCCTCTTCCTTGTGAGGCAATTACAGGAAAAGTACCTAGCTAAAAGTAAGCCACTCTACTTGGCATTTGTCGACCTTGAGAAAGCCTTTGACAGAGTTCCACGTGCAGTAATCTGGTGGGCTCTTAGAAAACTAGGAGTAGATGAATGGCTTGTGAAAGCGGTACAAGCCATGTATAGGGGAGCAGTCAGCAAAGTTAGGATTGGCAATGAGTATAGCGAGGAATTTAGCGTACAGGTTGGGGTCCACCAGGGCTCTGTTCTTAGCCCTCTCCTGTTCATCATAGTCCTGCAGGCAATAACGGAGGAGTTTAAGACCGGATGCCCATGGGAACTCCTGTATGCTGATGACCTCGCACTCATAGCTGAATCTATGGTAGAACTAGAGAATAAATTCCAAACCTGGAAGCAGGGACTAGAGAGAAAGGGCCTCAAAGTCAACATGACAAAGACTAAGGTCCTTATAAGTAGACGAGAAAACAGAACCCAGATCCCCTCAGGGAAATGGCCTTGCTCAGTATGTAGGAAAGGTGTAGGTAGGAACTCCATTCTCTGCCCCAAATGCAAACAATGGGTACACAAGAGATGTAGCGGGATCTCAGGAAGCTTAATTAAGAATGTAGGATTCACATGCAGCAGCTGTGCTGAAACAGCAAGCAAACAGCCACAGGAAACAAGTACCACCAATCTCTGGGAGGGCCCTGTAGAAACAGTAGACAGCTTCTGCTACCTAGGTGACCGAATTAGCAACGGAGGTGGGTGCTCAGAAAGTACAATAACTAGGGTAAGAACGGGATGGAAGAAGTTTAGGGAACTACTACCACTGCTAGCTGCAAAAGGCTTCTCCCTCAGAATGAAAGGCAGACTGTATGATGCGTGTATCCGAACAGCGATGTTGCATGGTAGTGAGACCTGGGCGCTGAAGGTGGAAGACTTACGTAGATTAGAGAGAAACGAAGCCTGCATGCTCCGATGGATGTGTAACAGTAATATACGTGAACGACAAAGCATAAAGGAATTGAGAGAGAGACTGAGCATAAGAGGAATCAAATGCTGCGTGCAGGAGAGGCGGTTACGCTGGTATGGACATGTGATGCGTATGAAGGATGACAGCTGCATAAAAAGGTGCAGAGCACTAGAAGTTGATGGAAACCGCGGAGTGGGGAGACCCAAGATGACTTGGGATGAGGTGATAAAAGCCGACCTTACCCAACTACACCTCTCAAAGTCAATGACACACGACCGTGACTTCTGGCGTCACGCAGTAATACAGGGTACCCGACCTCCCATGGGTACATGCTGAAGCATATAAACAATATGCCCCCCCCCCCCCCCCACCGCAAGGTGGTCGTGGAGGTGCCACGGCAAAAAAGCACCCAGCCCACACTGTAAAGTGGACGTGTAGGCGCCACGAAAAAGCACCCAGCACTCACTGTAAATGAGGTTGGTGTTAGGAAGGGCATCCAGCTGTAGAAATCAAGCCAGATCAGTTCCTGTATGAGCAAGGCATGGTAAGCCGACCAGACACTGCCCACAACAGGACAACCCGTCTAACCCATGCTAGCGTGGAAGAACGGACGTAAAACGGTGATGATGATGATGTGATGATGATATATATATATATATATATATATATATATATATATATATATATATATATATATATATATATATATATATATATACATAATATACATACACGGACAGGGTAGTAGGGGAGGTATGGTTACTGCTAAGGAAAATCTGCTTCGTAGAATCAAGACGTATCCAAGGACCGCACAATTTCAGAGTCAGGTATGATCACCACATCTATCATGCCTCGAGCTGGTCGCCCGAGAAACAATTGTAATATGTCCAATAAATTCCTTTCGTCGCAACACTGATTCTCTTTTTTCTGTGATATCATACTCTGCTCTATGAGAGCATCGAGTGCTCATATGGCCTACCGCATACAGACGCTAGTGAGATTGGGTTGCAGAAAGTTCAGGGAGCTACTACTGTTACTAACTACAAAAGGTTTTCCCTTGAAAATGAAAGGAAGACTGTATGATGCATGTATACAAACAACAATGTTGCACAGCAGTGAGACCTGGGCTCTGTGTGCTGAGGACCTGTGAAGAATGGAAAAAAATGAAGCATCCATGCTTCGCTGGAGGTGCAAAAGCAATATACATGAACGACAAAGTATAAATATATTGCGTGAGAAATTAGGCAAAAGAGGGATCAGTTGTTGCGTGTAGGAGAGGAGATTATGTTGGTATGGACATGTGATGTGTATGAAGGATGACAGCTGTATAATAATAATTGTTTCTACTTTTGGCACAAGGCCAGCAATTACCCAGTGCAGTACTAGTACTTTATTTTATCGACCCCGTAAGGATGAAAGGCAAAGTTAACCTCGGCGAGATTTGAACTCATAATGTAAAGAGCCATAACTCTATGCTCCAAAGCATGGTGTCTGACGCTCTACCAATACTGCCAATCCACTGCCCCAGCTGTATAATAATAATAAAGTGCAGAGTGCTCAAAGTCGATGGTAGCCATGGTGTGGGCAGACCTAGGAAGACTTAGGATGAGGTAATAAAAGCTGATCTTGCACAATTACACCTCTCAAAGGCAATGACACAGGACCGCGACCACTGGCGCTATGCAGTTTTACAGAAGGCCCGCCCTCTATTATTCTTCCACTGAGGCTTAACCTAATAGGCAACACCTTCCTCAACCTTCTCTCCTCTCATTCACCTCCCTTAGCGGTAACCATACCTCCTCTACTACCCTGTCCGTGCATGTATATATATATATATATATATATATATATATATATATATATATATATATGTATATATATATGTATGTATATTATGCTGGTACCTCAAATCATCCAGCCCACACTGTAAAGTGATCGTGTAGGTGTCACAACAAAAAGCACCCAGCTCAACCTTTCAATGTGGTTGGCATTAAGAAGGGCATCCAGCCGTAGAAAACCAGCCAGAAACACTCCTATATGAGTGAGACATGGTCACTAGACCCAACTTGCCTCTAAATGGGACAAACCCGTCTAATTCATACTAACCTGGAAGATGGATGTTAATCGAGGATGATGAGGATATATATATATATATATATGCATAGAGAGAGAGATATATATATAGAGAGAGAGTACCTTATTTAAATCACTGAAAGGGAGATCATTAATACATACATACACATCAACTAGTAATGGGAACTCTTTAAAAGCCTACTTGTGGCATTTATGTTAGGTGTTCTCCTGTCATGGTGGAAGCTTTCCCTCATGGAGGGACATGCATGCTATGAATAATCTTTCAGTTACCTTGAATGTACTCACACCAAATTACTCTCCCTCCATTTCTTTCTCTTCTCTTTGTGCTACAAGTATCATCAGTAGTGCAAAGTTTGCTACGTGTATGATTAATTGTTCTTGAATTTGTGATTGTCTGCTATTGTCGTTGTGTTTGTTTTGTTTTTCTGGGCTGGTTCTGGTTATTGTAGTGCTGGTGGTTTTGCTTGTTGTGTTGGTGTCTGAGTTATGGCTGTGTATAGTGTTTGTTTGGCTGGTTTTCTAGAGTGTGTGTTGGTGAGCATGCTGGAATGGTTGAGGATGTAATTTTTTTATATTTCCTTTTTTGTTCTTTAGTCTTTTGGAGTTCCTCATCTTCCTCGCCATGAAAAGAGGATGTTGCTGTGTCTGACTCATTTGACTCATATAGGTGGTGTGTGTGTGTCAGTGTGTTTGGAAGAAGGGGTGAAGGAGAGGTGAGTTGGGAGTCCCCCTGTGGGATTTTTTATGATTCTTGCAGTAGGTTCTGTTGCTACTCTTCTATTGCTGGATTTGCTGGTACTGATCCTACTGCTGCAGCTACTGATGCTGTTGTTGTTGTTGCTGATGTTTCTGATGTTGGTGCTGATGCTGCAGTTGTTTGTTTTGCTGTTGGTACCACTGCTGTTGTTGTGGAATTGTGGGTCCTGGCAGTGGCAGCAATGTGACCCTGTTCCATGTCTCATTTTCTATAACATTTATGACGAACAGTTCAGTAGTTTTGGCAGTCGTTGCTGTAAATGTATAGTTGTTATTGTTGATGTTATTACCATTTTTATTGTTGTTGCCATTTGTGTTATCGTTGCTGTCTGTGTTATGGTTATTCTTTATTTTTGTTTCTGTAATAGTTTTTGTTGTTGCAGTTGGTGGTTGTGTTAATGTTGTTGTTTTTTGTTGTGTTTGCCTTATTTCATTATTCTTTTGTGTAAAAGTCTTTAAAGGAGGGAAGTTTGACTCATAATTTTCACTTTCAGAGTTGTTATTGTTGTTGTTCTTGCTGCTGCTGTCATTCTTTAAAATGTGGTTCTTTAATCTTGTGGACAGCCCACGGGGTTATTATTGCTTCTGTTGGTGGTGTCTTTAGGGGAGCTGATGACAGCGGTGACGTTGGTTGACAGCTGGCTGTTCTTCCTTTTGGAAAGAGAGCTTTTGAATACAACAGAGAAATATTTATCATGCACCACCTTATTTTGAAGAAAATTAAATGTTGTGTTCAGAAAACAAACAAGTTTAACCCATAGGAACTACAGACAGAAACAGAACTAACTAGCTCATGAAGATCCTGGTTAGCTAATTATGAAACAGTAGCAAATATTAAAAATATAACGTTGTATAATAATTTAACACATTTTTCTAGACATCCAACAACAACATCAACAACAACGACAATAATAATAATAATAATAACTTTTTCTACTTTTGGCACAAGGCCAGCAATTATTCTAGTGCATTACTGGTACTTTATTTTATCGACCCTGTAAGGATGAAAGGCAAAGTCAACCTTAGTGGGATTTGAACTCAGAGCATAAAATGTCATAACTCCTATGCATTGTGTCTGACGCTCTACCGATACTGCCAAACCAATAATAATAGTAAAGAAGTAAAAGAAGAAAGGAGATGAGCTGCACGCAGTGTGCATTAGCAGTGAGTTTATGTTCAATTGTTGTTCTTATTTTGGCAAATTCGCTTATTCCATCTTTTGGATAAGATTATTACATATGTGAAAGAAAGGAATCTCTTTCACAAATGGATTCGGCAAAAGACTTTTTCAAATTTTTGAAGTATTAATTTCTCAAACTTTTAAAGTACTAATAAGCTGCACGTTTTCTAAAAATGGTGAAGAGAAAGAACAAATTAACTATACTATAGATAGTATTACCTCCCTTTCTGTTAAAATTAACTTGACAAGATATGATAGCAGTCCCAGCATCTTCAAGGGAATAGGCAACATAAATCTATTCATAGACTGATGTTGCTGATTATGGCATTGTCAAAACAAGCAGTAGGAATCAACAAACAAATCCAAAATGAACCACATCACCCACAACAACAACAAACCGATAAAGAAAATCCCTAACACTAACAGCAGCAATGACATCCACACCACCACTGAAGCTACTACAAATACATTTGAAAAAAAGTAACAATTTGAAACAGCACGTCCTTTAAACCCCATCAGCACTGCAACTGCATTAGCAGTAGCCCTAATAATAATAATGGTCTCTCTATTGGCCACTAGGGCCATGCACTCCCTATCAAAAATGTGCTTTACCCTGATGACCAGGTAATTTTAGGTAGAATTCTGAACCAACAAAAATTGTTTATGGGAAAAGGAAAAATGAAAAATAATGCATCGAATTGTTTGTACTATGGTTAATCAGGAATGCATCCACCAGGAAGGGGCCAGCCTGAGATCGAAGTCATCAACTTGCACAAATTCTGGATGGTCACTTGAACAGGGACTGCCCCAACGCAAGCCCTCCAAGTTCACCACCACAATCACCACAAAAAGGAAAATGTAAAATGATCAAATGGATCTGGGAAGAGTGTAAAGAAGTAATATATGCTTATTACTATGCATTAGGTAAGCAGGAGAAACACACTAAAATGTTCTTACAAAATATGGAGAACACTAAGTCTAGATAGCAGACCTTATTTGGATGAAAACAGGATAGCAAATGTTAGGAAAGATATATTAAGAAATACCAGAATCACAGATAAGGAATTAATTGTAATCAAACACACAGTGGAAAATGATCTAAGTATAAGGCAGGAAGGAAATGAATCAAATTATGAGAGTAGCCAGTCAAAAGTCTTAATTGAATGGTTGTTATCTGACCAAATCTCACAAAGGATTGAAGAAGGCAGAAATTCTAATGAACCTGATGAAAATAACCGGGAAAGTAGGACAGCATTAATTTGAAGACCAAGTGTTTGCTGAATAATACAGAGAGTCTATGACGAAAGTGAACAAGAAAATTCTGAATAAGCTAGCAGTTGTAAGACATAAATATGAAGGAAAGAGAACCACTTCAAAAAGTCTTAAATATAAACCAAAATAAAAACAAATAAAAATTGGTAATCATGCAGCAAAAGGAATTATTAATGATAATTTACAAAAGAGCCTTAAATTACCCAAATAAAGGCAAAAGCATATTCAGTTAACCATTTCGTACTGACCCATTTGAAACTACCCCTGGTTTAATGATACAAAACTGTTTGTTTTAAAGTGTTTGTATTCATTGAAAAACATTCAATTGTAATTTAATTTAAGAAACTTTGCTAAGTTCTGTTCCATAAACCAGCATATTAATGGGAAACTTATTTATATTTCTAAATCCTTTCAAATTTTGAATTATTTTCAAAATTATTTGAAAATAAAAGGCAATGCTTATTGTAAGAAATATGGTAATGCAAGGCATGGAAAAGTAAAAGAGTAAAGGAGTAAACAAAAAGAAACCGATTTCTTTTTAGGAAATGCTATTATACTCAAAGATCCATCGTAATCTCAAAATTTCTCCTAAGTTTATCATTTCTATAGCTGTTCATTTCCCATCTATTTCAAGAAAGCAAGCAGAATAAATTATCTTAATATCCAATGAGGGAGTTATACATATTGAAAGATATAAAGTATGAAATGGATTTCATAATTCAAAATATGATTAGTTATCTAATTGTATCACGAATTTAACTATCTTCCAAAATTTGCCAACATGAGTTCAAACAATAATCTTGAATTGTCCATTAAATAATGCACTAAACAGCTGAATTATACTATTAATACATATCATTACACGTTGACAAAAACTGAGGAATAACAGAAACTATGTGGATGTCTATGTAAACAGATATATCAAATATGTAAACATGCAATATTATTTATGTATTTCTCTGTTGATTGAGCAAATGACGAATACACTTAATCAATTTTTTATTCATTTTAGATTCCTTTTGAGTCATTAAAAGAATTATGTTAAAATAAGAAATGTCATCACTGTTTAATGTATATTTTCTATACTTGCATGAGTGAGACAACTGCCATGTGCTGAGGCCAAACTGATCAGGTGACTAAATCTTGAAAGTATGCTTCATTTTGACTTGATTTCTATGGCTGAATGCCCTTCCTAATCTCAACCACTTTGCAAGGTGTTCTGGTTTTTATGATTGGATGCCCTTATTCATTAAAGATAGAGACAGTAAAATATTTCTTGTAAAGCAACCTGTTAAAAGAGAGAGGACTTGTTATGCACTACATGGGAGGCCAGAAAATAATTAAGTACTTAGAAGAAAAAACTGTATGCTAATGATAAATAGAAAGAATTTAAGATTAAAATAAAACAGGAACAAAATGATTATTTACTGAAGAAGAGGCGTGGTAATTGTGAATTAGACAATTGTGGAAAATAAAATTATAGTTCTATTTAATCTTAATATTTTTATAACCTCATTTATTTACACATTACTAAACAGTTTTGTAGTAGAGGTGTGTGGCCTAGTGGTAAGGGTGTTGAACTTTCGATCATTATGTCAGGGGTTCGATTCCTGGACTTGGTTGTGTGTTGTGTTTTGAGTAAAACACTTCATTTCAGGTTACTCCACTATTCTCAGGTGAAAATTAGTACCAGCTGTAACTGGGGGTGTAAGGGGGAAGTCTTGTACTCTCAGTCACCTCACACCATAGAAACCAGGATAACCAGCAGCCTCATGAGGTTCCCTGCTTGAGATAAACTTTAGAATTTTTGAAAACGTTTTGTACACATGAACATCTTTTGGATGCATTTAAATAAACATTATCTATTGATTGATCTATTGTTTCGTTGGTACACACAATTATACATTATATTTGTTTCCTGTATGCTGATGTCCTAGTCTTTGTACCTGAATCTGTGGAAGCAAAATTCCACATATGGAAGAAAAACCTAGAATAAAAAGGTCAAAAAATAAACTTAGTGAAGACTAAAGTATTAATAGGTATGAAAGATGACAGGAACCTTATATCATCAAGGAATGGCCTTGTTTTATACTTTTGAAAAATCTGGGAGATATTTTACATGATTTAAACAGTGTAGTCTATAGACACATAAGAGATGTGGGTTTACCAGCAGGTTAACAGAGAAGATAGACTTTAAATACAGTAGATGTACTGGAGAAGCACTAAGAGTACACTTGAAATAGTTTGCCTCAATTGCCTGGGAGGTTCTATAGATGTAGTTGACTGTTTTTCTTAACAAGTTGACCTAATCAGCAGTGGAAGAGCAAGCACTAAAGTATGGTTGCCAGAGTAAGAACAGGCTGGAAGAAGTTTAAGGAGCTAGTACCTCTGCTGACAACCAAGGCTGTATGATACCTGTATGATGCGTGTATGCAAATTGCAATAATTGTTTCTACTTTAGGCACAAGGCCAGCAAAATACACAGCAGTGAGACATGGGCCTTGACAGCAGATAGAAATGTAGAAGGCACACTTCAGTAGGTGTATAATGTTGCATGAAAAAACAGTAGCATAAGCACACTGAGGAGAAAGCTCTATATGAAAGGAGACTGATGCAGTGTGCAAGAGAGAAAGCTGTGATGGTGTGGATATGTAATGCACATGGAAGGTGACAGCTGCATAAAGAAATGTAGAGATATCTCAGCAGATGGAACCCATAGAAGAGGTAGAGCAAGGGAAGCAAGAGATGAAGTAGTTAAAAACTGACCTCAGGAAGCTGAAGCTCATGACAGAGATGAAAAGGTACTACAACGATTAGGAATACATAGTACTAAAGAAACCAGGCCTACCATCATAAAAATGCCCTGAGCCCCTGTCCCGTCAGTCCTTAGAAACTATTCTCAACATTACTGTACGCACCCCACTCTACACATGATCAACCCATCCCTCCTCATACTATCATCACTGCATCAAATTCCACCACATCTGTCTTACACTCATGCCATACTTTCTCAACTATCTCTTACATCTCCAATGAAAGTTACACGCCTGTCATATACTATGATATTGAAATATTCACTTTCCTCTTTTGTGACTCACCTATGATATACATATAATTCTTTCTTAATTCTCCCAAACCATTCTCACTCTATAAACCCCTCTCCCCCCACACACACATGCACGCCCAAAGAATAGAGTGGCCCCTCAATAAAGTCACAAAACGTCAATCACAAAACGTCACAGGTGTTGGTGCCATGATATAACGGACCCAGCACACCATGTAAAGTGGTTGATGCTAATGAAGGCTTTCAGCCATAGAAACCATGCTAAAAATAACCTCCAGTCATGACATTCTAACCTCTATAGGGCTGATGTCAGAAAAAAATGCACCCAGTACACCCTGTAATGTGGTAGCTGATAGGTGATAGGAAGGGCATCCAGCAGTAGAAGTGATGTTTAAAAAGGTTTGAAAGGACTTAGTTGTGTCAAAGCACAATTATCTTTCTAGTGCTGGTGATCTACGTGATAAATGCACCAGAACACTTTGTAAAGTCTTTGGTGATAGGAACAACATCCATCTATACAAAACCTGCAACAAAAGAGCCAGGCAAACATTTCAGCAACCTCCCTAACAGAATAAAATGCACTCAGAATAAAATGCACTCAGTGAACTTTGTAAAGCAATAATTGTAAACAAGATATCATCCCTTGGTGCAACTGAGAGGTCAGTAGCTCTGGTTATGTATTGATTGGTCGTTGATAACCTGTCCAACTCATACTAGCATGGAAAATTAGTGTTAAATGATCCTGATTCACTGTGCCTATAGAATTGACAACACCACTGCCCTTACATCAAGCCACTTCCCCCACTAACTGACTACAAATCACTCCTCAGCTACCACTCTTCTACCTTGTCCCTGCAGAAGACAATCTCTCTCTACCAGTACCTATAGTTAGATCCTTCCATGTACACTATTTTTCCCTCCTGCCCCTCCTCTCTTCTACTTGCACATGCAACATTATGAGGTTCTTCCTCTGCAGGTCCATTTCTTGCCTCAACTCCTCTCCTGGACCCCCCCCCCCTGATCCCAATGCTACCCCCCCCCCCCCCCCCCATGCAGCTTCATCATCCACACCATCACCCTCATCAAGCACAATGGCTGCTCATTTAATGTTGGGCATCCCTTCCCTTCAGCAGCACCTCTTCAGGCCTTGCCTATGGGCAATGTTACACTCTATGTAAGGCTTTCTACATTGGACAAACAGACCATCAATTGGCTAACCAATTCACAGAGCATCTGGGTTGACAATCCATCTCTGGTTTCCCAACATCTCCATTCTGCCAGACATTCCGCATGCCTGACTCCTGTCTCAGATCCTGCACTGGATCTGTAGATTCATGCTGACACAGGGTATAGCAGCTTATTTTTCTCTATAAATATTTACCCCCATGGTCTGGATGCTTCAACAGTCATCCTTTAATCTACTTTTCTAACTGCACTATTTCTATGTCTCCTACATGTACTCACCAACACACATGCCCATCTCTGCTCCAAATGGAAATACATACATACATACTTAGATGTATTACTCATACAATAAAACACTTTAACACATAAACTAATAAACTGACACGTAGAAACACATACTCTCACAAATACAAATCAGCACATGTATTCACACATGCATTCTCACTTAACATCGTATATTGTTGTATTGCTATGGTTATATAATTGTCATTATATGTTTATTTCCACTCAGGTTATTTCACCTTTTGGAGTTAGGTTATATATATTTTTCATATTTGTATTTACATTTGATACACTCATACACACCTCATGCATATACGATGTTAATGCCCCCCAGGCATACATAAACACATTCTTGAAAAATGTATGAACCACTCCAACAACACATTCACAAGAAAAATTAAATAAAACGCATGAACTCTATATATAGAGAGAGAATGCTTTTCTGTAGAGGAATGAAAGAGACCACAGTTAAATAAGGTACTCATTTCATTAAGTAAAGAGTGTACACACCGTATTTCCTGTTGTCGAAGATGCTACTTTTTTCCTAAAATAAGTCTTAAAAAATCTACCATGCATCCTGGAGACCGAAGGTTTTTATTATTTTTCTCAAAATTTTTGGTTGTCAAAATAAGGGTGTGTCCTCGAGGACAAAATGTCTTCAATGCCGGGAAATACGGTAATTTATGGAAATGACCTTTTCTCACTAGTACTGTTTCAGTTGGATGATGAGAGATAAAGAGAGTGAGATTCACACACACATATATATATAAGTGGACATTTATGTATGTTGGTATATAAATATATATGTATTTACATGCACTGACATATATTCTTATCATGAAAATACAGAGTTTTACATTTGTATTTATAAAATTAATCAAACGCATCTAGCTGTGGAGATACTTTTATACATAGGAAAATAAAAACGCACATACTTCCATATGTCCTTACTGTATGAGTTGTTGGTTGTTTGAAGTTATATTGAATTTAACATAACTCTAATCGAATAATATTATCTGATGTTGACATTTGGGTGTGAAGAACACTTCTTTGTGTGTGTGTGCACCCACATGCATGCATGCATATAGACAGGGTTGTTCTTGCTTTGCAATAATTCCATTTTAACTTAAAGCTTTAAACCTTCTATATTATATTGATCGAATATCATACCTCTTCTTCAAATGATGTAAGAATTCAACTTCCTTGATTTAAAGTGATGCAGTATCAGCTCTTTCTATGTATATGTATATCAATAGCAGAGTGTGTTTTTTCATGCATTCATATGTACATACACATATTTATATAAAATATGATTGCTTTTGATTTGCTCACATATATGATCACCTTTTGCACCCTTCTTTATATATCTTAAATATGCAGTGCCTCTTTATCATGGGCTTTCAAGATGACAGTCATACATCAATATGGCAAGACCTAAGAACAAGTGGTCCTTCAACATATATATATATATATATATGGTGGCTGCCAACTCGTTTTCGAGTACGGCCACTACTTTATATCCATGTAGGAGAACCCCTACCGATGCGCTGAACGAGTATGACTTTTTAGTCCAGCCAGCGACTTGAAACCTCTGGTACAAACACTACACTTGTGACAATTATTGACACATAGTGCTGGGCCCATGGTACCATGTGACGACAAGTGCAGAGAGATCTCCAGATATGTATGTTTGTATGTATATATATATATATATATCTATATATCTATATATATATATATATATATACATACAAACATACATAATAGCTGCAACTCGATTTTGAGTAATGCCGTTGCTTGATCCTTAAGCACGAGCATCACGGATGTGGCTTTTTAGTCCTGCAAGGGACTTGCCTGTGGCTAGCAATACCATGCATCACAAAAAATGTCACATATCAAGTGATGAATGCGCTTGAAGCTTTTTTAAGTGAGAAAAGGCTTTGCACGTGGCCACTCTCTCTGAACATTGAATGTATTTGTCCAAAAAGAAGAACTGGTATGCAACATTGGATGCAAACAAAATCACAGGTTTTATATCAGAGTTATCTTCTCCTAGAGAGATGTCTTAATGAAGACTAGGGGTCTCTTGCTGCACAAAAAAACCCTATTGGATGGCCATTGACTCTCCTGAGATCATCCACCCTTTGATGGGTTTTATTTTTCATCCTGAAGGGTGTCCAAAATTACTCTCCTCACCAAGCAAGCTTGGTGTGGTTTCCAGTCACTGACAACCCAACCATGCACAGGTTGCACTGAGTTACATGTTACCAGTAGTGCTGAAGAGTGACCTGACACATATATACATACATACATGCAGGCAGGCATGCAGGCATGCATGGATACATATATACATACATATATACATATATGGAGAGAGAGAATCATAGAAAAAAAATAGAGATAGAAACAGGGAACGAGGGGAAACTATTGAGAGAGAGAAAAAGAGAGCAGAAGTAAGAATTGAAGAGACAACTGTTTAATTTTACATTTGTCTGAAGTTTTGATACTTTCTTAAATTTTATATGCAATAAATATACAATAATCTTGATAGAGTCATGTTATATTTTATTTTATGAGTGCATAACGCTCCTTATCAATAATTTGTTAAGTTAAGTATTATTTAAAAATGGCACTTTGTGAAAAATAATTAGAATTTTAAAGTAGCATAGCTTAATGGTTAGGATTATAATGTTGTTGGTTCAATTCCTGGACAGGCTGCTGTAATGTGTTCTTGAGCAAAACATTTTATTTCATGTTGTTGCAGTACACTCAGCTGAGACAAGTACTAGCAGTAGCTGGGGAGTTAAACCTGCAATAAACTGCCGTCCTATGCAGGAAGAATCTTGTACTTGACCTATGCAGGGAGAGTTTTGTACTTGTCCTATCCAGAGAGAGTTTGGTATTTTCAGTCATGTGATGCCCAAGAAACTGGGGATTAGTGCCAACCTGATGAGCCTTTATCTTAGAATGGGCTTTAACTTGAAGAGGCTTATAACTCCTAAGTCAGTAAGAATTGAGTATCAGTGAATTGGTGAAGAGGGGATTGTTCACCTACAAACTGGGAATTGAGCTTGGTTCAGTCCATTGGGGTACGGATTAGATTTATTCTATTGAATCCTACCTTTCCTTGGCATCACTAAACTAGCAATGATGCAGAAGGCAAATAATTTGTTAGCAAAATTATGGCAGCATAATTTTTCCTTAGCCCAATCTGACAAGTTCCACCCCACTTGGTAAGTGAATGAGGTCTGGGATCTTGTCCATCAAACTCTATGCTATTCTTCCTCAATCATTGCAGATTTACTTTAAACTGATCAACTAACCTCCAGTTTTTCTTTCTATATAAAATATCCTTAAAGTTGATGCAAATTCTAAAAAATATTCCCCAAATCTAGCTCACAGATAGATTGAGACTTACCTGTAAGAAAGTTATAAATGTGATGTAGAAAGAATGAAAGTTCTATTGAAGGGGAGAGAGAGAGAGAAGAAAGAAAGAGTTAACAAGGAGATAAAACAAATATCATTTACAGCCTTGACATTGGATTTAAACACTCCTTATGATTAGATGTTGTATTTAAAAAGAGTCCAGTCATCTATTATACTTTAAACTTAGGGCATTTGACAGCAGGCAGACATTTTTTCACTACAAAGAATTTCTTCCATGCATAATTTTATAAAATCACTATATACAGTATTCTAAAAATGTCACTACATACAAAGTTCTTTAGTCCTACATAACCAAAGTTCTATAGTGGTACTATATATGAGATACTGTAGTGTTTTTTGTTTTTTTTCTTACTCTATATATTTCTTTATTTTTTTATTGCATTAGTCAGAGGATAAGGAGCAATGTTCCTTAAACTTTTCAGGGCTCAGCTGACTGCTAGGAGAAAGTTATTCTCAAACCAAGAACCGTGTCTGAAAGCTTTAAATAGAGGAGAGTCTGCAAAAGGCACCTAAGTACCATGTTAAAATGGTATTAAACGAGGTGATAGGTCTACCCTCCAGGTAACACAGTGTATAGTGTACTATAATATCAGTCTGTACGATATTGGGTCACACTATATAAACTATAATATTTGTCACTATGTTTATATAAAATGTGTTATAACTGCTGGTGAATAAAGATATGACTGTACCACCCCTTACGGAGTTATTATAAAATAGTCTATAAATTTGATAAATAATCACCATTTCTCTAGGATGTGATTTCAGCTTAGATCTACAATGTAGTACTGCTCTCACATCTGGGGCAATGCTGTTGTTGCTCACACTAGTATCCAAGACAACATTCCAGAAAAAGTTACCCTTTTAAACAGTTAAAAGTCACTCACTGACACTCATCAACTTCTAGCTCACATATATAGTTTTCCATCTCAGACTCTTCTAAAAATACATTAGTACAATGATATTTTCTCCTTTGCGCTTATTAAACTCATGCAACCACAACTCATTCCTTTCTTCTCCTCTCATCACTGATGTTGTGTCCAACCTTCAAATCCCAGCACTAACCCATGCTAGTGTGGAAAATGGACGTTAAACGATGATGATGATGATGATGATGATGATAATCACAATACCTAGTTTTTCTTGCCCTCAGGAACTTGCTCCTTTCTCATGTCTTTCCCAAAAGGGTGGACCTGTACCAGTTTAATAGAAGGTAAATGATATTGATCCCTGAACTCCTGGTCGGCTTGTTTAAGCCATGGGCATTTCCTTTTCTTCCAAACCTATCAAGTAAAAAAATAAATAAATAAAAATAAATCTAAAAAGTAGTACCAGTAATATCTATGCTACTAATTTCAGTAACTCTGTAAAAAGATGAAATTGCAAAGTCAACTCAGCCAAAAATTTAATTGAATAATATTTTAAAAACTTGAAAAATACAAGATTCACTCCATTTCCAACTAATCAATTCTTTCACAGCAAAAATTAATTAAAGATCACTACAATTCTGAATTTCTTTCAGAACAAACAAACAAATAATAATAATAACAATAATAATAACGATATTAATAATAATAATAATAATAATAATAATAAAATAAAGAAAAAAAAAATAATTGCCTTTTTCCTTCTATTACTTTTTTCTTTATTTATTTACTTCCTTTATTATTTTCCTCCTCCCAAATAAATTTCTCAAATTACACACATTCACATTAACACATGGTCACACACCAAAAGAAAAAGAAAGATTTAAAGAAAGATTTTAAGACTTTACTAATTAGTGTCTTTAACTCCACCACGCCTAAGAAATTTGGTTCAACAAGGAAATATAAAGGAGGTAAAAAACACAAAAAGTATATTGTTGATTATTTTACATTTATTTATTTATTTAATTATTTAATTATTTAATTATTTGGGTGTTTATTAGGAACAAAGGAATTTTGGTTTTCGTTTCCTCTTCCTTTATTTTGCTTTATTTCCAGTCAAAAATGGAGAAGATTTATATTTTGGTATTGTTTTTCTTTTTAAATATTTCGCAATTTTGAAAGATATTTTCTTTTTTAAATTCTTCTTTTATTTTTCTATTTAGTCTTTCATAAGGAATATTAATAAAAAGGAGAATTTCTAAAGATTTTTTTCCTTTGACATATGAAATTAACCCATTAGGAAAGAGAAAAATTGAGGAAAAATTATAGAAAAAATATAATAATTAATAATAAATAAGAATAACAAAGAGAAAGATATGATAAAAAGACAAAGGTTTTTACAATAGTTATGTTGACAAGATGCCTGTAAAAACAATATAAAGAACTTGGCCAGTTATGGTTGAATAAACTTCAGCTATAGAGATAGCCAATTAAATTTTAAGGTGTAACCCATAGACCCAACCCCACAAATATGATGGAAATCTTTGTAACTTTTACAATGATCATGTATCACATATGTGAATATGTGAATCTTCTGAACCCAATCATTAGAATATAAATATAATCATATATACACATATGCATATATATCTGCCATGTGTACATGTGCTAGTATTCAAACAGCTAGTTATTTATCCATCTGTCTAACTGTTTATCTATATATCTGTCACTGATCAACCTGCATGTATACCTTCATACATACCTCACCATCATCTTCACTGTTTAAGGTCCATTTTCCCACACTAGCATGGGCTAGATGAGTTGTCCCATTGTGAGATAAATCAGATCAGATGATTATGACTTGCTCACACAGTATGGTTTCTATGGCTTGATGACCTTCCTAATGCCAACCACATTTACAGAGTGGACTGGGTACTTTTAACTGCGGCACCAAATTGACTGGGTGCTTTTTGTCATGTCACCATCAAGATCACCTTATAGGGTGGATTGGGTGCTCTTTTAACATCATAATGCACCTTACATGGTGGACTAGGAGTTTTTGTTGTGTCACCAGAATGACCAACTTCCAGGGTGGCTGGGAGCTTTTAACCATTTCAGCAGCATTGTCGGGGAACAGAGCATGTTCAGCTTTCTGTGCTTGTATGCTGGAAGGGGATTGGAGAGGTGGGTCTACACACATATATATATGTGGGTGTGTATTTATATACATATGCTATAGGAATGCAGCATGGTGAAATTGGTAAAAGGTTTACTTTGAAATCATTAGATTGCAGGTTCAATCCCTCGGCATGGCATCTTGGGCAAGTGTCATTTAACATAGTCTCAGGTCATCCCATTCCATGTAAGAGAAATTGGGTAGGAGGAAACTGCTGGTAGCTCATCATATGTACAGCACCTGTATTTTGAAAGGCCAGCTTTTTCACAAAATCATGCTTAATCTTTATACACACACACACACACACACACACACACACACACACACACACACACACACACACACACACACATATATATGTGAGTTCAGGTTCAAACAGGGGTAACCACAGTAAGAAAGGTACACAATACATTAGTAGAGTATATACAAAATTTAACATAGAAATGGTTTCTACAGGACTAGAACTGTTTCTTAATGTGGTTTGAGGGCTTTCCTGTGATTTCTCGCAAATGTCACAGTTCTTGTCCTGTAGAAGCCATTTCTATATAAAATGATATATATATATATATATAAAAAACATGAGAAAAAAGAAGAATACTGCGTGGTTGCACATGGGTTACATATGATAAAAATAGTCCTTCGTCAGTGATTTTCCAACCATCATTGGTATTTCATATATATAGGAACGAGTAGGACCACGACGGCTGAACTCAAGCCGTTTCGACGGCTAATTCTGGACTAAATGAAAATTTTTATCCTGGTATATGAATAGCCGAGCTTCTCAGGGGGTAATTCCATATATGGTAAAAGTGATTGTCACAAGGATTGGTCAAAAGTTTGTTGTTGAGACACATAATTCTATCAAGGCCATTTATGGAAGGAAGGGGTAGCTGAACCTGCCAGTAGAAGAAAGAGGGAGAGGGGGTGGAGGAAACCCAGTCGTGCGTTGATAGTGCCAACTGCAGGAGGTCAAGCAAGTATACTAGGGAGGGGGAGTGAGAGGAAGTCGAAACAATAAGTAAAACAATATGGGGTAAATATATAGGAGAATACCGAGAATGTTAAAGGTATAAAAAAACAATTTCTGGTTACTATTCCCTAACGACAGTCATCAAGTCTCTCACTGGTACTGCTAAACTATAGAAAAGTTTACTAGGTGGGACGGAATTATAATGAGACCATTTTAAGAGTTAGTTGACAGGTCAACAAGTGGGGGGCCAAAATTTTAGAGAAACTACCACGAAATAATAATTCAGAGTCCCGAGACTAATACGAAATAATTGTTTCTACCCTAGGCACAAGGCCAGCAACCACCCAGTGCAAAAAATAAACTAATACAAAATAATAATTCAGAATCCCGAAAATGAATACTAATACTATCTCTAAGGGTGCCGTTACGATACAAAAATTCTAGTGCAAACTACATAAATGCTCGTACGAAGTATATGAAAAATTTGATACGGAAAATTAATTCAGGGTCAAAAAAAAAAAAAATAGATATACGAGAAATTAAAGCAAAGAAACAACTAAGAAATGTAGAAAGCACGGAAAAGGGGCAGCCATCTGATAAGAAAGCAATATCCGGGGTCTATCACATCTGCTATAAAAAGCGGAGTCGGCCAATTCTATCATAGAATAGGGGAAGGGGGTGGGGGTACTGAGGCTACAAAGAAACGAGGGGCTGCCTCGGGTGGGCGAGAAAGTGAAAAGGACGACGACAAGAAAGAGGACTGGGGTGGAAGGACTAGGAAGGGATGGGGGGAAGAAGGAAATATAGAGGAAGCGATAAAAAGATATAAAAGAAGATCTTACGTCTACCTTTGCAAGCAGGGGTTACCCATTACAAAGTCGGCAAGTGTGATGTTACAGCCCTTGTCTACCCCCCCCCCCCCCGGGGTCATTATGGGGTTTGAGGGCGAGGTAAGTCCTACGCAATCTGTGTTTGCATGCAGTTACCAGTTCGTCTTTCTTGTTTAGGAATTGGTCCGTCGAAAACAGCATTTGTAAAGTTTCCTCCGAGCATAAATTGCACGGACGGCGTCCTCCCGTGTAACAGTTGGCTCTGGACAGTAAGCTCTAAGTGAGATCATAGGTAATATTGTTATCCTTGAGGTCCCAGATGTGGCCCGAAAGTGTGGTGGCGTGACGCCGGGCCGGGTTTCGGAAGGTATGTCTGTGTTGGTATAGCCGGGTCTTGAAGTCACATGCGGTTAATCCTATATAAGCTTTGTTGGAGGTGTCCGTCCTCACGTTGCACTGGTAGATCACATTACGATCTCTGCATATGTTGTCGAGGGGGCAAATGGATCTGTTGCACCTCCTGGTCGGCTCTATTTAGGTTATTTCTTCCATAGGGGTTGAGTTTTTTGTTGTTAGAGGAGACGATGTTTTGTGCAAAGTTTGGTGTGGTGCTGTAGGAGAGTTTGATGGTATTTTTGTTAATTATGTTGTGGTAGCAGTGTTGTAGTGGGAAGTGTTTTTCGATGAGCCTAAAGAAGATTTTCCCGATAGGAGTTGTCACCTCGGCGTTGTGGGGAGGATTGAACCATGTTACATTGCGTGAGCGGCGGTGTCACCTGCTGGTTCCGCTAATGGAAGTTGGACAGTAGGATATTTCCACCCGGAAACCACTCCGCTTGAGGGCCTGGTTGTAATAAGGCGCATGTTCCTCGAATATCTGCTCATTAGCGGACAAACGAGATATGCGGAGGGAGATGTTTTTAACCAGGTTATTGGTGATGTTCCTAGGATGGTTTGACCGGCGGTGGATGTAGTGCAGGTTGTCGTTGGGTTTCCTGTAAGGGTAGTACAGATCATTATCGAGGTCAAGGGTAACGTCCAGTAAGTTTACTCGGGGGGTCAGGGACGTTTGTAGGGTTATTTTAAATCCCCAGTCGCGGAAGAAGCTGATTAATTGTTTACGGACCCGGTCTGTACTACTGGGGTTGTACCCTTTAAGGGTAAGGAGCCCATCATCACGGTACAATCCACCGCCGAATGCAGGAAACATATCGGTGAGTTTAACTAGTAGGAATAATCCTATAAGATCTGTGACCTCAGCCGAATCCGTCTCACCCATGCTGACGTCGAAGGGTGAGTCGGGAGCTCTCTTTATCCATTTGGAGTTGTCGAAGAGTAGGACTGTCTTCCTGGCGTGGAGGATGATGTTTCTTTCCTGGTCGGTGATGGGCGCAAGTATTTCGGCAAAGTCCAAGGCAGCCGTAAGTACCGGTAAGGTAATTGAAGCATAGTAACTCTCTATGTCAAACTGGATGAATTTTGTGTCTCGTTTGCCCTCCGTATTGCTGAACCATGAGATTACTTCCTGGGTGTTGACCCATAGGTTAAGTCTGGCGTGTTGCTTAACTTTTGGTATAACGCGATCTAGGATTTTTTTGCTGATTCTCCCTATGTCGGACTTCGTTGGGTTTATAAGACTGATAAAAGGTTTACGGTCGAAATCAGATTTGTGGTCCTTCAGTGTGAAGTAGGGTGTCCGTGGGTCTAGGGGTTCCGTGCGGTCGGCGACCCCGAGGCTGGAGATAATTTGTTGTCCATCTCGATTTATGTCCTCGATGCAAGAGTGGTTAGCCTTTTTATAGGTGGAGTTTAGGCTGCTCCTGATCAGTGTGTGGTATCTGTCGGGGTTGACGAAGTAGAGGTTACCAGTTTTATCCGAGTGCACCACACACTGATCAAATCCCTTCATAGTCCCTTCTTTGAGAAAACTGAATTTAGAAATCCACAGACTGGTTAAAAAGAGGAGACCTTAAAAAGGCTACAGAAGGAATGCTAATGGCTGAGCAAGAGCAGGCACTCAAAACGAAGTGGGTGAAACACCATATTTACAAGGAGGAGGCTAGCTCACTGTGTAGGATCTGTGGAGAGAGAGAGGAGACTGTGGCTCACATTGTATCCGAGTGTAAACATCTAGCCCAGACTCAGAATAAAGGCTGGAGACATGATGTGATGGGCAGGGTGATCCACTGGCACCTATGCAAAGTAAACAATTTATCACATTCTGAGAAGTGGTATGAGCATAAGCCAGAGTCAGTGTTAGAAAACGATCAGGTGAAGGTGCTATGGGATTTTAGGATACAGACGGAAAAGAAACTGGAACACAATAGGCCTGACCTGGTAGTTTTGGACAAGGAGAAGATTGTGCCTGATTGTAGATGTAGCCTGCCCATTTGACACGAGAGTTCAAGAAAAGGAGAGGGAGAAATTAACCGATACCAGGACTTAAAGTTGGAGGTAAAAAGGATTTGGAACTGCTATGAAGTCAGAGTCGTCCCGATTGTCATAGGCGCACTGGGTACTATCTCAAAGAGTTTCCACGGATGGTTAAAGAAAGTTAGTCCAGCTCCGCTTTTTGGAACACTTCAAAATGCATGCTTGCTGGGAACAGCAAGAACCCTCCAATACGTCCTGAATATCTGAGGCTGCAGGTAGCGGCTTGATATTCATTTCAACAAACTTTCCAGTTAAATAACATTTAATGACTGAGACTCAAAGAATAATAATAATAATAATAATAATTGTTTCTACTTTAGGCACAAGGCCTGTAATTACCCCAGTGCATTAGTGCTACTTTATTTTATCGACTCCGTAAGGATGAAAGGCAAAGTTAACCTCGGTGGGATTTGAACTGAGAATGGCAAAGGCTGTAACTCTATGCGTCAAAGCATGGCATCCGACTCTATAATAATAATATCCGATTCGTTTGCAGGTAAACTATGTTTTTATATGACCATCACCATCCTTTTGATCTAGCGGCGATACAGAAAAACAATCGACAATGTTATGTCTGGGTTATTGCTCTTTGTCAAATTGTGTATATCTTTTATTTCACTCACTAGAACTCTTGAGAACACATCATATTCTCTAAAGTATACATCAGCTGATTAGCCTAATTTGCATACCGAGTTTACGGCTGGCTTGCCAGAATCCTCTGAAGACAGTGGATATCAGAACGACACTCATGTCTATGTATAAAAGAACTATGGTATTATGCTCAAGGACGATTTTACTTTCAGTAAATTTCAATTAACAGCAAATTTCACAACTTACGAATATAGAGAAGAATTTAAATCTCGGTTGACCCACTAACCAGGAAATGGATATCTCTTACAAGTAACATCTAAAACATGCTTTTCTCTGGGTTCGTGGGATACTTGTAGCAGTAATTTGATACTCTCCTCAATAGCGTTTCTCTCATACTATCAAGCGGCTTCCAAGAAGTTGACAATTATGGCATCATAGATAAGTTTCCATTTTGAATTGGTTTTCGAGTCGCCAATATGTCTGTGGTTATGTCATCAAACAGCTATCTGCTTATTCTCGAGTCCTCGAGACAAAGGAAGGAATAGTTAAAAATAGCTTTCTCCCAGAACTAATTCCAGCAGTTCCAGAGTTCGTATTGACTACCCAAGATGTAGTTGTCAATTGTCTCACACCGACGTCTTTAAATCCTCCTCTCTTTGCGTCTCTCCCTCCCTCGGTCTCTATCTAGGCCAGGTCAATGAATTCATAGCATCAACAATTTTTAATAATACTAGTGCAAGTAAACAATTTTATACATAATTATACATCAATTATATACACAATTGAACTGTGGTTGTTTGCTCGTCGTTTATTGTCGCTATAATTTCGACGAAAGTTATATTCAATAAAATATTAATTTCTGTGTTATTATGGTTTATATATTTCATTATCTATGTGATCAGGGTAAATTATTTACCCAAGGAATCATCACATCATAATGCACAACTGCAAGTAAGTGAATCATCCACTGGTCACACAGTATCAAGCATATCAATTCTCCTTCACCTCCTCTCTATGCAACGGTGACCACATCACTGAACAATCCGCAAAAACCGAATCAACACCACAACACCACCAACCATCCTCGCCTTAGACACGCTTTATACTTTATGCCAACGTGATGTTATTAGTAAGACTAAAATAACGTGGATGGTTATGCAAAAGCCATCGTTGCTACAATCAAATCATTATGGTAGATGTCCTTTAGATTAGTTCAAACATGTTACCATTCAATCTGTCTCCCCATAGTCACAAACATTAAATGATTGAGCGATTGAACCCTCAAGTACATACATAATTTTCGTCTTTACCTAATATATTCAAATGGGGTTCTCTCTTAAGGGACTTACATATTCAACTAATTTATTCCCAACTATGAACAAATAATTAAAATCGACTATAGGATTATATTAAATACTTTTCACGATCGTGCCTGACACAGTTAATAATAATACAGTCCCCAACAGTATTACCAAATCGATAAACTGTAGAAGACAGCATTTGTACATGATCACTCTGTTTGGTCCTTATATTTATATCAAAAAGTATTATGCTGCTATTAGAAAACCAGGGAATATTCTTATACTAACGGTTATACGAAGCGACTAAAGAATTACTGGGACGAAATCCATTCAAAATTAAACCGCATAACATCTAAAACAACTTTGACAACAGTAATTCTTTTGTTATCCGAAAAATGGCTGTCACAGATATTGATTGTTTTTCCAACTCTTGTAATGTTTGTTGACTTTCTAAAGACACACAAATTCTATCCCAAGAGATCGATGCGAATGTAAACAAACCGACGATTTCAACATTACCATCATCACCAGCGTTCAACTCCGATATATATTTCGGTATAACACTAATCCGACAGAGATGACTGCATACAACTTCAAACCAATTTATTATCATAATCTGAGGAGACGTTTTTTCACTTCTTACAACTATCTTTAGACAAAATATTTGAGAAGAGTTGGAGTAAAATAAGACAGAACTACTCCCAGGTGAAAGGTTATTAAGGATATCGCAAGAGACAATATGAACACATTTAATAGCAGTTATATGACAACCAATATCTATCTGTACAGTCTGTATCACTCGAAGGCAACATCTAACATCTACTAGATGCTATGCTGATAGTAAGGTAATGAAATTATTTCATCATACGCCAATCTGGTGAAACGAAAATACACCAACAGCCAACTCCGCAGAATAAGGCATTTAGACATATAAGATGAACAATAAGTTCATTACGCATAAAATGTATCGTATAAAAAAACACTTACTAAAATGTAGGGCGATTCTAGACAACAAATAGTTGATACTTCTTCACCCATTATTCTTCACAGGGTCGTGAAACACTCCTTCCAGCTGGTTCTGTCAGAAGCAACCATCTCCAACTGATCCAGCCGGATCCCCAAGCAAGACCAGCCAAATTCATGGATGTTATCCAACGATCTTGCTCGGTTCTACCGCTGGATCTCCTGCCAGTTGGTTTTTCCCGTAAAATCTCTCCAGCGATTCTTTCCTGAGATATTCTAACAACTTGTTCACATTATCAGAGCTGTGATCTCTCAGTTCAGAGAAGTAACAGCTCTAACTGGAGTGACTCTCTTATCTCCAAGCTACGCACTCTATCGAATAACGTTACTCCAAAGACCTTCGGAGGAACCCCATTTCGGCCGCTTATATTCACGATCGTATTCCTTCGGTCTTTATCCATGATTCATAATCATAGGTAAAGGTTGGCACGAATACCGAGTTGAAGATAGACGAAGTATTACATTTTAAAAGCATGATCTCAAGACTTTGATTGAGAAATGGCAACTCTCAACTCTAATGAACTATCATTAAGTACCAGATTGCCTTTTAGAAGGTGCATAGGGAAATATGAAAGAAAGCAATATTTCTGCACGAAGATCATCTTTTCAGGAAAGTCGTAAATCAACTTTGTCTAAGATCCGGAATGAAGAAATGTCCATCGAATAAACATCCATCAAGGCTGAATGCAGTAATAAAAAAAACATCTTATTAACAGTAACGAATAAATTAATCGACACTGAAACTTACAATAAAGTTGTGCTTGAATAATCTTGTAGAAAAAGGAGCGTAGGCTACCGGGCCCACGTTGTCAAAAGCCCTGCTTTAAAACACTAGCAAAGCTATTGCTATAGAACTATTTTCAATCGATGAGAATGCCTTGGTGTTTATAATAGATCCAACAAATGTAATAATTATACGATCTAATACACTTTAAATTAAGTACTTGCAAGCTATTTATTCCGATTCAGTGATTCTCCGTATACTATTGTACTACATTGCCTTTTATAGAAATAAATTATAGAGGAGGGGTTCACCCATACAAATCTGTCATATAATCTATCACGTTTAAATCGTCTTTTTCCAGGATGAGCCTTTTAAATGCCTCAAACATGCCAACAAGTAGGTAAATATCAAGCGTTATGTAAAATGATAAATAGTAGAACTCTCCTATTAATTTCGATTATTCTTCCGTATTATTTTATATATATATATATATATATATATATATATATATGTATAAATATATATACATATTGACTCTTCAAATATACATTTGTCCCTCAAATATGCCGTTGGATCCATGAAAATAATGGTTTCTAATTTAGACACAAAGCAAGCAATTTTCTTGACCTCGAGAGGATGAAAGGAAAAGTTGATCTCGATGGTATTTGATCTTAGAACGTAAGGGCAGGATTGAATATCGCTCAAACGCCTTAGAATCCAGAAATAATATTCCAACCGTTTTGTATTTTGGGTCCCCTTTATAACAGAAGCTAGCTACAACTCACGTACTAATCTGGCCGTAATGAAAAGGCACCCGAACAAAATTTAATTGTTTCACAGTGGAGCAAAGTGTTCACTTTCTACAGAATAATACACGTGTGTATGTTTGAAAGAACTATAGAAGGCCAAATTGATATACCAAACTCGTTTGCCAGAACACAAAAAATGTTAGTATCCAATAATGAAAACACTGATTTGGCAGAAAACCATAGATCTTTTGTTTGTTTAAACATCATGTATAACTTTTACACAAGCTGTTCAAAACCACTTACGTTTCTTTTAGTCTATTGTGAGTTCAACGTGGTAGTGACTGATGAGCAGCCAGGCGAAATGAAAGGAGCGTAGCGATGTGCCAAAAAGGTTTTAATTAAAAATCTCTATTTACGTGAGTAAAATAAAAATGATATTGAAAATGTGTCTGTACGGCTTGATTAGAAAACAACATATTTGAATCTAATTCTCGCTCCTAATTTCTGGAATAATTTTATTTGATAAAAAATACCTCCTGATGGCTGGTGCCAGTGAAATACTTACAGTGACATTATCAATCATTCTCAACCATGTAACTTCAAGCACATCGATTGTCACTTTTCTTATAAATGTTTCAAAAGCAATACTTCAAGGGGACAGTATGTGTTTTAATTTAGTTTCGAAGTAAATCTATAATTTATTTTACACATCCCAGTATCTATAGGCTAAAGTCTGCACGAATGTAAGTAATACTTTTGTTGGTACTCTAAATATCTACATTGGAAACAACAAGCTACGAAATTAACATTATATAAGGATAGTATTTTCGTGTCTTACTTGATATGTAAACGTGGCGAAACCGCCTTTCAAACACAAATATCAATCATTTCTGTATCTGTCCCGTTCTATACAGCTATACATAACCCAAGAACCTTCTGAGTACTTTTTTAACACACTAAAATTTGTGGTGATTCCTTCCTGACTGTGGGGTTAAGGGGTTCAATTCGCAACAAGGTCGTTCAGGGTTCGATTCCATTGAGCAGCATCTGAGGCAAGTCTTTATTTTTCTCTAGCTCTAGGTTAACCAATACCTTATAAGAGGTATTTGGTGGCCGGAGTCTGGACAGAAGACTGAATTATTCAAAACTACCAAACTTAGCCAAGAATATATTTGACAGTAAACAAACAACCATGAAATATTTGTATGATAATTACATTCCAGGTCATTTTAGTATGTCATAATTTGCCTTTTATCGTTACGGGGTCGATAAAATAAAGTACCAGTAATGTACTATGATAATTGCTGGCCTTGTGCCAAAAGTAGAAACAATTATTATTCATAATTTGCATTAAACATGTCATATTTATAGGAAATGTGAGTAATTGTTTTATATGCTCCAGAATAATCGTTTATATAATCATAATAACAACTATATGAAGGATGTATGATTATGACAGGGTTATTTTTTGTTGTTATAGAACTTATCTAATTTTATTTCCTTATCTCTCTGTCTACTATTTATTCATTTGGTTTTGTAGATGATTCTCTCTGAGAAACATTATGCTATGCTTTTTATTCTGTAAACAAATTCATTGGTCAAGGACTAGTGGCTGAGATATGAGCAGCAGTGTATCAAAACGAAAGGTCACAAATGCATGGGATTTTAAAAAAATTCTATTTTGTAAATTATCAAGAACTGTCTGTCTTCACTGATGCAGCATTTAATATGCTTTTCTTGAGCTGCCCGTCAAGGGCTATTGCAATAGACTTATTGGTGCCATTGCTGTTGCAAAGAACTAACAGATAATACCAAACAGAACCATTAGTGAATTAATTTCTATCAGTTTACATGTATAGCTGCATTAAAGAGATCAATACTGCCTTATATCACGCTGCGAAATCAATTGTTTGTCGAATTTGTTGAAAGATTTCATATAATTAGATAAGGATTTTAAAAAATTCCTAAGAACATCATTACTTCTCGGATTTCAATCCTTTACTAGTTGAAAATTGTTTGATTTGTAAACACACTTTCAAATAATTCCCAACGGTTACTAACTATTTCACATTCTAAAACGTCTAAAGTCTATTTCGAGCCGGGCAACTCGTCAGGCCGGTGCTTATCTCGGTTTCAGGGGAGTGAAGCGACTGATAGTACAAGACTGTACCCTGGACAGGACGCCAGTCCATTGCAGGTTTAAACCCCAAGCTATGGCTGGTATTCGTTTTCAGTTGAATATTCTGGAGCAACGTGAAATGAAGTGTTTTGCTCAAGAATATAACACAGTCATTTCGTAGATGAAGTCAGAGTTAGACAAAACCTACCCAATGATATCTACTGTACTTACCTGAAACTAGAAAATGGCCGTAGTTATTGACAAATACTGTATTTTTGTCGCGCCACAGTTATTTCTCCTTACACTTTGAATGCTTTTTAATTACAATTTGGGCAATAGTCTATCTATTGTTAATGATGTTCACCTTCAACTAGCGTTACTGGTAAATAAAATACACATGTTCTAAAATAAACAGAATATTAAATACAACTATAACAGCCACAGTTATTTGACCAACATGCTTCAAAAGACATGTTATAAATGAAGCTAATAACATGGTGCTCCCGCCACACCAATACAAACGAAATCTATAATGCCAATAAGAAAAGTATAAGCGTTATAACCGAAAATTCTACAGTTCACACAGCAAATTACATACGTCGATACCATCAGTCATATAAAAATGAATAACTCATCTTGCTGGCTATCATGTTATAGAGTCGAAGACAAATATATAACATTTTGTTTATCACTGGAAATTCTAACCGCTGGGGTCGGTATAATCGACTTTCCCTTCTCTGCAAAATTACTGGTCTTGTGCCAAAATTAGAAGCCAGTATTAAACCGAATTACAGGTTAAATACACCCTTTCGAAGGATTCTTTGAATCCGATAGACTATTGTTCATTTTCTGTCTATCCAATTAAATGCACAAAGTTTAAACCGACCTGAATCTATTACGGGATACAACCAATGTGCCGCAAAGTTGGATCGAAGTCGAAAACAGGGACTACTAAGAACATTTTTAATTACTTGGCTCATAACAAATGGTCTTTACGAGAGTACCCTCTCTGAAAGCTCATCAATGAAGTACTTGTCATTCGAAAATTATTCAAATAGAAATTCCTTTTTAAGGAAAAGCATAGAAGACATCAAAAATGCTATAGAAAATAGATTTTATCAAGAAATATACAGAAACATCTGCTGGAAAGAGAATGTATAATCATTTTGTATTAGAGGATGCAATACATGTTAGCTCGTTTAAAACGTTGTTACTCGAAAGTAAAATTTGTAATGCTGCAACTTCTCTACAAGTACACTATTTGAGAAAATTTTGAATATTGTATATATATATATATATATTCAAGTATCAACAAATAAGTCCTAATCATTATAACAGCTTCTACTTAGGCCAAATACTTATGTTCTTCGGGACGACGAGAGAGACTATGTGGTCACTTGATCTGGTAGAAACTGTGAAACAGTGTTTCTGAAATCAAAACGAATCATTTTCGGAAAGGAAAATACACATTAAGTAACAATCTAAGCAGACCACAAGGTTTTATGGTAATCGAGAGCATAAAACATTTGATTAAAAGGTCTGTTCCATACAAGTTAACCGGGGACAAAACAACAACACCAAAACCATCAATCTATAGTCATTCCCAGACGATTAAACATATAGCTAAAAGATGAAAATTTTTCACGTTCATATAGTAGCTAGAGGGTAACATGGCATCATAACCTTAAAATATCCTGGTCCATATTCAGCGTAGTAAAGTCTAAAGATGCATTAATATTGTCTGGCACTTTGCTGAGCGCTTACAATTTTGAGTTGTCCCACTGGTGTCTATACTATCGTTTAGGTCAATTACACTTTCATGAGCCCTTTGTCAATTACAAGCTTGTAGATAGAGATAAGATATAGTTTTTGTATCACAGAATTGACTGTTCTTCTTAAGCTTTATATTGAACCCAGCACTTACTCAGCTAGTGATATAATTTGTATTTCCGCCCGCAAGAGCGCCTTCCACGTCATTTCCGTTTGTGTTTCGTCTGTGAGCAATACGACATATCAATCCGTACGTTTAAATATATGTTTCATATTATGCAACGGAAGGTCGGTGAACAATTTTTTTTCGTAAGCACACACAATTACTCACATGCACTATATTTGCAATGTATGGATTTCAAATCATTAGCTTGATTCTATCTTTATGATGTTATATCCTGCTATTACAACATAATCCTATATTTATTTTGTTCAGCTCGATAAACAACGTTTTCCTGTATGTGCATAATTATGGGATAAATTCTTGTAAATATCCTAAATATGTGTGTTCTCCATTGAATAATGAATTATTGTTATTTTACTGTCATTTTACTCAATCCAGATTTGAGCACTTTATAACAAGGGAATCTGAAAAAGATTTCGTTCAAACATTTAACAGTTTATTCAGAATGTATTACTATATTTGTAATGTCTATTTCAACATATTACTATTTCCCTAAGGCGGTAGATTAGCAGAATAAAAAACCCTGCAGTATTTATTCTGGTTCTTCACGTTCCGAGCTCTACTCCTACCAAGAACAATATTGTTTTAATCTACCCGGTTTCGATAAAATGAAGTACTATTCAAATAACGAAGTCGATATTATCGAGTAAACCCTTCTCCAACATTTGAGAGCTTGTGCATTTTGAATTGTCAATGCAATTTCTTTAAGACTAAAACAGTCTTTCTAACTGAAAAACTCCGAGAAAATAAACAGCTAGTGACAACAAAATTCTACCCCCTATAAGTATTTGATGGAAAACGTAGAAAAGAAAAATGCATCACTACTTATCGAAAATCTCCACATCTGACTTAAAAAATAAGATCCCAATAATGTTAAAAAAACCTGTTCACACTAAAAGGTTTGCTAATGAAAACAAAAGAATAAAAAGATGAAACAAAAAATATGTTTACAGAATTTTAAGTTGAAAGTAGCAAACTATTAGAGCGTTGAACTAAATGTCTTGGTGCCTTGTCATTTATTCCTGGTTTCTGCAGTCGAGGCCAACTTTTATTTTGCATCCAGTCGATAAAGTGCCAGTCCATGGCAGTGGATTAGTGGTATTATTAAATATTCGGTAGGGATGTCTTGCAAATATGTACCCACTCTATTACTTCTGTATTGAAATCACTCCTTCACTTGTCGGAAAAGAAAGCAGAGAATCTTCTGCTAGGCATTGGTGACCGATAGTTAATATCAGCAATGAAAAGACCAATTGAAACTGTCTCTTTGGTCCAGCCAAATGATCAGCTTCTTTCCGCTTTCAATTTTATTGCCATTTCTACCTCCCTAAAATCACACCAAACCAAAATAGCCGCCGCATTTTAAAATGTATTATCTGAATAAATTATAGCTAGCAATTGAGTTCTTGATAACAGTTCAAAACATCATTTTTAAAAGCATAAAATTATTTATATTTTTCTAGTGCATGTATGATTAATGATACAGGTTGTACTGATTTACAACCGAGAGTTGTAAATAGCCTTATTGAAAGGGAATCCAAACGGAAATATTGAGATAGATGTGTAACGAATAGATGGAATTGTTGGTATGATGGTTTCAATGCAAAGAATAATACCAGGATTGTGTTGTTACAATGTTTATTTTATTATAACAATATTCAATTTGAATATTGAATGATAAAATCTATAACATGAAATATTCGTACAATAAGTTGGTGGCTCTTCGAGCCACGTAAATTCAAATATCACAGAATACGATTATAATATAATTTGTATTGTATCTGAAAGATACAATATGACAGACAGAATTGGTGCGTGTAAAAATGCAAGCAGTGTGAACTTACTATGTGTGCGTGTGTGCGTATAGTATACTTTCTTGTCTTAGCAGTAGTAGTAATCGATCAGCCAGGCGGGAAAGGCATGTGTGAAATTAGTGAAGGGAGATTTGACAGCGTCGGTGATGCCCCCTTTCTTGTCTGTAAGTCTCACTTTTTCTGCCGGGTGTAAACAACCCTTGTATTTATAAGGGTTGAAGTTAGAAGGATAGATATATCATCTGACCTGTGGTTAGCATCTCCCAAGGGATTGATCTGCTGGGCGTAAACAACTAACCACGGCTTGTCCCAATGGCGGGAAAGCTCAGATTCGGTTCCGAATCTTCGTCGCCGTTATAGATGATTCGTTTCCTGTTTTTGTATCCTTGGATAGGACACTCAGCTGTGTAAGACAGTGCTCATCTCGCTCCAACGCTTGGATGCTTAGCACCAGGTCAGCTGTAATTGACAAGACCTATGTATGAGCAAAGGTGTTTTAGCCCCAATCATTGCACCTTTCTCTCGGGAGATTACAATATCTAACATGGTTTTCCCTATTCATGGGTGTAATTTGAAGGAGATTTGGTTGTTATTTCTTGCGTACTGAGCGACTACCTATATGTACCTAGATGGCAGCTAGGTGCTACAGCTTGATTAATGTATTGCTTCGGGCATTATGACTATGCTTGAATCATCCCAAACCGAAGCATTACCGTTTAAGCCAACTCACCATCTTCTGTATAGAAAACAAAATGAAATATTGATTTTAAATCACAGACGGATATCCTGAAATTTATTATGTCTTTCTTTGGTACATGAGTGGGATATGTCAGTGGATGTGACGTCACTAGATGATCGAAGATAAGTCGTTTTTATTCATGTAAATGTCAAGATACTTCCGTTGATGTAATTTCAATTTTCTGTGAAGTATTCCTGTGAGTCTCCACTAGTACATTTAGTAGTAATTTTCTCTCTACGTAAGTTATCAGCCACAAGTCAACCCAGACAAAGCAAATCTTTGATATAAAATGTTTTAGTTATGACCATCCTGTCATTTTAAATATCTAAGATTAATTTATCTAATGTGCCCTCTTGATATTTATGGGTGTGATATCAAGAATTGGCTGCAAATTCTAGCAGGCGGGGCTATCATGTAGAAACATCCCCGTTGACCCGTATTTGTAGTAGTTTAGTGAGAATGTGATTGCCTGAATGGATAAAGTGGAAGACAACTACCCGAGAAGTAGGTCGAGCGTAATCCATATATCATCCATAAGGCGTTATGTCAATTGAAATAGTACCCCTAGCAGTAAACAATTACTGTAGGCTAGAAAGAACTCCCCACTTTTAGTAGCAGCACTGTAAATTTGACAAATTGTATATTAAATTGAAGTAGAGGTAATTGTAATAGCAATAGAAGTAGGTGAGGGATTATGTATAGCAGTAATAACTTGGTGAATATATCAAAGGTATAGAGCAACTCAAGCACTTGTGAACAATTTTAATATATAATTACACGAAATTGAGTTACAGCTTATATATATATAAATAATCTTGACCAAGATACAATAATTGTTTCTACTTTTGGCACAAGGCCAGCAAATACCCAGTGTATTACTGGTACTTTATTTTATCGACCCCGTAAGGATGAAAGGCAAAGTTAACCTCGGCGGGATTTGAACTCAGAATGGCAAGAGCCGTAACTCAAAGCGTCAAAGCATGGCGTCCGACCCTCTACCGATACTGCCAATCGACCGCCCTTGACCAAGATACAATAATATCAATCATATTATCTAGCAAACGCTCTATGACAAAGCAGTTGCTAAAAGAACCAGTGAGAGCATGCACATCAGGCAATATTACCTAGACTAACGTATTCAAGACCATGCATACATATAATAGATATAAAAGGCTTAAGAAATGCGAGAAGGCAAGCAATGAACGCACAGGAAAATGGTAAATACCAATCCTTAAAGCCGATACAGTTATATTTTAAGCCGTAAAGAAATAATTGTTTGTACTATTGGCACAAGGCCAGCAATTACCTCGGCGGGATTTGAACTCAGAATGGCAACGGCCGTAACTCAATGCGTCAAAGCATGGCGTCCGACCCTCTACCGATACTGCCAAGTCACCGCCATAAAGAAATAAGGTAGATTGTTATTATCAGATAAAAGTCATCATTAATATGTTTGGCTTATCCTCAGTAAGTAACATCTTATTACATACACATAGCTTCAGCCGTCATCTATACAGTCAAATCATAAACTGTGAAGCACATGTACAATAACGACTAAGCGGAATGACTTGGCGGAACTTTGGATAAATAATTATTTGCAGCCACGTATAGCCACAAATGCAGGGTTAGAACGCAGTGCATTGTGATTGGAAATCAATCTTTTTTTTTTACTGAAGCAACATGACTGAGATAAGAAATACATTGTGTATACATTTTAAAGTGTTATAGGCAGATGTACATATAAAAACATACAAACGTGCTTGACTAGGGCAGTATCAGTAGGGCATCAGGTGACATACTTTGTGGTTTATAGATATCGTCCCTTTACGTTCTCAGTTCACATCTAGCCGAGGTTAGCATTGACTTTCATCCTTCCGGGGTCGATAAAATAAAGTACCAGTAAAGGACTGGGGTCGATTTGGCCTAGCGCCTTAATCAGAAACCATTATTATGGTTGATTGCTATTGAATTACGAAGTGTCGAATTGGCATTGTCAGTCGGGTCGTCAGATTAAATGATCCAAATCCCACTGTGGTCAACTTTCTCTTTCATCCTTTCGGAGCAGATAATTCACCAATGAAGAGTATGGTAAATTGGTGCAATTTTTAATGAATTGCCGAATTCGCTGTGCATTCTGTGTTTAAATCTATTATGCCTTATTTTATATCTTAATGAAAGAATGATTTCTAATTTAGGCACAAGGCCAACGATTTTTGGGAAGGGGAAAGGTGATTACATTGACCCCAGCACTTTATTTTATTACATTAACGCTGGTACTTTATTTTAACGACACCGAATGGTTGAAAGGCAAAATTGATCATTGTAGGATTTGAACTCAGGACGTAAAAAGCCGTAATAAATGCCGCAAATAACTCACTCAAACAAACTAACAAACAAGTAAACAAACGAGCGACAATCAGGGTTAATGGCGTTCAGTTTTCGATTTAATGTCATCAAATTTAATCATATACGTGAAATATACGTCCATATTTAATATTCTAAACTAGCAACCAACAGTATTGCATTTGAACGTTATTAAGGGGTATAAGAACGGGCTGGTCTTGAATGAAGTTTCATCCAATTTATAATTTTCCCTATCTAACAATCCTTAAACTTAATTTGCTGCTCTCGCTCTCACTGTTAGAATGACAATTTGACGAAAGTTGCTTTTGATATCGTTACAACTTATCATGATCACTATGTTAATCAGCATCCTATTTTCATTTGATTATCCTTCTGCATCTCCTCCGCTTCTTCATCGTCGTCTTCATTACCATAATCACCGATAGCGACTTTCAGATATTGTAAGCCAAGGCTTGTCCCTTCCTCCAGCACAGTAACTTATTCAAATGAGGTTTACAATTATATAAAATCAGCCTGCTGCTGCCAAATGAAATATATAGGGATTAGTGGCTAGAGTGTTGTGCTTACGACCATGAGATAACGAGTTCGTGGCTACCTGACTCCAGGTTGTAGCCAGCCAGGCAACGCACACTTGATGTCAATGGAACTGGGATCAGCTCTGGTCTGATGGTCATCTTAGCTAAGGCTGACATAAACTTATTTTACCTGTTGTCAACGTGTCATTCTACAGCCACCTATTATTAGTTCTGTTTTATTTCCATATTGTAATAAATTTGTGCCTTGATTTTATAGTAATGAATTCTTCTGGCATGGGAAAGAATAATGTTCTAAGGAAATGAATTATAGTGTGTGTGTGTGTGTGTGTGTGTGTGTACACGTATGTATGCATGTATGTATGTCACTGTGTATAAAGAATTCACACGCGCGCACACACACACACACACACACACACACACACACACACACACACACACACACACACACACACACACACACACACACACACACACACACTCACACACTATAATTCATTTCCTTAGAACATTATTCTTTCCCATGCCAGAAGAATTCATTACTATAAAATCAAGGCACAAATTTATTACAATATGGAAATAAAACAGAACTAATAATAGGTGGCTGTAGAATGACACGTTGACAACAGGTAAAATAAGTTTATGTCAGCCTTAGCTAAGATGACCATCAGACCAGAGCTGATCCCAGTTCCATTGACATCAAGTGTGCGTTGCCTGGCTGGCTACAACCTGGTGAGGAGAGTGACTTTGGACATCCTGCAGGACTAAAAACAAAACCTGTCAAAGGGAAAAGGAGCTCTTAAGAGTCAATGGACATTCAAAATCACCGGGAGAGATGACCCCTTAGCCTTTGTCAAGGCAGAATTCTAGGAAAAGGAAAACTCTGATATAACACCTGCAACCCTGATGGTATCAAATGATGTTGACTTGCTCTTCTTTTTGGTAATTATTATCTTGGTTAAGAGAGTGGGACTGGCTTTGTGCAGTGCCTTTGCTCACTATAAAAGCATCACGGCACAGGCATTGTTTTATATCTGGAGATCTCTCTGCACTTGTCGTCACATGGTACCATGGGCCCAGCACTATGTGTCAATAATTGTCACAAGTGTAGTGTTTGTACCAGAGTTTTCAAGTCGCTGGCTGGACTAAAAAGTCACACTCGTTCAGCGCATCGGTAGGGGTCTCCTACATGGATATAAAGTAGTGGCCGTACTCGAAAACGAGTTGGCAGCCACCATGTATGTATGTATGTATTTTTCTCTTTCTCTAAATTTTGAGTACATTTTTGACCAGCCACCTTCCTGGTGGCAAGTTTGTAAAAGAAAAGAAATTGTCACCCCTTGAATCTCAAGAATGTTTTGCAAATTTTGAAGGTGCCAGATATCGCGCCCATTCGTAGTCTATACATGAATGCATGTTATCTCTTTCTCTTAATTACGAGTATATTTTTTTTGACCGGCCACCTTCCTGGTGGCAAGGTTGTAAAAGTAAAGAAATTGTCATCCCTTGAATCGCAAGAATGATTTGCAAATTTTGAAGGTGCCAGCAATCGCAACCATTTGCAGACTATGAATTAGGGAGCTGCGCTCTTTGTCCGCAAATCCAAGTTCAGTCATACTTTGGTCCAAGCGTATTGGTATATAACCCGTAGTATGAAGGTAAAGGTGGTATCTTGGATACTGGATTTGTAAACTCCTCACCGTAGATGTCCTCCTTCTCCTGTATTTTTCTGACAACGTTTACATCAAGTGGGCAGCTGGTTCCCACAACAGAACACGTTTTCAATATGTGGTCCCAAACAACAATATCAGGCCGGTTGTGCTTTAATTTGGTCGCAGTTTTTATTTTCAGGTTCCACCAGTATTCCTTAGTGCCATCTGTCTCAATATATTCTTCCCCGTTTGTTGTTAATTTTGTTTGCCGAAGTGTGTTCCAGATGGTTCTAGCTATCCCATCGTGTCTCATGGGGAGGTAGTAGCGAGATGACATTCTTTCGCAGCTGGCAACAATGTGGCTTACATCCTCGATCTTTGTTTTACATAGCCTACATTTATTGACAGCTGATGGCCCTCCTCTTTTGTGCAGCAGATATTTGGTAGGGAGTTCTTGTTCCTGTATTGCATAGAGATATCCCTGAAGGTGTGTTGTCATAAACTTGTCGGAACTCCATGCCAGGCTTTTTGAGTGGTTTATCCCCTCTATGGTCTGTGTTTTACGTCTCAAGTATCCATGCACAACTTTTTCTCTAAATTGGTCAATTTTTTTATCTTGTTTGAACATTGAATAGGATCTTCCGATTTCTCTGGGTGAGAGATTTATATCAGGCTTTATTCCATATATCTCCTCCAGATCAGTGGCTATTCTAATGATATTTTTTTTTTCATGCTCATACACCTGGGCAAGATGGTTGCCAACCTTTTTCCTCTGTTGTAGATGTTGCTTCAGTGTTACTATCCGGGTCTCATATGATGTTAATATGGATTTTAGACCCCGGCCACCTTCCTTGCGTGAGAAGTATAGCATATCTACATCACCATTGATGTTAAAGTTCCCAGTAACACTGAGAAGTTTTCGAGTTCTAACATCCATCTCACTTAGTTCTTGCAATGACCAGTTCAGCAGGCCAAATGTTGGCGTTAGAATTGGCACAGCATAAGTATTGTGGGCAATGTATTTGTTGTACGCTGACATGTATGTATGTACGTATATATGTATGTGAGTATGTATCTATGTATATATGTATGCATGCACGTTCATTCACGGGAACATGGAAATACTCGGTTTGCTGACCGAGTGCACATTTAGCACACCGTGAGTGAAAGACTCCTTGTTATCGTTCGGATATTATTCTAGAAGAAAAACTGATGTAAAGCCTGCGACGCGACGGCAGAAATGATGTTCACCTGGTCTTCCTTTTGCTGTTCAGTAAGTGATATTTGTTCTGTGCAAGGCCTTTCTTCACTTTAAAAAGTTTCAAGTATAGACATCACTTGATCTAAACAAATTTCAGGCGTGTCGTGTGAGTATGGACTTTTCTTTTCCCGTTCGGTGCAGCATATGCGGAAAGGAATCTAAGACTTTGGTAGGGGTAATATGTCATGTTCGTGCCATGTATGAAAAGGTCAAGGGAAGTTAATTCTCGAAACCAACATGATGTATGTATTATGTATGTATCAATCTAATAGATAAATCTCTTTATTAGCCACAAGGGCACAAAAGAAGGGGACAAATACAAATGGGGAGTTTACATACAGGTATATGAAAATAAAACTATTAATACAATAACAAATAACAATTGAAATCCCAATAGGGGGAGGTGTTACATAGGGGTTGTACACACCCCGAAAAAATGTACAACCCTCATCTCCAGGAGCACCAAGAGTGAGTACTCCCTTCCCCTCTTCCTCTTTTTCCTCAACCTACAGGCTTATATAGAGAGACGGCCCAACCACTCGGGCCATCTTTGCCACATTCACCCACCTTTTATAAAATTGCTGGGGTACAGCACCTCTCTCTCCATCCTGATTCTTCTTCCAAAATGATATATGAAAAAACGAATCAGTTGCTTGCCGGAGAGAAAGGTGTCTGACCTCAGCCCTTTTAACCTCGTCCACCATATAACCTCTTTCACCATAGCCATAACACATAGGAAAACCGCCTCTCCCTCGTTTTTGAAGGAGGGTGGCGGTTTGATCATGACAATGGACTCTTAGATTGATAGATAAAAAGGGGGATAGCTTCCTAGCTAGCTACCGCCTTCTCTCTATTGTTTGGGATATCTTTTTTGCCTTACTTCATCCCACCCTCTCTCTCGCGTTCTCTCTCCAACGTTTGCTCTTTCTTAGACCTCACACACCTAATTTAACTTTTTATTGATCTATTCATAGATTTTCAATATTTTTTCTGAATATATTGATCTCTCTTCTATTCATATATTTCCACCCACTTTGATGTCACATTCTTTTCTTTTTATTGAACGTTTTACTGTCTAGTGTTTATTCTTTGACTCACTCCCCCTCTCCTTCACTTCTCATTGATCTTTTTACTTTCTTATCGTATCCTTTCACCCCTCTTTCAAGTGTATAGCTGATTAAACGATCAGAAGACTTCAGTAGAAAAAGATGTTTGGTTAGCTAAGATGTCACCTCCTACATAAACACAAGCTAACTAACGAATCGTGTTAATCCTACAGTGAACGTACTCTTTACAGTATATGTTGTTGTTTTTCAACCTCTTTTCCGTAATCGGAGACTGGGTCAATGACAATAAATAACTTTGTCAGGGATACATATAAACAGCTGACATTCGGCTGGTAGACCAACGATTTTGGCATATCACCAATCGGCTATAGTTTAATAGTAATAATTGTTTCTACTTTAGGCACAAGGCCAGCAATTACCCAGTGCATTACTGGTACTTTATTTTATCGACCCCGTAAAGATGAAAGGCAAAGTCAACCTCGGCGGGATTTGAACTCAGATCGTAAAGGGACGTAACTATGCTGGAAAGCATGGCGTCCGACCCTCTACCGATACTGCCAATCCACTGCTCTTTAATAGTTTAATAGTAATAATGATTATTTTTACCATAGACTGACGTGCCCTAAGCTTTTGACTCTTTATTGAGTCGTAACGGCCCCATTTTAATATATGGTATGTCTTGGACATTTAAACCTGGCGGATTCAATCCCTTTCCAAATGAGAACACAAAGAGAGAGAGAGAGAGAGAGAGAGAGAGAGAGAGAGAGAGAGAGAGAGAGGACGAATAATCTCACAGTACTGGACTGATAGTTTATTTATTGATCTTCAAAGGATGAATAATAAAAGTGTTCTTAGAGTGCTGAAACGAATAATGTGTAACAATACATATATATGACATTCTAACGATTTTGTCAATTTGCCGCCTAGACACAAAACAACATTTATTAAACGATCTCATGACTTTACAAAGTATTGTTTTACCTATAGGAAAGAAAAGGAGCCGATTGTCAGATGGAACTAAGAAACACAATTGGTCTTTTCATGGCCAATACTAACTTCTGAAAAAAGGAGATGAGATCCGAACTCAGAATGCAAAACAATTTATCCGAATTTTGTAAATTTTGCCATTCCTATGCCCTGGTACATTATTTATTTACCTCAAAAGGATGAAGCGCAAAGTTGATGTCGGTTGGATTATAAACTTCGAACACAGGAACAGAATAAATACCAAGGGATTTAATCCGTGGCACTAACAATCGTGAGATTTTCATCGAAATATACATCTCTCTCTCTCTCTCTCTCTTTTTCTCTCTCTCTCTTTCTTTCTCTCTCTCTCTGTGATAGTATATGGTAGTAGGGGAAAACTATGCGGGAAGATTTAGCGTCCTATATCCACATTGATACAGTATCAATCTGATTCATACAAAACTGGAAAAACCACCTCAACCAATTTTCTCTCCCCCTTGATGTCTGGGGAAATATTCAAATCCCGAGGCCCTATAACCAGATGTTAATTCGTGAAACAAAAGCTAACCAATATGGATAGATTTTCTATATTTCTTTTCGTGTCCGCCGTATGGCGCTGAAAGTATTGTTGTGGCCACGTTTTGTACGTTATATTCTTATCCACTTCCCATACCTGAGAGAGAGAGAGAGAGAGAGGGGGGGCATGGGGCTTCTGATATCCTCTCTAGTTCTTGTCTGGTACTTTAACTTCTCTCCTCTAATCTAGAAAGACCATTTTAACAGACTCCTTCCTAAGCTTTTGACTATTAAACCCCCACCAACACTTTGAAAGTGAAGATGTTAAGATCATTTGACATTTTGTGTTATATATCTTTTGAGTTGATTGCAGAAATCTATTTGAACATAGCTATAGCAACAGCCGTATACATAAATAGACAGACCTAATTATAAAGTCCATATGACATGGCCAAGTTACAGAAAGGAGGAAAACAAAATGTTCAGCAAAAATATATATCTAACCTAATTGACTTTCATGTATTTTGCAAAACATCAGATAGACATTGCTTCATCCTCCCAGCGGATATTATGGCAAATGCATTAAACCGGAGGATAGCAAAGGAAATGCAATGTAGTGGTAGCAGTGCTAAATGATTTCCGTGGTGTGTTAACCACCTTCATTCTGTGATCAAAAGAAAACACAAACCTTTTCTCATTTGTACACAATTAACAACAATCGTTTCAACATTTACAATAATGCCATCAACCAGAGCGAAGCACGATGTAAAGCATTCGACGTTCTGAAAATATCGGCTAAATCCTTCCAGAAAAGCAACAAGTTAGATAATATAAACCCAGATAAATTTTCTGCCGAACAAAAGTCAGGCTAGAACGTGTTTTATCATTGGTTTGCTTAACCTGGTCAGAGTTGCGACTGAACAGCCGAACATTTGCATGGACAATTCCAGGTACTCTCAGGTCTTGAATAATCCCCTCTCCACCCGCTTATTAAGTTTTGTTAATCTATCTCCGGCGAAATTTTATTGTAAGTGATTCATATTGATACAGTAGATGGAGAATCTAATAATAATTCTATTTTACATTAAAAAGACATCATTATATATAACAAAAAATAAAGTACCAGTAATACACTGGGTAATTGCTGGCCTTGTGCCAAAAGTAGAAACAATTATATATAACAAAAAAGTACATTAAAAGAAATCCTATATTTACAAACGTACACTATACACTTACTGACACCCAACCCTTATGAGAATTTATGCAAATGTCCACCCACTCCCGCTTATTCCCTCCCCCCATTATTGGGGATCTGAGAATAGGGGCCTCACCAGTAAATTGGGTGTGTAGGGTGTGGGGTCACCGAGCAGATTGAAAACTTAATATTTTCGAATAACTGAAGATCTCAAGATGGCAAATTTCAGCCATACCTGGAGAGGTGATACTAACTTATTTTCCAATTGAATTACGAATTGACGTACAGCTAATGTTTCCTTGGGCTATAGAATTTGGATGAATACATTTAGCAACACGTGGGTCCGACGCTAACATTAAGGACAACTACGGTGTAGACTTCAGATGAGTGCATTACTGAGCCTTAAACTATCATATTTTTATACTAATTTGTATCACTGGCTTATATATTTTCCAGTATTCAGTAAAAAAAGAAAGTCAGTAAAAATGTTTGCCGTGTAGCAGCGTTGTGAGAATATCCAGATAAGTTGAAAGAGCCGTATGTCTTATGACCTATCACATGATATCGTGTGGATGAGTGTGGATCGTATAGTTGAATATGCAGGTTAAGTAATTTTCTTACTGTGGTCAGAGTTATTAATTTTAAAAACTAAATTGTAAGATGAAATTATTTAATTTAGGCAAACGAGGAACAACATTGGTAGAAGGGGGTTCACATTGTAGAGTTAGTCAAGGGCGCTAAATATCCTGGCGCAGGCTCTTGCTACATGAGAAACTGACTACGAATCAGCAATTACGCTGTCTTTCGACAAGCTAGAAAAAGAGGCCGAATCTCTCTTATGTCATCGTTGGATAATGCAATCTGAGATATACTTGTCTGAAAGGAAGATGCGACGTCCACAGCTGCAACGCAATTCAAACTTGAGGTAAACCTCCTCCTCCTCCCCATCATCACCATCGCCTTCAACACCACCACCACCTAATGTGTGATTTGCCTGCTATTTCCAGTGGTTTAGGCGCACTCGTTAACTTACCTCATCCTGAAGTTCTAACTGTAAGTTACGGAAATCATTAATTTCACTGTTTTTATGGCTTAAAGTAATGAGCTGTACCATCCCCATATATATATTGTGTGTGAACAAGGATGTTAATAGATAAGTGTATATTGGCCGTTAATATTGCGGTCTATAGTGTTACATTGTATGAAATCATATACTAATTTATCAGCTATCAATATGGAATTTTATAATTTCAAGGGTAACAACTCTTTTGTGTTTTAATGTAAGGGAAACTACTCGTCAAATAAAATGAATTTTCCATGCCATTTATCTCTAAATTCTATTCACATATGAATAAGAAATTACTGCAAAATATACTATAAATTAATTGATTATTGGTTGTGTAAGGATAGGTGCAGACATGGCTGTGCGGTTAATGTGTTCGCTCTGCAACCAACTAGTTCTGGGTTCAGTTCTGCTGCGTGGACCCTGAGTCGACCAAAGACTTGTGAGGTCGATTTCCACAGCCGACTCTGTCCAGTTTTCCCCGTCTTCTAGTGGTTTCTCTGTCCAACATAATAGTCAAACCTGCATTGTCGAAGCATACAATAAGCTAACATCAATTCAAATTTTCTCTTCCCCTCCTAACACTGTTGTTTATTTGTTTACATCTACTGGCTGGTAGATAAAGCTTAACAATGATGGGTAAGTCGTCAGTCTCGCTTTGGCGTAGTAATAACGTAGCCGACTGTCAAACGGTAATTGAAAGTTCAATTACCACAGTTGCCTGTCCAATTTTTCTCTCTCCGGCGGGTTTATACCCCCAACTTATATATTACATACACATCATACAAACGTTTTTTGATTGGAAATATTTAAACTTTTTTTTTTTTTCAAATACAGAGTTCATAATTCTTTATCTATATATGAAGCATTTATACTTTATGTAAACGACATTGCTGATTTTAACTATATTACTATCAAGAGCCAGGTGATTATGCATTTTGGCAAATAGATTCTCACTTTCCACTATGGTAGACGTACCCATCAGTAGTACAATTAACCAAGGTTTAAATATATTGTATATATATTTATTATTTTACTGTGGTCATACTAGGATACCTCCCTGAAGCATATAGTTGATCATATTAACACTAGTAATTATTTGTTGTGAAGGTGCGTGGCCTAGTGTTTAGAGAATTGGATTCGCAATCGTAAGGTTGTAAGTTCCATTCCCAGATCGAGCGATGCGTTATGTACTTATGTAAGACACTTATTTTTCATGTTAATATTTCTGCCAAGAATTACGACCGATAGATAGTACCAGCAATGGAAACACCTATGGAAACATTGCTTCCGTGGTCTGATATGACGTGTTCCACCCCACTCGGTATGTGATTGAGTTCTGAGATTTTATCGATCGATTAAAAAAACAACACACAAAAAAAATAATTTGTTAAAAGTTTGGTCTTTATTTAATTGATCTCTATTTGTCGAACATAAACACATAGCACAGATTCTAGAAATTAGCAGAAGTGCATACTTTTTAAGAATATAGATATCTTGATCCTACAGCAAGGTGTTACATGAGGGGTTCAGCATTTCGTGGAAATGCCACACTATCAACAAAGTTCTTTATGGCGATCTCTCACGTGTTTCATCGAAATTTCAATTACATCGATTGTCTCTTGCTGGTTTTGCTTCCCGCCATGATGAACCTTAGGAAAACTGCTTCTCTGGTCACAAGATCCGAAGTGTTGATTGGGACTCCCAAAATTAACCGTGAGGACTGTGAGCAAGAGACACTGGCCTCGCTGTACGGGATCTACTTGATGCGATGAAAGATTGGGAAGTCTGAAACAAGAATTTTATGCATGCTTTATCTTCGATGGAGGGAGGATTAAAGAAAAAATATCCACTTCCTCATTTTAATACTTTTATTTGCTTGTTCATGAATCATTAAAATTCCGCCGAAGTTAGCCTTGCATTTCGTATTTACGGGGTCGATTAAATAAAGTACCAGTAACGCACTGGGGTCGATATAATCGACTTTCCCCTCCGCCAAATTGTTGGTTTTGTGCCTTAATCAGAAACCATTGGTGGATTGGCAGTATCGGTATAGGGTTGGACGCCATACTTTGACGTATAGAGTTACGGCCCTTGCCATTCTGAGTTCAAATCCCGCCGAGGTTAACTTTGCCTTTCATCCTTACAGGGTCGATAAAATAAAGTACCAGTAATGTACTGGGTAATTGCTGGCCTTGTGCCAAACGTAGAAACAATTATTATTATTATTATTAGGGTGGTGGATAGGCAGTATCGGTATAATTTATGTATGTATGCATGTGTGTGTGTTGAGTCTCCATTGGTTGCGACGATGTGAGATCTATTTGTTTGATCAACAAAACGTAATTCTCCAAAATATTCAGCGGGACAGTGTGTAAGACATGTTTGGCTCTTTGAATTACAGGCTCATTGTATTTTTCCAGTTGTGTTGTCTTGGAATGATCTTACCATCGACAACCAAACACACAATCGTTCGCAACACGCAGGCATACGCCCCCCCCCCCCCACAAGCCTGTTCGGGTTAAAGTATTATGGGAAAATCGTGGGTAAAATGAAGGGAGAAGTGGTGCATGGTAGGTTAAATTGTAGGTAAATTAGTGGATAAACTCAAACGATGTGTCAATGAATGCTTAAAATGCAGAATGAAAAAATTGTAGTTAATTGAATGGAAAAATAGTTGGATAAAGTAAAATAAAGTAGTGATTCAAATGGTGCGTAAAATGTTGGGCAAAATGATGGTTCATGTGTAAATTGGTGGCAATAAGTGTGGATAAAATGGGCGATAAAATATTAGATTGTAGGTAAAATGGTAGGTAATGTTGATGGGTAAGGAATGATGGCATTTTGAACCTAATTGAGTTCATTTCTATCCAGTACTGAGCATATTTAATTTATTCAAGTGAGATCCTGAGAAAGAGAAATGAAAAGGAATCCAGCCCAATAGATGGCTTTTACCTTAATTATGGAGCTGCCAGCGGTAGATAGTATCACCGATGGAAAGACCAATGTAAACATTGTATCCTTGGTCCGATTTGACGAATTCCACTCCACAGTGGAGTGAAGTCTGGGATCTCGTTGATCAATCGAACTTTATTTATCAAGAACGGGAGGATGTGAAAGAAAGTTAACAATGGCAAGATTTAAACAGAGTACGTAAACTTAATTGAGCACCTAGTAATCCAAGTAACTTGTTACCTCGCCAATTACAGCTCTTAAGCTCAATGTTCACGGTTCAAGTTCATAATGGGTAACCCACAACATTTATTTTAAAGTTGGACAAGTTTGAGGAGTGCGTTAGAAAGTAGTCCAAAATTTGACTGCGAGTGTATTAATATATAGACGGTATTGGTAAAACCGAGTCTACTGCAGGAGACATTTGTCGAATGAATTCTTCGGTAGGATTGAAATAAAAAAATTCGTTGTTGCGAATTGAACCTATTAACCACACAGCCATGCATGAAAAGATGACAGGAAGGTCATAAATGGACCTTATGGGACGACGTAAATGAACCAAAACATAGTTCATGTCTACATAAACAAATATAGGTTACATTCTCAATTTGGACATGTTTACAAAGTTCGGAAATTTATGTGTTTGGAAATAAAAATATTCAAAATTAATCTTTGTTGCATTTACAACCGTATTTTAGGCAACCGTATTTTAGTTAAGAGTTATCTACCTTTGATCAACTTTAGTTGCTAACGATGACGTTACACGAACACTGAGAAAGACAAGTAGCGCAACTGCACGAAAACAAACAACGCTGAATATAGATTTTGGCGAGGTAACTCTTGTATAACTTTAAGATGTAAAGTTTCTAGAGTTCTTTCCCTTAGATTAATAATGTTATTTTTTTCTACTAGCATATATACAGACATCTAATACACTTTTGTGTTTACACTTCGGCTTTTTATATTTTACTTTCACTTTATGAAATCTCAGTAAGATATTTGAACTTAATCACCCCAAATAAAACAAGACAAACATTTCAAACAAATACATATGCATAATAAGGATAGTTACACACACACAAATAATTAGACACAGTTAAAGCCTTGCAACGTGTCCTACAGGCAACGGTTCAATTCAGCATCATTTCTCCAATGATACGGGCCTGGATGGCGTGGGCGAGCATCCGCCTGTGTGTCGAAGGCCATCTGGAGGCTAACTAATGGTCCTAACAGACAGAATAGAAAAAACGTTGCTCGGGAGTAGTGAATGTGACGCGTTGAAATAGCCGTACAATCTCCCGTAGGTGGCCAACACCACTCCGATAGCAGTGAGTAGCAATGTGATCTGGGTGGGATGAAACCAAAATCTTCCACTGATACAGGTTCGACCATAAATCTTGCGACCGATATTTTGACAGTTTGCCCTTTTTGATCCGATAAGCAACGGTTAATCGCCGAATACACCGTGTTGTTGCCGGAAAAGGTGTCACTGCATCTATCATTTCAGATATGAGTAGAAGAGTTATTTTATAGCTATTATTCTTATTGGTGTTCTTTAGTCGCAAGCAGGCTCTATGTCCAAATGAATACCAGCTGTGTCCATCCATTTTTTTCTTTTTATAGGTATAGTGCATTTAGAACTGTATTATCAAATAAGTCGTTTCTTTTTTTAAGATGGCAATGAGGAATTCTTTAGATAGATTTGGCTGATATTTTTATAATCGCATATCTAAGTAGAGGCTTCCTATGAGGAATGGCATCATTTTATTTCAGATAAAATATTAATAGCATTTGCAACGGAGATGATCAGTTCTTTTTTACTTCTTAAAAGTTCCCTTGCATTTCAATAACCTAATGTTGGTGTCGGTAGTAGTGGTGGTCGTGGTGGGTCTGTTGCTCCCATCGATGAATGTTCCAGTTTATTTGATCATCGGAACAGACTCCGCTTGAAAGAAACGTTCAAGTAATTGAATTTTCTACCATTAGTGAAATTTTCAGGGAGAATCAGCGGAACGCAGTGCCTGACATGGCTTATCCTTTGAATTACAGGTAGAACATATTTGTGACGTCTGAGTGGACTAGAGCAACATGAAATAAAGGTTCTTGCTCAAATAAAATGCGCCAACGGAAATCGAACATGCAGCCTTACAATAGTGATCCGAACACCCTAACTACAATACCAACCACTCCCACAAGTGAAAAACATAATTAGTCTCAAACAGAATTCTTCATCGTGTCAATATTATCTTTCACGCTATTATGAAATGGCCTAATTAGTACAGTTTCACTAAAAATATAATGCCGCCGATTGTCTAATTATGTCTTATTCTTTTTTAAGTTCAAGTTAGTTTTTTTTCTTTTTGTCTTTGGTCTTTTATCATAAACAATAAGTCACGTACTGCAGTCGATAAAAAACAACTAAAATACAACAACAATACATCTCTACAAAGAATAACAAAGAAAGGTGTCATATTTAGTGAGGATAAGGACAAGTAACACACAATTATTTGCTGCATGGTTCAGCTGGTTACGTATTCACACATGTTGGTGCAGTGACTATTTAGAAAATGGAGGGAAATAGTGTTTTACAATACGAGGCTAAATAAATCAGGATACTTTCTGGTAGCATCAATGTTGTTAATGCTGATGGAGCAGATGGTAGTATCAGAAGGTGCCGAAATCATCGCAATGTACAGTTGCATATATATATATATATATGATTTTAAAATGTGACCACCAAACCTACCTTTCTCGCTTTCCATAATATATACGCCCCTCTACATTCGACAGTCTAAGCCAGAGGTGTGGTCTGGCATTGTTGGCAATCTCCCCCCCCCCGTCTTCGCCTATCTAAACAAGTGTAATTTTTGCATTTCACTACGTGTCACGTATTACTTCAAAGAAACTTTGGAGGGATCCCATACAGCCACTTGTATTTGCAATCGCATTCTTTCGGTCATTACTCAGATTCTTGACTACAGGTAAGAGTTGCCACGAATACCGAATTAACAGATTTTACAGGGAAAGCCAATGGTCAGGAGATCCAGGGTTAAACCCCGAGCAAGCTCAACTGGTCTCATTTAGAGAACCAGCCTTATCAATTGGAGAAGGCTACTTCAGACATGACCCGCTGGAAGACGGGCTTGAAGACTCTGCCCCCACGACCCTGTCAGATATAAGTGGGCGAAGAAGAAGAGGAAGATCACTACCTGTCTCAGCGGCAGCTGGATATTATATTTCTTTTCTCTCTCTGGGCTGTGAGGACATCACTTTTTCTCTTCCCACAGCATGTATGTGTCCCACAACATGTATGTGTCCTTCCCACAGCATGTAGGTTACACATGTATGTGTCCTTTGTCTAACATTTGACTATAATATCGCTACCCGACTTGATATATACGAGGGTCGGCTGACGAGTTCATAGGCTGACTATGAAGAAGTGATGCTAAACCTTTGAAATCTTACATGCTTTAATTGTAATTCTTCTTATTAATAATTGCTTGTTTTTTTTCGGGGAATATATTGAAAAATAAACCTCATTTGATTTTCAGCCGACCAACATATTGTCCTCCACCTGACTCTTTTTTTGTACACTCAAGTATTTAAATGTTTTTCGTTTTCATTTTTCTTTGTCTGATCTGTCTGTACTGTCTGTGATGTACCCACAGTTATTCAAGCCTTGTTTGCGTTTCCTGTCGACTGTTATTAGATTCCTTACGCAATTTCCGTGCAACAATGGACTTACTTTGGCCTATCACCATGCTGGTGTTTGGTCGGAGGCTTTCTACTCTTACAAACGAAAAACTGAGGGAATCCACTAGGAATTGCTAATGAACTGCGTAGTTGTTTAAGTTGTACCCGCCTTCCATATAATTCTGCATTCGTTAACGCTATGCAGTCACTTTTCTCTCTGATAGTTTGATTCACCATTTTAAACCGTGATTACCAAATCTACTTTTCTCATCATACATAATATTTACGTCTCCCCATATCAGAGGTGTCATCAGACGTTGTTTGTTATTTCACCCTATATTCGCCTATTGACACAGCAGCTGGATGATATATTTCTTTTCTCTTTTTAGTCTGTGAGAACATCACTTTTTCTCTTCTCACAGAGTTATCACATATTTGTCGTCTCTATCTATTTTTGTCTAGCGACGGGGAAGCTGACACATTATTGTTATCCGACTTTATATATATATTTTCTTTCGCCTAACTTATTATTCTACCCTCAGGTATTTTACAAAAGATTTCGATTATGTTTCTGTCTGGTTTGTCTGTTCTGTTCCTGTCTACCCACATGTTTTAAACACTGTTTATTTTTCTTGTCGACGATTAGTTTGTCCGCTTCTTCTTTGTTTAGTGTCACAATTTCCGGACAGCAATTGGGTTAATTTTGGGTCTATCGCTGTAGTGGTGTTTCGGGTGGAGGCTCGCGCTCTCTCTCTCTCTCTCCCTCTCTCTCTCTCTCTCTCCATATATATATATATATATATATTCAAATTCTATTTGAATATATGAATTATTATTGGTGCACTGAAATAGCGATATATACATGAATATACGTATAGTATATTTGATAATATACTGTATGGTTATTTAAAACCAATTAGAAGACTTTCGCTATGAATTTTAAAGTAATGACTACGTCACGTACTTAGTCTCGGCAAAAGCAAGGGGGAGTAATCAAGGTAGTACCGTTTATCACTTGTATGTGGTTGTCAAGACTACATACACCTTCACTTCTGCCGAGAGTTATAGAAACTGGATTCTTATAGAATTCCAGTTATGTTTACGAGCTGTTTAAACACATTAACATATATACGATGTATATATGAATATACGTACATTCATATATACATCGCTATTTCAGAGCACCAATACTAATTTCTAATATTTGCTTGGCCGGCAACCGCTCTGTATGTTAATGAGTTTTAAAAGCTCGTAAACATAATTGGAATTCTATAAGAATCCAGCTTCTATAACTTTCAGCAGAAGCGAAGCGGTATGAAGTTTTGACAACCACTTACAAGTGAGAAACGGTCACCGTCGATTAATCCGCTTTGCTCTTGCCGAGACTAGGTATGTGACTAACGTCAGTGCTTTAAAATTCATAGGGAATGGCCTTCAAAATGTTTTTAAATATACATACAACATATCAAATATACTATACGTACATTCATATATATATATATATATATATATATATATAAATATGGTTTTATAAATATAGTTTCCATTTATTAATATCGTATATATATATATATATATATATATATATATGTGTGTGTGTGTGTGTGTGTGTGTGTGTGTGTGTGTGTGTGTGTGTGTGTGTGTGTGTGTGTGTGTGTGTGTGTGTGTGTGTGTGTGTGTGTGTGTGTGATCACAAACGTATGTGTAATCAAATATATAAATATAAACACTCATGTCTATTTCTGTGCGCTTGTATATATGTATCTATCTAAATGCTGATATAAAATTATATGCAATGTATATAATAAATACATATTTAGCTTAACTGTAAGAATATTCCGTGAACAGAATTTTCACTAGCTCCCAAAGCCTCTTCTTTCAAGTACCGAAATTACGAAGACTAAAGTTTCTCAATGAAAACATTGAATAACTATTTTTGGCCTAATATCATTTACTCGGTTCAGGTCTGACGAACTTGATTTATTCATAAAAAGCAGCAAACATTATTGTTTCAATAGATACGTATATTAAATCATATACAATATATTAAGGTACATTTTATGTTCTTATAACTACCATTTTTGAATTAGAAGTCATCAGTGTGAAAAGAATGATGTGTGAAATGTAAATACATCTAACTACTCCCTTTAACACGAAAGAACAACAATAACAAGCATATAGATTATCTCGATGCATTTCAGTCATCACTGTTGCCTTATTGGTGAATCCAATGTTCGAAAGAATAAAAATGTTTAAGAAATATATTTAGTCTCACTGGAAATATATAACTGTATAAGCTTATGCATGTATGTATTCATTTCTCCCTGTCTCTCTGTTTGTTTCTCTCTCACCCCTCTATCTCTTTCTCTTTCTTTCTCTTTCTCTCTCTCTCTCTCTTGATACACACACACACATACATATATATATATATGCTTGTGTGTGTGTTATGTAACAAAGCTATATACTTAAACAAGACCGTTATTGCTCCAACCTGTCTTCACCATCAATAACTACCCTAAATATACAAACACCTACACTACACACACACACACACATACATATATATACTATATACATATATGTAGAACAAACGCAAGGAAGCATCGAATGCCCTATACGAAAATAATGAACTCGGAAAACAAAGCCAACAATAAACAATGCATCCATAGTGTTTTTTTGAAACATTAAAACATTAAAGGGATATTTCATGTATATATATACTGCATATACACACACATATGTGTGTATATGATTAAAACAACAGTTCTATACATTGTGGGACCACAAAACATAAATATATATATATATATATATATATATATATATTTATCTTTTGTGGTCCCACAATGTATATATATATATATATATATATATATACCTTTACGTTTAGACAAATAAACGAGAGAAAGCGTACATATTACAGTAGTAGACTTCATATATTCGGGTAATGTCGATAATTCTCTCCATGGGTACCAAGTTGTTTCATTTCCAGATATCCCGAGAGATCATACACACGTGATACTCCATGTATCTATGAAATGAATATTCGATTCTATACACATTTTATCAAATAGTCGTTTCCTAATCTGTATTTAAAAACATAACTGCACACAAACACATATATATATATAGTGTGAGTGTGTACTAGTTGCGCGGTATCGTTTCACTTCTTGGTGATCATTCAGTTTGAGATTTCTTACGGTGATTAGATTCAGTTTCTGGTGGTATGATATGTACTGCTGTATTCAGCTTTCAGTTCAACATACATGCAGTCCCATATAGACCCTTTACGTATAAAGGAACAAACACATACAAAGAAACATACACATTTGAGAGTTGCATTGTCAATCTAATGTCTCTCTACTCCCCTAGAGCCCTTCTGCTTCATATTTCCTCCATGGAAAACAAATTTACCCAGTCGCAATGATTCAATTTACCCAGATCAACTATGTACCATGAGTAATAATTACAATTCTTTTTAAACAATGTGTACTTGGTGAACAATATATCAACATATATGTTTGAGCGCTTGCTCTTCCATGTGAGTTAGTCTTACGTATGTATTTGCTAATTGCCTCAATAACAACCACAAAATGCTTGACCTCACAAAATAACAAAACTCATGGCTGATTAAGATATTAATATTGGAAGTTATTTATGGGGCTTTATAAAATATATCACATAGCCAAATGGTTGAGAAGTTCACTTCTTATTCATTAAGTAGCACTTTTGATCTCACTGTGTGATATTTTGTGTAGGTGTCAATTACCATACCAGCGGATCAACCTTCTCAGTGAATTTGTGGGGACGGAATTTCACTTGGAAGCTTGTCGGTTAGACTGCAACTGTAAGTTAAAGAGCCAATCTTGTCTCACCCTATGTCACGCTGAATTTCTATGAGAGTTACATTAAGGGTATATGTGTCTCTGAAATGCTTTGTCATTTGTACGCCATGCTGTTCCATTCATCAAAATGGAATACTCAATGTCGATACCAATGGAAATCCATTCTATAAAATATGTAAAACATTCTCGACATTTAGACCACAGATTGATGCTCACATCGATATCATGCATATAGACACATACAATAGTTCACACACACACACACACACACACACACACACACACACACACACACACACACACACACACACACACACACACACAGTTGAATTTCCTAATAAATGTCGAAGTAGGAAAAACACTCAATCCGAGAGATGAGTTGTATTAAATAAGATATTTTATTGCATCAACAATATATTATCTGAAACAAACATAAATATCTCAGTTCCAAAGAGAGTGCTGTGTATTGAACTGGAATCGGTTTTGTTCCCTATTGGCGGAATTTGTAATAATAAAACGTACTTCTCTGTGAATAATTTGTTAGCACATACATGTTTAAGCTTTCGCTTATACTTAACCGTGAACAGGATGACTCGGAATATCTTTATTCACATAAAAATAATGATAATGAAATATAATACAATATACAGTATGTTGTAGTTTGATGCTTAGTCAGAGCATGTTTTCATGACTTGTGTTTGCTTCCATTTACGGGTGTAGGAGCGACAACAAAAGAAAGTAGTAAGAGTTATCCAACTAGGAATTAAAAAGTTTGAACTAAAATTGTTTTAATGAAACAAAATGACGTTGTTACATTACTCCCTTTCCAGCGGAGCACTGTTGGATTCACTGGTTGAAGCAGAGCGTTCGGGGGCGGGTTTGTTGTGGTTGTAGATTCTATGTAGGAAAGTTTAAGCCTGTCAAGAGAGACTTTTTCTTGTTTTCCGCTCATGTCTAGCAAAACGTGCTTGTTACTTTTTTAAAGAATTTTGAATGGTCTATCATATGGTCTCTGACGTGGGTGCCTGTATGTGACATGTCTTACATACACAAAATCTGATGATGCAAATGTTTTGGAACAAAATATGATGTTGTCACGAAACTGAGGTTGAGTTGGTTGTAAAGAGTGCATTGTCTTTTTCAACTGTTTCAAAAAAGGAGAATCTGGTTCAATAGAGTGAGATGATGATGATGAATGTATCATTTCTCCAGAAAGGCGAAGTGATGAACCATAAACTAGTTCAGCTGGCGAGAAATCAGGTCGACATTTCCATGATGACCAGAGAGCAAGCAGGACTATTACTAGCTCATTATATCAATTGGAATGTATAGTTCTGACTTTGATTGCAGCTTTCATTTGGCGGTGGAAGCGTTTTATCATTCTATTTGTCTACAGATGATAGCTTGTAGTGACATGTTAAGAGATGCCAAGGAGTTTGTGGAGACCTGACGAAAGTGTTGATGTAAATTGTTGAATTCTACCGGATGTTATATCCTCTGGAACACCAAAGCGATATATCCAATGATAAAGAAATGCGGAGACATATGTTTCAGCATAAGAATTTTGAAAAGGAATATATTCAGGCCATCAAAATGCTGCGTGTTCGAATCACGTCGGGGAGGGTAGTTATGAAGCAACCTCATTTCGTTTCGTTAAAACATTTTAAAGGTTAATTTGAGATTCTACATTACCTTTGGTGATGATATCCAGAATTATGAAATTGCCACTGATACAGCATTTATATCTATATGTTTGATGGAATTTTCATCCATAAAATCAGATCGGGGTCACTAATTGTAAGATTTCGCTTTCACTTAACAGTAGACAGGATAACTTAGAATATCTTTATTCACATATAAAAATAATGATAATGAAATATAATACAATATCTGTTGTAGTTTGATGGTTAGTCAGGGCAATTTTCCATGACTTTTGTATTGTTCCATTTACTGATGTAGGAAAGACAACAAAAGGATATAGTAAAAATAATCCAACGTTTGAACTACAAAGTTTTTAACGAAACGAAATTGTTACACATGCATGCATACAGACACGCCCACAAAAATACATTATATACTGATTGATAGATGAATATGGGTATAGATTCAGAATTTCGAAATTAATCTATTTGTAAAATATTTCCTTTTATCTTTTAATCTGGAAGTAGCAGAAACAGTCGTAGTATATTGTAGGCAATACATGTTGGATCTTACACTAGCGTTGATGGACTGCATCCTTTGGTATAATGTCAGATAATGGGGAGTTTGAACTCGTTACTGACAGATAATAAAATTTATTATTATGTACATAAGTATCGACATATTACTTATGAACATAAAGTTTTACAGAGCCATTGAATGTGAAAAACCTTCGCTAAACATAGAATAAACCACTAATGACATGACAGAAACTGAAATTTCTTTAGCTATGTGGCTGACATCCATCAAAACTATCCAGCTGCAACATTCTCTAATATACTAAAGTATCTTTATAACTCACAGTGATATTAAAATCTTGTCAACTTAGGAATACATTTACAGAAACACACAAGCATCACAGATAAGCGAGACAAACATTTACTGTATCAGCAAATGCATCAAATTCTCCTGCAAGTGAAACCACACTACTAATGAAGGATTTATCCATTTCAGTTTATCATAATAAACATAATATAGAAAGTACACAGCTCAATATTGCAAACAAGTTTGGCAGTTTATAAACGAATGCATGTATTTTTATTTTGCTAATAAGACAACTTACGAAATAATCAGCCGTGTGCAGCTACATTATATGAGAGGAATTGTATTTTTCCGTTTAGTATGACTTTAAGACTAAGAAGGATTTTAAGCTCAGTAAAAATCCTATGGCTGAAATACGATTCAGTATAAAGTATTTATACATTCTTTAGCTTACCAGAAATTCTTAGTATTTAGTAATTTCAGCAGAAGAATTAATACATTTTAAAATATATAATAGGGTTAATTATATAATAATCTTTAATTATGTTGTTTAGAATTTTTGTCTCTATTCTCTTAATTGTAAGATAGTTTACACAACGCGCAAGACAAGTACAAGCAACTCTACATAGTAAGAAGGCAAGAGAAATCGTTTCTATTTCTCACAAGGTCAATCATGATCGGACAAGCTATTTTCAAGATGGTTTGGCTTTATGGAAATGAGGCTGCTATTTCTAGCAAGTCAAGCGACCTCGTAGAGCACGTCTAGTTGGTTCACCACAGAAGAAATAAATTTAGCTAGAAATATTGCAGCAATTGTAAAATAATAATTGTGAAAGAAAAGCAATGTAGATAAATGATAAACGATGTTAAATTAGTCATGTAAATCAGAAAAGAATGCTAAAAATCTAAAATAATTCGAAGAGATAGGTTTATTAAATACAGCTGCAGTGTGCAGTTGCGAAGTTGTCAATTAGGTTTTTCGAGGCTCTCATTTCAACATTTGAAAAATTTACTTTTACAACGTAGATTAATCATATTCCTATTAGTTTAGCTCACAAATTCATATATTTATGTATATGCATACATACCTACCTACACACACACACACGCACACACACACACAAACACACACACTTTTGAGTTCTTCACACGTGGTTAGAATTCCTAACAGGGTTCAATGACCTGCGTGTATATTATTTTATGTTTTACGATGACTTCCCCTTCCCGCTTGGGGACAGTGTGAAATTTCTTTTTGAAGGACTGCTGCACTTTTAAACTTAACGGTCCTTCTAGCACTGACGGAGACAATCGCTGAATATTAATATTAATGTAGTTTTTTATATTGATATTACCTGAACATCCACTGATGAATTATAAGAGCTCACTTGCATGGATATCTATGGATTATATGCAAGCTTCTACATAACTTGGACATTATTTTCCCACCTTGTAGAAATCTTATAACGAAACGATCGTATGGAAAGAGAGATTTATTTAATTATGTCTCATATAAAATAATACAGCCGACTATCCACGAAATACAATATAGTTAGCACCCCAAACGTATAATTGGGATTATACTCAGGTATATTCTAATGATTGTTGAGTGAGATGGGAGTTTGGTCGGAGTATCGCTAAAAGCTTTCTCTGTTAATGTATTAAGTATATATATATATATATATATATATATATATATATATATATATATATATATATATATATATATATATAGAGAGAGAGAGAGAGAGATGTATATATATATATATATATATATATATATATATATATATATATATATATAGAGAGAGAGAGAGAGATAGAGAGATAGAGAGAGAGAGAGATAGAGATATAGAGAGAGAGAAAGAAAAGAGAGAACAGAAGTTGAAGACATGACTCTGAAGCCTAGCAATTTCGGCTTGTATTCGGCAAGCCAATATTATAGTAACCGAATAAAAGCTGAAATCACGAAGCATCGCATTTAGGGTTTCACTTTCGGGTATACTCACTCTGCTTCTTCCTGTGCATGGAGTACTCCCCCCCTCCCCAAATATATATATATATATATAGGTATCGAGAGAGAGAAGAAAATGGAAAGATGGTTGATACATATATTTAGTTGCCAATAATTTATGCATGTGTGCTCCATACTCGTGCCTACAGGGTTAAATATTAGAGGCGTCAATATTTAGTGGGCGAGAGAAAATAAGCAGAGCGATTATAAAGGAAATGAATACAAAGAGTTTAAAACCGTTAAAACATGTTTATATAATAGTGCACCTACGTACGTTTCGCCCTGAGCGGATTTATCAAGGGCATGGAAAGCAAAATAATGTTCAATGTTCAAACCCAGGAGGGAATTCACGGGAGTAACTCTGGCCGGTGTTCAAGCAATCTGTCCCATGTGGATTTTTATGCCTGTTCATATGCTGGTGTTTAACATCTTTATATTATGTGTAAATTATGTGTATATATATATATATATAATAAAAGTATATATAATAAAAGTATGTGTACCCACATGCAATTAATACACACAGGGATACAAGTATAGTCCGACCATGTGCCAGTGTGGTTCAATGGCAAGTTAATAATTAACAAGTCAGAACATATAAAATCAAGGGAAAGCAAATAAAGAAAAGAATTTAAAATAAATTATAAAAAATTCACTGTACTTACTATATGTGCCTACACCGCGGTTTCAAATCCCAAACGAATAGATAATCCGGGCGGATATCCATTGCGAAGGAGATTATCGTCAGAAGGCATTTCTCTACCGGAGAATATAAAATTCTCGAGTTAAAAATTTCAAACTGGCGCCATTCCAAACTTCCTCAGAATGAGAGTAAATGAATGATAAAGCAGTTTTTGGTATGGCACCGTGTGCAAAGGCGAGAACACGGTAGACAAGTTAATCCTGTAATGCTAAAAATAGCAGCCACTCAGACGACTATAGGTTTCTCTACCATTGCGGAGAATAATAATAAAAGTATGTGACCCTACATTAAAACACACAGGGATACAAGTATTGTCCGACCATATGCCAGCAAAGTTCCCAATGGTACATATAGTAAGTACAGTGAATTTTTTAAAATTTATTAAAAATGTTTTTCTTTATTTGATTTCCCTTGATTTTATATATATATATATATATATATATATATATATATATATATATAGTACGTTATTCCGGGTTGAATCGGAGGTAACCACAGTAAGTAAGGTACTCAATACATTGCAGAGTATAAAAGTTTTAATATAGATGAGATTCTACAGGACTAGAACTGTTTCATTCTTTAGAAATCATCAGGAATCTCAGAGATTCCTGATGATTTCTAAAGAATGAAACAGTTCTAGTCCTGTAGAATCTCATCTATATTAAAACTTATATATATATAATACAGTATGTAGAGAAGAAAATACAAAAAGGGTCTGTTTTCAATTACGAGGGGTAGAGGACCACTAGAGTGCAAAGCATAAAGTCTATGAAAAGTGTGGAAAATAAATAATATTTAGAAAGGTATAATAAAATGTACACTCCCACCTTTATAACTATAAAACACCTGGAACAACTCAAAGAATAGAATGTTTCACCAAAAACAGTGTCGGTGCCATAAACTCTCAGGGCTCATCGGCAGGTGTATAGGTGACATGGTCGACAGTTGTAAAGAAAATTTAGACAACTGAAAAATCGGTGATTAACCCTAGTCTTTAACTCCGTTTTTTCATATATATATATATATATATATATATATATATGAGTGTGTGTGTGTGTGTGTATGCGTATGTGTGTGTGTATGTGTATGTGTGTATGTGTGTGTGTGTGTATTCTGTATGTGTGCTGGTAGTATCGGTAGAACGTTCGACATGATTTGCGACATATAATTACGCCCCTTTACGTTCTGATTTTTATTTCAAATCCCGCAGATATTAGCTTCGGCTTTCATCCTTAAGGGATTATAAAAATAGAATACCAGTCACGCATAGGGATCATTTTAATCGAATTTCCCCTATCACCCAAAATTGCTGGCCTTGTACCAAAATCAGAAAACGATATTATTGTTTTAATTATGGTTGTGTTCAAACCCGCCGTGGTAAACTTTGCCTTTCATCCTTACGGGGTCGATAAACTAAAGCACCAGTAACATACTAAGGTCGATTTAATCGACTTTCCTCTCCCCCCACAAAAAAAAAATATTACTGGCCTTGTGCCTATACTAGAAATCATTATTTCAATTATGCTTGTTTCTAGACTGTATGTCATGCTGTTTCTGTTCTGTATTTTTTGCTGAGTTTCACCAGCTTTTGAAATGCTTTTCTTTTTTGTTTATTTCTGTAGCTAAACCAACCTACTTCCGATGGAGTTGGATGTTTTTCCTCTCCTTTTAGCCCCTAATGGATAAAGCTACATTTGCTTTATTGCTTCAACCTCTTCCACCGAATTTTAACCAAAAACAATGGCGGAAACCAAAGTTTCCTCCCCTAGCAAAAGCATCGGCGTTATGCACGAAAAAACAAATTTAAAAAAAACGAAGAAAAATAAAAAAACAAGAACAAAAACTAAATTTTCACAATCAACGTTACCTCTGTCATAACTACATACACCAGCAGCAGCAGCAACAACTACAGTAACAACATCCCCACGACAACGACAGCTAAACCGACAACCAAATTCATAACAAAAATTCACGTCCAGCAGAAGTTTACATGAACTTGATTTCAACCAGTCAAATTACGCAAACGCAAACGCCACTAAACCACCCCCATAATCGGAAGCACAGCCAAAACTAACTGCAGTACCTCCACCACCACCCTCGTCATCTCCAGCAACACCACCACGACAACAACAAAAATACAACAAAAGCAATGACAACATGAATATAAACAACAATATTATCAACAACAATAAAAACACCACTAACAACACATCTGAAGCTACGGCGGAAAAGGCAGCGGAATTATTCGCCACTGATATACATGCAAAGACGATTATTTTCACAAGCCAGCAAATTAATTAAGCGGATTGCTGCAATGCTCAATGACATCTGCTCGGTAGTCAAAGTAAATGTCCACCTGTGGGAACCGTTCCATATCACACGCTTAGTCCGTCAAGAATGCTCTCTATCCGCCATTTTCTATGTATTGAATCTCAAAACTAGACGTGGAAGGGCTGCATCGGCAAACGCGGATGATGTCATAGTGATGATGTTGCACTCCTCAGATGAGGTCAGCAACGTCATATCAACCGGGAAACGTCGGTCGGTTTGCAGCTCGGCACCTGGAGAGGCAAATCCATACCGTTAGCATCTGGAATGTTGTTATTCGCTCACAGGCCTCTACATGCCACAAAATGCGGTCAGTGGAAAATCCAGTCCATTGTACTATAGAGGACTAGTTGTGAACAAGAGCGACAACGTTTTTGGAGAGGCTTTAGGCGTCGAAGAACCCGAACTAATCAGTTTGTTCTGGAGTACTTTCGTGCTTTGCGAATGTTTCATCGCTGCCTTATAACCTCCTTAGTTATTCGGTTATTTTCTTCGACGCGTTCAGCATCGATCTTGATAAAATGAAATCACGAAGTTTATTTTCTTATAGTTTTCAGAAAATGACAAGACAAACAAGTATAGTGTACCGTTTCGTTACGATATTTCTAACACAGGCTCTACCTACGATTTTTAAATAATTAAAAAAATAATGAAGAATCTTAAAACATTTACTATTATAATTAATTTTACCATTGTTAAGCTGTTGTTTAGAACATAATAAATGATCTTACATAAAATTATGACGGATGGGTTCAGATAATTATAAACAATTTAAAACTCAGAGATTCTATCATAAAAAAAGGGCCGGTTTCTGGGGTTTGGTATCAAAAGTGTTGTCAGATTTTACATTAAATACAAGTCAGCCAGAAGCACGCCAATAAACTACACCCAGACTTTAAATCTGCGACTAAAATATCCCCATAGCTGTACAAGACTGACCGAGAAACTAAAAATTAATTGTAACACATCATACAATGGGAGACCTGTAATGTCTACAGATAGTGTATAGACAGGAAATAACTCTATTCTTAAACAATACCGAAAATATATCAAAGCACAAAACAGAAGCAGTATCTATTTTTGACTGTGCCAATATTACAAATACAGGAACAGAAAATTGATGATAAAGGCACACACGCTATACACAATTTATTGAATAAATATAAGAACAATATTGGATGTGATTGAACATGATTTCTGAGAAATAAAAACAAACTACCTATCCTCCATTGCCCAGAAAGACGAAGATAAGACATTCTCTTTATAAATACTGCAATCCTAGAAAACATCTCCTTTCTAGCATAAAGACGACATTTTCTATAGGAGGTGAAAACCAAAATAATCATATTGAGTACATATGAACTTGTGTGAATTGGAAAGTATTGATATGATACAGAATTCAAACAAGCATAATACACCGTATACAACACAACATGAAATGAAATGTATAGGGCTGATTATAGTGATAAAAGTGAAATTACTATTGTTTTCTGATTTAGGCACGAGGCCAACAATTTTGGGAGAGGGGAAATTCAGTCAAATCGATCTCAGTGCGTCACTGGTACTATTTTTCATCAACCCTTTTAGGATGAAAGGCAAAGCTAACCTCGGTGGGATTTGAACTTAGAAGATAAAAGGACGTAACTCTGTGCCGCAAAGCATGATGCCCAACGCTCTACCGATACTGTCAATCCACCAACCTCAGGCTATGTAATAAATAATATTACTGTACGAAATTATAATAAATTTCTAATTGCGTTGACTCATCCCCAATTAAAGGTGGGGAGTTGACAATTATTTGAGCGTCCGAATAGAAATGTATTCGTTTTCATTCCAGATCACAGCGTTTTGAGTTCAAATATCGTTGAAGTCAAGTTCGCCTTTTGACCTGGGGTTGGCTCTTCACCATTATCACTTTTTCTTTCTTTGGAAGAAATCTGAAGAGGGATGGGTACCACCATGTTTAAAATGCTGAAGACACGTGGAGTGTCAAAACGGTATCCCTAGAACTTCATTATGCTATTCGAATGTACTTTAATCCTTACTTTCATGATTTTTGTGTTAATTGGTTTCATTTAATTACTTGTTTTTAATATCAAAACTTTAGTTATTTATTTGAAAAAATTAATTTCTTATGAAATGTGGCACTCTATTTTCTCTGAAAAATGAGGGCATAGATGATTCTAGCAACCTGAAATTACCGAATCTGGTTAGGTATTTAATTTGTTGCACTTTTCATTCTTTTATCTTCTTTATAATCAATATACAATTCTGTTCTTAGTATTTACTTCTAAAGGCGGCACATTGGCTGGGTCGTTATAACGTCGAATACAATGCCTTGCGCTATCCCTTTCGTATATCCAGTCGTTGAGTTCAAATCCTGCCGAGGTCAACTTTGCCTTTCATCTATTCGAGGCCAACAAAAAAGCACTAGTCAAATACTGGGAGCGATCTCCCTCCATATCTATTTCTCACGTCCATTCTCTCACTTTCTTTCTTTCTCTGGAAGAAATCTGCTGTATTCAGACCTGGAGAGTAGCTGGGTTCTGCCAGGTGTTACAAAGTGCCATAGAAACGCCATATAAGGTGCATCTACGACTCCTCGAGAGTTACGAAACCACGCATGCATTTATTTCTATATTATCTACTGAAACATATTTATAGAATATTTCTGAATTCTTAATTCCATTGTTTGTGTTTAATCGTATATCGTTCCTTTCTTAAAGAAAAACTGGCACGTTCATGAACCTCCTTTTTACAACCATGGTAATCCTGGACCGTCTAAAAGGGATAGCTTTTGGCGATTCTATGACATTTGTGCCCACATGTTCTTTAATAGTCAAATATATTACTGTTAACATAAAAGAAAATAGTCAAGTAGTGTATCATTGGATTCTTCATTTCAGTATGTTGAATCTTTACCAAGCTGATTTCTTTGTGTAAATGTATTTTTATTTTCAACCTTATTTTGTTTGCTATATCGTACATTAAATAAAAAAGGATTAGTGTTTGTAATATTTCGAAGTGATTCCAGAAAAATCATTCTCAAAATGCTAATATTCGAATTTCCATTGAACAATAGTGATACAACAGTATCTCCATAGACCATTCCGAATCCAAACTGCTTATTGCGGCATTTCTTTAGATCATTCTAATATCTGGACTTTTGCTGTACTCTACCAAGTACTTGTGTCACTTTAGAGAATCAATAAAGAGAAATGTGCTCTCATTATTTTACAAATTTTGTTTAAATGAAACAAATTGAACTCAGCTGCATGTAACGCTAACATAGTCTCACAATATTCTATTCAACAACAATAACCGCCTTCTGACAACTGTAGAACGAAACGAGGAATATACCGATAAAGGTTTAGCTGCTTCAGTAGTCGGTGATATGTTGACCTGCTGATATTCAAAGAGAAAGAAGCAAGAGATATTGATGTTTGCTTGCAAGTAACACTGAAATTACTGACACGTTCTCTTGATTACTCTGCCGCTGCAACTTCAAAAAGGGACACACATTTCGCTTTTTATATCTTACTTTGTGTTTCGTCAAGTTTTCACAATTAAATGTTATTGAACATTGTGATACGGCTTGTGGTGACTGAACTATTTTACCAAAAGAAATGACTCAGTGTTGTGGTGTGAGAAAACCCACAGGCGCTTGCTGCACGAAACATTAAGAGTAAAGTGGGCGCTAAAATAATTGGTGTAGTGAGCCAAGAAATCTTAATTAATTAAATCTATATCCATAGTGATAAGATAAGTTCATTATCTTAATGACTGGCTCTGTTTAAGAAAGGCGGACGAGACAACACCGGAAATTAAATTAAGATTTATTAAATATAGAGTACAGCGGGCAAGGATACTTGGCAGGTGTCATCGTAGTGCCAGAAATAAGATTCACCACTACATTTTATATTTAATAAATTTAACTTCCTGGGTTGTCTCCCTTGGCTTTCTATACTAGATTAAGTCATTAGAATAATGATTTGTTTCTTTTTCACTCTTTCACCTATGGACTCGGTATAGAAATTTGATACTACGATTTATTTGTTGATAAAGTTACACGTAGTCGAACTGACAAATCGGCTATAAATAACCATACATTGAATAAAATTGAAAATAAATTAAAACAGAAATTTAGCAATATAAAATGTAAACAATACTTTTATATAAACATTGATTATATTGATGTTTCTATTAGAATTATAAACCATGCGTTTGTTTGAGGCTACCTATAGCAGTGAAAGTATTTACTCAAGACTAATATACACAGATAAATATCCAGAGTAACCCCTCACACACACACACACACGCACACGCACACGCACACGCACACACACACGCGCGCGCGCGCGCACACACACACACACACACACACACACACACACACACACACACACACACACACACACACACACACACACACACACACACACACACACACACACACACACACACACACACACACACACACACACACACACACACACACACACACACACACATTACCGTATATCGTGATCTAACATAAAACCAGAGTAAGAGGATATCATTTCTCGGAAATACACAAAACCTAAGTAACACAAAGGAACCAAACAGACAAAAAAACATTAATTTGTACCAGTAACTATGAGCTGTAAGACGGCGAATTAGCAGAGATGTTAAGGCATTGAATTGCAAATTCCTCAATATTTGCTCTGGCTCATTTCAAATCCCATCAAGGTCAACATTAAATATCATCTTTTCAATGTGGGTAAGTGCCGATATAGTATTAGGTTTCGCTCCAACGTAGAGAGATATAGACTCTGCTAAGTTTAAAATACAAGACACGTGTCTTGGAATTTTATTGACGGTGACAATATGACTCCATCAAGAACCAAAAGGCCTTTACTTTTCGTTTTTACTACGACCTGCATTGGTTCCAATATCAACAAAAGATCTAGGAAATATAATAAAAACCAATACTGATTCGTTTTAAATACTTCTAAAACTGCTATTTTCTTAAAGAGTATAGCACTATTTTATTTCACAAAGATTTTTATACAAAAACAAAGTACATTATTAAAGCGAACAACGAAAAGGGAAATGAAAATAAAAAAAAACCAAGCAGCGAAAGAAATGGGGAGGATGGGAACAGACTCAGCCCAATCTGGGTGATGTTTCATCTGTACTCCTCGGGGAATGGCCAGACATCCTCATGGGGATCCTTCTGCAAGCAGACTATTGCCACTCTATTTTACGGAAGAAATCAGCTAAGCGGGAAACAAGGACACCAAATTTTGATCGAGACTGGTACAAAGAGGAAGCAACCGATGAGATTCCATACAAACAAAAATATTCTGATATTCATTAAGTCTACTAAGCATTCTTCCCATTCTGTGTTTACATTTTGAAGCCCGACGAGTGGATTAAGTTTAACGGTTTGACAAAAATATGAGGGAAGTTGGACGCCTTTTCGTAGCAGAGTGAATCAGAAGTGCATGAGAACCTGTTAGGGCACATCTGTGTTGGTAAAATAACGTATCTTTTATATTACAAAACATATGCTAAATCACTCTTTTGATTTCATGGCTAAAACCGTCCTTTTGACACAAACGAAATTTGAACGCAAACGGAATTTCAACAGCATCCGAGGGTTTCCTAACCTTTGCTTTACATAGTCGTTCCACTGGCTAAAAATAGATGTAAAGTCTGCTTCAAATCATACTTTACTATTTCAAAAAGAAGGAATATATTCTTTCGGTAGAATACAATCGTGAATAAAAGCGACCGACAGGTGATCCCTCCGATTCGGGTGAAATGTTATTCTGTATATAACTCTGTGTCTGTCTCCCCCATCTCTTTCTTGCGAAAGTGTGTAAGCACACATAGCTATATATATATATATATATATATATTTTCTTTTTGCGGCATTCCGTCGGTTACGATGACGAGTGTTCCGATTGATACGATCAACGAAACAGTCTGCTCCTGAAGTTAACGTAGTTCTCAGGGGGGTTCAGCGAGACTCAGAAAGTGACAAGGATGAACCTTTGAATTACAAGTAGAACACATGTTTGCCGGAGTTGACTGGAGCAACGTAAAATAAAGTGTCTTGCTGAAGGACACAGCACGCCGCCGGAAATCGAAGTCACCACCTTACGAGCCGAATACCCTAACCACAAAGACACGCACCTGTGTATATATATATATATATACAGCTGCGTCATATATATATATATATTTATTAAAATAACAGATTAATGTTTAAGCAAAGAATCGCTGCTTTCACCCTTAACGGGATCTTCTGAAACTAACAAAGTCAATCTGTGAACGCAGAAGTGAATATTTCAAAAAACGTTGCAACCGGAGGAAGACAGGAAAACGATACTTTGGTTCGTGGAAACGTCCCCTGGCAAAGAACGAGAAAAAACGAATATAATACGTCATTATTTGGAGCGGTGAAAAACCACGTTCATGGTATAAAAGAAGTCGTAGACTAATATTCTCTTAGGTGGTTCATAGAGACGTTCTCTAGCAATGAACGGAAAAAACGAAGATAATACGTCATATGTGGAGCGTGGAGAACAATTGCACGCAAAGACAAAACCACGGAAATGGTATAACTGAAGTTGTAGACTAAAATTCTAACTAGGAAACCAAATGATTCTCGGCTTCAGAGTTAGGAATAAAGTAAATAAAATACAGAGGTAACAGAAATTAAATAAATACATACACGAGCATTTGGCTCCCTCAGTTGAGCACTCTATTGACTTATATTCATCATGCAGAAACAACATCTGAATATTTCTATAAAGAACATACCCGTACCAAACAGGAAAACATACCTAAAACTCCTGATACAGAAAACAGACGCGTTCATTAAAAGGTTGCGTTGGCGTGCCCTTTATTTCGATAATCAGCGAAAAGCAGACAACAAACAGGATAAATTTGGGTTTAAAACCTATAATAACCCTCCATGTAACCCAGCATTGCTATCCTTCGAAAATGATGTCTTGGAACTCATACAGAGTATCAAAATTCGGAATAGGAGCAATTCCTTCCAGCAGGACCTGAAGAATAGAATTCGTTCTATTAAGGATTCTAATGTCGTGCACGTCCATTCCGACACAACTGGCAACCTATATCAATTGGAGCTGTACTTACCATCAACTACTACATAATGCTGTAACTAAGGATTACCGTAAAACTAATCGCTGCGTCATTAATGAAATCAACGATGCTGGATTTAAAATCACCTCTGATCTCAACATCCTGGACCGGACCGAACCTCTGGACCCTATTTCTCCCCACTTTACCCTGAAGGATCACAAATCTAATTTTCCGAACAACCCCTCTATTCGGCTTATTAACCCTACGAATTTCGATTTAGGTAGACTTAGTAAAAGGATTCTTGATACCTGAAATTAGAGGTTTGGCCCCTCTTGCACTGTGGAACAATTCTTTCGATGTGATTGATTGGTTCAACGGCATATGCAACAAGGAACATTGCCGTTTTATCCAATTCGACATCAATAATTACCACTCCTCCATCACTTTACTACTTCTCCTTAGAGCTATCAATTTCGCTAAAACACTCACAGTGGTTAAGGATTTCGAAGTTGATGTCATCCTCAATGCACGTAAGTTGGTGATTAATTTCGACGACTCTATTTGGATTAAAAAATCTAATAGTACCCCATTCGACGTGAGTATGGGCGCCAGCGATTCTGCGGAAGTTACTGATCTTATCGGCCTTTTCCTTCTTTTCTCTATCAAGGACGAATTTCCCAACGCGGGCGGTGGTTTGTACCGTGATGATGGTCTTTTGACCATGACTAAGTGCGGCCCACGTGCTTGCGACAGGTTCAGAAAAGAACTCATAGCCTTCTTTAAAGGCTTCAACCTATCTATACAGGTTGAGGCCAACCTGTCGGTCGTTAATTACCGCGACGTTACCCTCTATTTATCGAATGGCTTGTATTACCCGTATAGAAAGCCGAATGATACGCTTAATTACATAAGTAAGCATTCCAACCATCCTGCCTGCATAACCAAGAACAGGGTAAGAAACATTTCTCTGAGGCTTTCCCGTCTATCTATTAACGAGCATATTTTCAACGACCATTCCACATATTACAATGAAGCTCTTGCTCGGAGTGGATTTGGCGATAAGGTAGCTTATACAGAGTACGACAATAGACCTAGAAGAAACAGATCCCGACGCATTATATGGTATAACCCACCATATAATATGGAGGTGGCCACACCATTAGCTAAGATATTTCTATCCCTCATTACGAAGCATTTTCCCCCTACACATAAATATAGTAACATTTTTAATAGAAATACTATTAAAATGTCTTACTCTACGACTCTTACCCTTGCACATAACATCACAGCTTCAAATTTAGCTAAACTACCTAGCCGTAGGAACACGTGCAACACTGTAGTTAGTACTAACTGTAATTGTAGGAACCGGGTTGATTGCCCCCTATCCGGTAAATGCCTCTCTAGTAACATTGTCTACAAATGTAAGGTCGAAACACCCACGTCTCGTAGGGCCTACATAGGGTTAACCGTCAATAGATTAAAGCAGCGTCTTTACATGCATACCCATTCTTTTCGTTACCCTCTAAGAAGGAATATGACGTCACTTTCAGCTCATATCTGGAGTCTAAAAGACAACCACACCCATATATAAGTTAAACTGGGAGATTCTAGCTAGGGCTAGATCGTATAACGGAAATAAAAGACCATGTGACCTCTGCGCCGCTGAGGCCCTCGTAATACTCTACGCCACAGACCACATATTAAACAAAAATGCTGATGCAATTTCGGCTTGTAAACGTAAATTGCACAAACCTTTCCTGTATTACAGCCCCAGATTATACCCTAACGGATAGTACGATCTATACGCGGATATTTTACGTCTTGATGTGGTAGCTAAGTATATGTTATGTTTATAACATTACTTATTTGCATAGGTAAGTATATATTACCCGTATATTTTGTGAAGGTACGTATACTTTCTCGTACGTATATTTGATTTTATATGTTATGGCGTATATTTTTATATATTCTGGTACATATGCTTTTGGTTATGTGTATACGTGAGTTTTGCGTCTGTGTGAGTATGCGGGTTCGTACGTATGTAGGGTGTGTGTATATGTGTACTTCGTGTTTTGGTTGACGTGCGTCTCCGAACATATGTGTATTTACATGTAGGTATGTGTGTGCGCTTGTTATATAGGTATTTATTTATATACGTTTATTTAATTATTTGTATACACGCACACACACACACATATTTATATGTGCGTGTATTTGTATACCTATGGCGAGTGTTTTCGCGTATGCTTGTGTATGTACGTATATGGTTGCGTGTATGTATTTATTGAATTTCTGTTACCTCTGTATTTTATTTACTTTATTCTTAACTCTGAAGCCGAGAATCATTCGGTTTCCTAGATAGAATTTTAGTCTACGACTTCAGTTATACCATTTACGTGGTTTTGTCTTTGCGTGCAATTTTTCTCCACGCTCCACATATGACGTATTATCTTCGTTTTTTCCGTTCATTGCTAGAAAACGTCTCTATGAACAACCTAAGAGAATATTAGTCTACGACTTCTTTTATACTATAAACGTGGTTTTGTCTTTGCGTGTAATTGTTTTTCACCGCTCCAAATAATGACGTATTATATTCGTTTTTTCCCCTTCTTTGCCAGGAAGGTTTCCACGAACCAAAGTATCGTCTTCCTGTCTTCCTCCGGTTGCAACGTTTTTTGAAATATTCACTTCTGCGTTCACAGATTGACTTTGTTAGTTTCAGAAGATCCCGTTAAGGGTGAAAGCAGCGATTCTTTGCTTAAACTTTAATCTGTTATTTTAATAAATATTTGCTCTACGGTTCTTATATATTTGATATATATTTATCCTTATCGAGCCCTCTTTGTATTTTAGTCTTCAAATATTTTATTATTATTATATATATATATATATATATATATATATATATATATATATATTTTACACATACATGAATAAATTGAAAATCTTTCTACACATACACAGACGTATGCAGGCATATATATATCTACGATATTTGAAAGTATATTTGTCTGTATTTAAACATTTGTAAAGAAACAGCGTGGAAAATTGTTTTTGATTTCTTGACTTTTAGAGTTCGAAAGTTTATCCGACATAGAAACACTTCAATTTATCAAATCCTCAATCTTTTAATCTGATATGATTACCTCAAGGTACTTTAAAGGATTATGTAGGCATTTAGCTGATGTACTTGTCTTCAGCTGTAAAGAAAAGAAAAAAGGAGAGAAGTATAAATACATATAAACGAACAAAAAAAAAAGAAGAAATGACAAAATACTATTTTGAAACTTTCGGGCAATCAGTGTTACTACAGAGACACTAACAATTACAATATAGACGTAACGGTTGATTTCTCAATCACAGACGATTTCTGAAGAAATTCGATTTTATTGATTAATTCGTCTTACAAACGAAAAAAAAAAGATGATAATATATATATATATATATACACAAGCATACATACATATATATATATATATATATATATATATATATATATATATATATATATATATATATATATATATATACATATACAAGCATACATATATGTATAGATACAAGTATACAGACACACACACACATATATATATATATATATATGTATGCCTGTATATACATGTGTGTGTATATCGAAACAATTGTAACACACAATAAATTGAGTCCAGATGCATCACTGATTTTTCGTTTTATATTATATCACACTCTGATCTGTAAGAACATAGAGTTCTCAACCGGCATACCGCCTGTGGAAGCTTCATAGCAACGATCAAACACACATATATAAATATATATATATATATATATATATATATATATATATATATATATATATATATATATATATATATATATATATATATATATATATATATATATATATATATATATATATATATATATATATATATATATATATATATATATTTATATATATGTATATGTATGTATATATGTATGTATGTATATATGTATGTATGTCGAGTCACTCTTGAGTGCTACTGGTAACATGTAACCCAGTACAACCTGTCGCATGGTAGTGTCGTCGGCAGCTAAACCGTCAACCCCACCAAGTTTACTTGGTGAGGAGAGTGATTTTGGACACCCTACAGGACATAAGACAAAAGCTGACAAAGGGCGGAAGAACTCATAAAAGTCAACGGCCATCCGAAAGTGTGTAAATATGTATATGCACATGTACATATGTATGTATATGTCTATGTCTATATACATGGGTGCATGTGTATGTATATACGCAGGGACATAGAAATAGTCGAGCTGGACACCCGATCGCGCGGTTAAACCACTGGGAGGGAAGGACCCCTAGCCTTTGTCAGGGCATTGTTCTAGGAGAATGCAACTCAAGAAACTGGGATAATTCTGATATAAAACCTGCGGCTCAGTAGTTACCGATGATGTTGATCTTTTCTTCTTTTCGGGTTATAGCTACTGTTGCTCAGAGAGTGGGATTGGCTCAGTGCACAGTCTTTCCTCACTTTAAAAAATATCTTCACGCTCAGGCATTGCACGATAGAATTAATTAATAATTATTAATAATGTTATATCGTGCAATGGTCATATATATATATATGTATATATATATATATATATAAATATGGTGTGTGTGCACAATTACATCTTCAAGAAGATGCCTCACATTCATTGACCTTGGGTGAACTTAGCCTTGGCCAGGAGGTGTTGATGTCATCAGACGGCATCCAACGTTCATTGGGTGTTTTGACTCTCAACCGTAACACACTTCCGCTGCTTGGTAAGCAGTAGTGGCCAAATCACTGCCTGTCTTCGCCTCCTGGATTCCAGCTTATCTCCTCTCCTGCTTTAAATCGAACAGGTGGCCCTCTTTGTTGCGACCCCCGTACTGCGAAATGCAATCGTTCCCTCTTCAACATTATGTAAGCCGGGAATCACCTATAGCCGACCTCGATAAGAATTAGCCGTGCCTGCCAACCTTTCTCACTACACTCCTGCACAAGTTCTTGATATTGGCACTCTTTCTCTCAAAGGTGTTGCGGCACTCTTCTTCCGATGAGACTGAGTTCAATCAAGATTATCTTTTTTATACATTCAGACCAAATTATTACACTTGGCATGAGAGATGTTTGAACAATCCGGGGGAACTGTATCCTACCTCCCAGATCAAACCTCATCTCTCATGATTGGGGCTAAAGATATAGGTTATGTTCAATTGATAAAGATTTTGAAAGCCCAACTATGAATATTGAAAGGTTGACGGCCAGCGCCGTCTATCCGATTCCAGCTGAAGCAGCGAGGGACAACTGTCTATGCGATTTCGATCTAATGGCTCTCGCGGGTATTATTATAATTATTCTCAAGTGGAATCACTCAGACAAGGCTGCACATTTGCATCACAAGGTACAGTCAATCCAACAGGATTTCACAGATTTCCAGGCTTCTACACAGTTTCACTCAGAAGCCTAAAATAAAATATAATTGCCCAGGATGTTCCTTAGTGGTTCTAAACCACATCCCTGTGATTGCGAAGCGACTTCCTTATATGACACCCACAGACACAAACACAGACGCACACACACACACACATGTGTGTATATATATATATATATATATATATATATATATATATATATACTGGAAAATGTGTGAGATCCTTGGTACAGTTAGGTATATTTGAAAAAAAAGAAAAGAATGACTTCACTTGTAGTGTTAAAAGTTTTTTTATGATTTAATGTTATAATATAATTGTTTCTACTTTAGGCACAAGGCCAGCAATTACTCAGTGCATTACTGGTACTTTATTTTAACGACCTCGTAAGGATGAAAGGCAAAGTTAACCTCGGCCGGATTTGAACTCAGATCGTAAAGGGACGTAACTATGGTGGAAAGCATGTCCGACCTCTACCGATATTGCCAATTCACCGCCCTTTAATTGTTATAATATTTATAACAACCATTTAATGTTATAATATAATATTAAGAGTATAATATAATATTATGAGTTGGATCTACCAACTCATGATATTATCATATTATATGGGTAATTGCTGGCCTTGTGCCAAAAGTAGAAACAATTATATTATAACATTAAATCATAAACAATTTTCTAACACTACAAGTGAAGTCATTCTTTTCCTTTTTTTCATATATATATATATATATATATATATATATATATATATATATATATATATATATATATATATATATATATATATATATATATATATATATATATATATATATATATATATATATAATATAAGATCAAAAGATGGTTAAAGGAGTTCCATGTATTTTATTATGCGCATTTCAAAAACAAACATCATCATGCAATAATATTTGTGTTTTCATCAGATAAAACAGGAGAACATGATATGAAGGCTAACAAACACTTGTGGATAGTGCAGTTTTAAATCAACATATCTTATCCGATATCTGCATTGCTTTATTGTACTACAATAAAACTCACCTCCTACATTATATATATATATATATATATTATGAAAGTAAAACAAAGAAGCCTTCAATACATCAAAAGTCTTTATTAGCCAACAATGTTCGTCCTATTAAGGACTCATCAGGGCAATTAAAACAAGAAGAAGTATTATGGGCCAATACAAGCCGGAAACTTCGAAGAATATGGAGTGTACATACACTAAAGTATTGCAAGATTATGGGTAAAAATATATAATAAAAATATATAATAAAAATCACTAAGGAGGTGTATAACATTTAGAACCATATTACAAATATAGTCCAAAGCAAAAGTGGTTACATAGAGCAGGAATTATATATAATACAATGTAATATAATATAATATACCTTTACCAATATTAAAATTACAATAAAAATCAAAAGGTACAATATACATATGTATATATGTACGCACACGTACGCACACATACACATATATCAATACACATATCCATCTTCAACTGCACAAATTAAACCTTATTAAGAGTTTAAATATAAATAAGCATGATAGGAATAAAAATAATAATAATAATAATAATAATAATAATAATACATATACCCAATATACATGAGGTAATAATATGATATTATTATAAGTAGCACATATAATATATAATAAACTATACAATTATATACTATATAATATAATATAATAGAATGGATAATCTCCGGTTAATGTACACAAACAATATAGATGTCACAATAATACTATAATAATAATATACTAACATTTATAATATACAATATATAATGGCATTCAAGTTAACAAATCAATTCATATAGAGTTACAGAGTAGGTGAGGAAAAATAAATTGTACAATACCCAAAATTATGATGGTACAAAAATATAAACATCTTACATGATATATAAAGTTTAACATATCATAATGTTACATATAATTAACGGTGAGTAATAAGGATGGATATTACAATAACAAATACAATATAATATAATATAAAATAATTAACATAATATAATATATAATTACTTATAATTACAAGGTTGGTAAACAGACATGTATGTGGATGAGTGAGTAAGGGCCAGACAGTAAATATAATGCACAGTAGTATTACAAATAAAATATAAAATATAAAATATAAAATATAAAATAAAATAAATAAATAGAATCAACCGGAAATTAAAAAACAAAAACAAAAGTATACATATAGGTCTCACATGCAGTTAAGTAAAAACTTAGGAAATAACCCCGGTAAATGACTCGAAAACCCTATTTGATAAATTAATATTAAAAATATTTAAAATATCCAATAAGGCAGTATAATATTAGCTATAGTTTAAGTAATCAAAGTTTATAAACGTTAATATTTCGTTACAAATATTTACGAAAAGGAATGAAATTTTTTACTATCATATACATAACGATATCTAAAAAACTGACTTAAGCAGAATTATGGTAGGCTAATAGGGACAGAAATGAAGAAATATATGGAGGATACAAAGGGGCATAAAATCATAGTCAATATACTATATTAAATAATAGAAAGGAGCGTAAAAGAGGGGGGGATTAAATATAATCATTATCTATTTGAAGGGGTTGACAATAAGTTTATGTGCGCATGGGGGGGGGGGGGGGGGGCAAAGAAGAATCCAAATAAAAATAAAAATAAAATAAAATAAAATAAAATAAAATAAAATGAAATAAAATAAAATAATGTAAAATATATAATCAGATATATACTCATAAGGTGTTAATATTGAAAATGTAATGCGTAAGAAGATAGATATGGCGTAGTAGCCAAAAGATTATGAGAGCTAGAATAAAGAGTTGTCAAAAACCAATGATAATAATTATAATAATGGTGGTAAACAAAAGAACCTAAACTTAAAAATAAGTAATGGAATATATCAGCTAATGGATACAATTTGTACTACTAGAACTTTTAGGTTTATAATAAAAGTATGAATTAGAAATAGCGTGGGGGCAAGAAGAGAATATCTCAGACTTTCTATTAAGTAAGGATTCGCTAGAGAAAATTATAGAGTGTGTCTCGAGGATACAGAGATTACAAAATTTAGTATGTGTAGAAAGGTTATTAGAGCGTGCTACTAAACGCCAGTTAAGGCTATATGGTATATAAGCCCCCTTAAGATCCCAGATATAATGTGCTAAAGAAGTAGAATTCTTAAACTTAACATGTTTGAAATTAGAGATATGAGAGTTAAACCTAGTCTTAAAAGTGTTAGATGTAGAGCCTATATAAGTTCTATTAGAGGAATTAGTTATAACTACGCAAGCATAGACAATGTTCTTAGAGAGGCAGTTACCGTTTAAAGGGCAGTTAGCACTCACTCTACAGTTGCACTTCCGGGTGTTATTGGTTGGCTCAAGTGGTGATGCATTACACGTAGGATTGCTATTAGATAAGGTCTGTTCTGGTGGTAATGCATTTCCAGATCTGTTCAGACTAGTAGTATGTAGAGAGGAGAATCCATCCCTAATTTTCCTATTGTTAGTGCTAGCAAAATGAGAACTAATATTAGGGGTGGTAGTGAATGAAAGTTTAATAACATTTTTATTAAAAATACTATGGTATTTATGAGAAGGGGGGAAATGTTTCTCTAAGATAGAAAAGAAAGACCTAGGGATATTAGTTAATACTTCCTGATTATATGGCGGGTTAAAATAAGTATTTAATCTCCTTCTATTTTTATTCTTACCGACTCTACCATTATCAAATATCCCACCATCAAGACTAGGGTTACTACAAGGATTAGTTAAAACCGCATTATTAGAATATTATTATATATAATTATTATAGTATTATTGTGACATCTATATTGTTTGTGTAAATTAACCGGAGATTATCCATTCTATTATATTATATTATATAGTATATAATTGTATAGTTTATTATATATTATATGTGCTACTTATAATAATATCATATTATTACCTCATGTATATTGGGTATATGTATTATTATTATTATTATTATTATTATTATTTTTATTCCTATCATGCTTATTTATATTTAAACTCTTAATAAGGTTTAATTTGTGCAGTTGAAGATGGATATGTGTATTGATATATGTGTATGTGTGCGTACGTGTGCGTACATATATACATATGTATATTGTACCTTTTGATTTTTATTGTAATTTTAATATTGGTAAAGGTATATTATATTATGTTACATTGTATTATATATAATTCCTGCTCTATATAACCATATTGATATATGTGTATGTGTGCGTACGTGTGCGTACATATATACATATGTATATTGTACCTTTTGATTTTTATTGTAATTTTAATATTGGTAAAGGTATATTATATTATATTACATTGTATTATATATAATTCCTGCTCTATGTAACCACTTTTGCTTTGGACTATATTTGTAATATGGTTCTAAATGTTATACACCTCCTTAGTGATTTTTATTATATATTTTTATTATATATTTTTACCCATAATCTTGCAATACTTTAGTGTATGTACACTCCATATTCTTCGGAGTTTCCGGCTTGTATTGGCCGATAATACTTCTTGTTGTTTAAATTGCCCTGATGAGTCCTTAATAGGACGAAACATTGTTGGCTAATAAAGACTTTTGATGTATTGAAGGCTTCTTTGTTTTACTTTCATAATTCTTCGGCTCTGTTTAACTACATTGAGCTATACCTTTTACTGTCATTTCTATAATACGAAGAGGGTGTTTAACTCCAACACGCTCCAGTATTTTAACCCTTATATATATATATATATATATATATATATATATATATATAGGAACGAGTAGGACTCCGACGGCTGAGCTCTAGCCGTTTCGACGGCTAATTCTGGACTAAATGAACATTTTTATCCTGGCATATAATTTTCATTTAGTCCAGAATTAGCCGTCGAAACGGCTTGAGCTCAGCCGTCGGGGTCCTACTCGTTCCTATTACCCACTCTACTACCCTAAGTATTGAGTAATTTGGTGCGTTATGGTCCACTTGGTTCCCTACCACATTTCCTTCATCTCAGTCGGTGAAAAGGAAACATAAAGCATTCATTTACTCCTATCTATCTATCTATTTACCTCTCTGTCAGTTCATCTGTCTCCACCCTCTCTTTCTCTTTACACACACACACACACACACACACACACACACACACACACACACACACACACACACACACACACACACACACACACACACACACACACATATATATATATATATATATATATATATATATATAATTGTTTCATGATGTGTGTGTGTCTGCTCGATGCATAAAACTTGTTCTCTGCAGTAACAGTCTCATAGACATACTAATTAAAAATCGCACATTTTACTTTTCTGAATGTAACCTAAAGCAAATACTATTTGGCGCAGTTTAATTAGAAAATCTCAATTTGTCAATGCAGGTCTTCCTACAAAGATTTTTCCGGAGGTGTGACCTGGTTTTGTTATATGTTATTGATTAAACCATTTCTGAAGGCGGATTTTAAGACCAGTAAACAAGGTGTGTAACTTTGAGTGAAGAATTTGAAGCTAGCGTCAACAGTTTTCAACAATCTCCATTTAAAGTATATTTGCTAGTTTTGTTGTTGTTTGGCTAAACACGCATATGCGCATATGTATGATTTCCATAGGTATAAAAATAACAAGAAAACATCTTCCTTATCTTACAGTATATATATATATATATATATATATTCTAGGGTGGGTAAAATTCCCGAGATCCATGGACGAGTTCTCTTCAGCGGTCTCTGTCCCTCATTATCGCTGCCATGTCCTGCGTCTCTAACAGACCAGTGTCTGTCCTTAGTGCATCAACATACGTTAACCTTGGTCTTCCTCTTCCAGTGTGTCCATATAGGGGATCCCACAGGAGCACTGAGTGCAATGTCAACTCTGGATATCGGTGAGCATGTCCAGCTAACCTCAATCTCCTCTGTGTCACTTTTGAGCTGACTTTTGTATGTATATGTATATATGTATATATGAATATATATGTATATATATATGTATATATATATGTATATATATGTAAATATATATATATATATGTATATATATATGTATATATATGTAAATATATATATATATATATATATATATATGTCATATATATGTATGTATATGTATATATATATATATATATATATATATATATATATATATATATATATATATATATATGTGTGTGTATATATATATATATATATATATATATATATATATATATATATATATATATACATATATGTAAATATATATATATATATGTATATATATATATGAATATATATATATATATATATATATATATATATATATATATATATATATATATACAATACATAAACAGAGAAAGTCTTAAGTGATACTCCGACCAAGTCCATCTCACTCAACAAACATTAGGATATGCCTAAGTATTATCCCAATTTAGTGTTTGGGGTGCTAACTAATCAGTATTTCGTGGATAGCTGGTTGTATTATTTTATATGAGACATTATTAAATAAATATCTCTTTCCCTACAGACGGCCGTTTCGTTACAAGATTTCTACAATTTGGGATAAATCATTTCCAGGTTATGTAGAAACTTGTATATAATCCACAGTTTTATACACAAGCGGGCTCATATAAACTCATCAGTGGATGCCCAAGTAATATCGATATAAGAATTATATCAACATTAATAGAATGGTGATGGCCTCCCTCAGCGCTAAGAAGAGACTGGTAGATTAGAAAATCCAGCAACAACGTGGTATTTGGTTCAGTAAAAAAGATCAAGAGCCTTCTACTACAGCTTCCGTTTGACCAATGCCTTGTACAGGGAATCTTCAAAAGCCCTGACATTATATATA
>OZ024740.1:126030390-126032890 GCA_964016885.1 Eledone cirrhosa
TAAAAAATCTAAACATGCAGATCGGAAATATATGTATGATTTCAATACTTACAAGAATCCACCACACAACTCTTTACTTGAAGACTTTGAGAAAGACCTTTTTAATTTAATTAAACACCTCAAATTTAAAAAGTATAAATCCGTCTTTCAAAAGGACCTTGATTCTACCCTATTGGACCTAAAAAAGTCTAAAAAAATCCATGTCCACTCGGACAAAACTGGTAACTTGTATCACATGGATATTGAACATTATAATGAGTTCATATATGAAGAACTCAGGAAAAATTATAAAAAATCTAATAATGCGTCACTCACCAACATCAACAACAAAACACACAACATAGTAAAAAAACTAAACATTGATGATAGAACTGAACCTTTGGCATTGAAAAGACCACACTTCAACCTGAAGGATCATAAATCAAACTTTAACTCAAATCCTTCTATAAGACTTATATGTCCCTCCAAATCAGATATTGGAATAATTAGCAAAAAAATTTTGGATAGAGTCATCCCACAAATAAGAAAACACGTTATTTTACCACTCTGGGAAAACACCTCCCAGGTAATTAACTGGTTTAAAAATATTAGATGTAAATCTTCTGCTTCATTTCTACAATTTGATATAGATAATTACTATTCTTCTATATCACCTATACTCCTGAACAAAGCATTGATATTTGCTAAAAATAGATCTAACTTAACTTTGGATGACATTAATATTATTACACATGCTAGACTAACACTTATTGAATTTCAGAATGAATACTGGACCAGAAACACATATAGTAATCTATTTGATATTACTATGGGTTCAAGCGATTCCGCCCAAATTACTGATCTTGTGGGCCTCTTTCTCCTTTTCAACATAAATGCCTCCTTTCCCCACCTTAAAGGTGGTTTATATCGTGATGACTGTCTTCTTCTTTCTAACAACCTTAGCCTTTCAGAAATAGAAAAAAACAAAAAACATATTAGAACTTTCCTTAAAGACTATTATAATCTTCATATTACTTTTGAAAAAACAAGTAAAGTAGTAAATTTCCTAGATATAACTTTAGATTTAGCTACGGGTATCTACCAACCTTACCATAAACCAAACCAAAACTTACATTACATACACTCACAATCTAATCACCCTAAATCTATCCTTAAAAACCTTGCATATAATATATCACTTAGAATTTCTAACCTTTCTTCTAACCAAGATGTATTTGATAAAAATGCGACCTTCTATAACGAAGCTCTAGATAGAAGTGGCCACAAAAATAGATTAGAATATATACCTTCTACTAAAAATACTAAAAACATACAACCTAATATTACCAACAAACACCAAATGAAAAGTACACACCTAAATGCCACCCACACTATACCCCAAAATACCAAATCTTCTAATATAAAATATAGTAACTCTCAAAAAACTACTCATCATACAACTCTAATAAATATTAATAATAAAACTCCTAATAAAAAAGATAAAACACCTAAATCTACAAATATAACTAAAAATGGTTGTGGTGAGATCATTAACATTAATCCTCCTAGTAAACATCACGATACAACCTATAAAAATAATAAAAATAATAAACAACATAGAAACCGTAATAGACGGGTTACTTGGTATAATGCTCCATTTAATTTACAAATTAAGGATAATATTGCTAAAAAATTTTTTTATATCCTAGAGAAAAACTTCCCGCCAAACCACAAATACCATCAAATCTTAAATAGGTCTACAGTTAAATTCTCATACTCAACAACAAATAACATAAAACAAAATATAAGTGCCTATAATGCATATAAATGTAAGAAAACCATAAGTATACCACCAATACATCAAACTAACCATAATATCTCCTCAAATACAGAATTAACGAAAGGTTGTAACTGTAGAAACAAAGCAAACTGCCCATTAAAAGGGAATTGTCTTGTTAACAACATAGTCTATAAATGTAATGTTAAAACTAAAGATTCTATTTGCTCATATATAGGAGCTACTTCTAACAATTTTAAGACAAGGTTTAATACCCACAAGCATAGTTTTAAAAATGCCGCACTGGCTAATACAACATCTCTAGCAGAAAAAATCAATAGTTATAAAAATAAGAATATAGAATATGATTTGACCTGGAGTGTGCTCAAAAGAGCCACCCCTTATCAAAATAATAGAAATGAATGTAGATTATGTTCCCAAGAACTATTTGAAATAATGAAATCTAAGGATATCCTATTAAATAAACGACAGGAATTAATTATATCGTGTAATCATAAACTAAAAAAAACATTTAAATATTATAAACCTAATTAATAACATTATTTTAGAAATTAATATATAATTTAATTTAAATGTTAGTTAACCTATAAATTTAATTTAATTAAAATTCTACTACAGATGAGAATATAAAATATTGTGTATTCATAAATTGTGAAAAACCTTTAAATATTACTAATATATACTTAGTAACTTAATTTATAGATTAATTTTAATTTATTTAAC
>OZ024740.1:126037890-126055390 GCA_964016885.1 Eledone cirrhosa
GGTGGAATAATTACGGATAGGTCAAGAAAGGATATTTATATAAAAAGCTTCAAGAAAAATGGTGTGTCTTCTGGGTTTTTATTGGAACTGGTATAGAAACTAATTACTTTCGAGATGATGTCGTTGCCATAGCGATAAAAAAAAGGATGTCTGTGGGCCAGACTCTCAACCATGCTTAGAAAATTATTACTGTCTCACGTATTAGTGATTCCTTGTGAAGGATACAATACATTATTTTCAGTTTAACTTCCGAGAATTCTCAACCACTTAACATTTTTATTTATATTGTAATTACTTACTGAGCTATACACACGACTATAAACGAATAGATTTTTAAATCAATGATTCGCTCTCCGTCTCCTACCTTGTCGTTTCTGCCACAAAATCTGGCTTCGCTGCCCGCAATGTGGAGGAGAGGAGGTATAGCAAAATACTAGGGCCCAACAAACTGCTTCTTCTTTGCACTGGCCTCTGTCTAAACCTCTATCATCCTTGGTTCTCGCACTGCTGGTTTCCTCCGTAAAGTCGGAAAGACGGTGGCCCCTTTGGGGAGGATGCACCGTGAGGTGGAGTGGTTGTTGCAGCGGGTGTCTCTAAATATCCTCCACGGTAATGCCTTTGCTATTCTCTCAGCAGTATGCGGCTGAGACAACACTCAAATTGACTTGTAGCGTTTTCCTCCTTCCTCTCCATTTCTTTGTAGCTTGATCCTTTTCTTCTTTTCATTTCCTTTTTCTTCTCTTTAATAATGTTTTGTTGAGGTTTATATAATATCAATGGTTTTTCATGACATTGTAAGGTTCATGACATTGTATATTGAGTACCTTTGTTTTTCATTTCAATTATTTTATTTCTTTATAAAATTAGTCAACGGAGATAAGGCGCCACCCATAATCTAAGTAGGCTGAAAGGTAGAAATAAATACAACTCATGGGCTACTGTAATAGAAAGCAACGATTACTTATATTGAAACTGTTTACAACAAAGTGGACTCCACTAAATTAATGGAAGGAACAGGTAGTGCTGTTAAACCAGAGAGCGGAGGAAGTCTACCCGGACGTGAAGAATGCAGATTTGTGAATATACACATCATTATATCAGTTATAGATAGACAGTGAATTAAGATGTTGTTCTGTTCATGCCTCATTCAAAGTATTTCACATTAAAAATCATGCAACGTACTCCTAAAATAATTGGAATTATGGAGAGAATTTCCACTCACTGAAAATATACTGTTCTATGGCACTTTACAATCCGTTGTTAAATTAGAAAAGTAAACTGTTTTGCTTAAATAGATGTCGAAAACCGACAGAAAATACAAATGATAAATAACGATGGAGATTTCTAAAACTGATTGTGTCACTGGAAGTTTCTGGAAGTTTCTGGAAGTCCATTTGAATGTTCGATTTTACTAACTCAAAACGTGGCGTCACACACATGTAAATAACTTCTAGTTCCTCTTCACACACCCCGCTCACTGCATACAGCTGGATATAATACATTACCCACAGCTAGGTGTTCGGTTCGAAAGTTTAATCAACCGTTTTTAGGTTTCAAGAAATTGAAGCAGTCGCATGCATAGGTTCACCGTGTGTTTATGTATGAGAGCCTGCGTGTATATTTTCGTTTGTGTGCGCGTGTTTATATGTATGCAGTCGTAATTGTGGTATTTTATGTTAGTGTCTGTGTATGAATGTAATTCCGTGTGTCGATCACGTGAAAGTATCTAACTACATCCAGATATTTGCATCTACGTGCCATCATACACGCACAGGATGCTACTTGCATTTGCATGTGTGTGTGTGCGCGCGCATGGATGTACTTGTGTCAGTGTGTTTGCACAAGTAGGTATATGTGTGAGCATGTGCGAAATCCTACACCTAGTTTTATGAACACTTGATTGTGTTTCATGTATAAGTGCTTGTATATATATAAGTATTATTATATACATATATACAAACATGCATCCACACTTCCACACACACATATATGCATATGCTCACATACATTCACACTTACATATAAATATATTTATATGTATAACTATATATCTCTTTATATATGAGTGTATGTGTATGTATGCATGTGTTTGTTTTCGTGTGTATGTATGCTAATACCTCGAGACGCACAAATGTGCAGAGTTATGTGTGAGCATGTCTATGTATATATTCTATTTGATGGCCAGGGACTACATTCCACTATATATATATATATATATATAGATACACACACACAAACGTATATAGTTGTATATTAATGTATAATGCCCTTATGTATATATATATATATTTGTATATGTGTATGTATGTATATATATATATATATATATATATATATATATATATGTGTGTGTGTGTGTGTGTGTGTGTGTATTTATATTTATATGTATATATGTATGTATATATACATGTGTATGTATATGTATTTATATATATGTATGTATATATGTATGTATGTATATGTGTATGTATATATATATATATATATATATATATATATATATATATATATATATATATATATATATATATATATGAATATGTATATAACTATATGTATATGTATATATATATGTATGTATAAGCATACAGCAAGAGATGTAAATGATTTTACTGAAACACTGAAATCAAATAAAAGTACAATAAGTTTCCATAATTCAGTTTACTTGGTGAGAGGTAAATTGAAAAAGAAGCCTTAAAATGTTGTAATGCAGCTTTTAAATACAGTTTGCATTATCTGAATGAAATAGCGTACATGTGTCTTCTTGTCTTTAGTACGTATATATTGTGGAATTATTGAACGTGGAACGAATGTATCAATGTGTTAGTGTGCGTGTGTGTATGGGCGTATGCCTATGTCTAATGATTGTTAACATTGGTACTCTTTTCACCAAGTATGGCCTAATATGGTACAATGTTGGTTCACCAACACATGAATTTCATATTCGCTGCTTGCCTTTCGTAAATTTTCTTGTTAGAAAACATTCCTATTTCCTAATCGTTATATCCGTTGACAGCTGTGTATGGAACGCCATTATCATATTTTAATTGATATTTGTGAATGTTCATGATCGTTTTATTAGGGTAATTTTTTCCATGAAAGGCCAGATTTCCTGGAAATGATGATAACCCCGCCTTTTCGGGCACATGAGGAGGTACTTCAAATTTAAACACACGATGCTGGAACCGCTAGCATAAAACATCCTATCCGATTTTTTAAACAGCATTCCACTAATTAACCGCCCCTCTATTGGTATCTGTCGACCCTGATCTGATGAAAGGCAAAGTTGAGTTGAAAATTTAAAGACTGTCAATTCATCAATTCATTACTTTCGCCAATTCGACAGCCTCCTCATACATTGCAACGCTTACCTAAACTGCAGAAAGAAATACCAGGGTGGTGAATATGTTTCAGTTCCATGGAGTACTGATTGGTTGGATAAGTTCCTCTTAAGTTCCTCAAACACATACTTAAAATATTATTGAGCATTATGTATTGTTGCTTTGGGAAAACAATATTGCTGTATACATAAGGATTAATTTCTTGGAATTTGGATTGACGTTGTTGTATCAAGTTCACAGTCATTGGGATTTTGTGACATTTTATAGTTGATTAATGCTCATAGAGGCTTTTGTGAATATGTTTCATAATTTGACATGTAAGCTGCACTTTGTGGATATTTAATCAAAATGTATTTGGATGTAACTAGACGAATCAGATCTTTTTTCTCTAGCTATGAAATTGTAAAAAATCGATTGGTTCAGCATCTTGAAAGTTAACTACGCATGTAAGATAACTGAGATTTGTGAAATTTAGGAATATGAGGAGGATAGCACAATCATGCGTTTCTAAAGTGTGTTAAGAGAGTTAGTACAAGTGACTTCCATTTGGAATTTAAACATTATTAGATAAGTGCTCATACATCGAGTCATCTCACATTGTGTTTGATAAAACATATATATATACATAGATATTTAATTTACTTGCAGAGAGAAAGAGAGAGAGAGAGAAATAGATAGAGAGAGATAAAGAGAGAGAGAGAGAGAGAGAGAGAGAGAGGGGAGAGAGAGAGAGAGAGGGGAGAGAGAGAGAGAGAGAGAGTGGAGTGTTACAAAAATCTTTAATTCGGAAGAGGATAAATTCTGTAGGTGAAGCGAAACATCTTTAACTGGGATAAGCAAAAGCAGTAGTTGAATTGATTCACCGAAATGTTTCTGCTGCACGTCAATGTTATATCTAATATAGTAGAAATAGCTATAGTTTCCTAGTTGGAAATAATCATTTAATCGTAAGCAGTTACTCAGGTAGGTCAGGCGAACTGACGGTATTACTATTTTTTTAATTTGTTTCTTGTTTCATTAATTGTTTCTACTTTTGACACAAGGCCACCAATTACCTAGTGCATTACTGGTACTTTAGTTTATAGACCCCGTAAGGATCTTGTTTCATTAATCTTATGGTAAAATTGTTTCGCGTCAACCTTTTCGACTGAGTGATTTGCAGCAACAAAAATAATAAGTTTGTATGAATTTATAATAAAGAGGAATTATTCATTGATCTCATGTCGGTTTATACTTTAGTTTAGGTCCAATATTGAGGATGCTTCTCTATTAAACTTTGAAATCGCCCAAAGGTTTGTGAGCTGGGCTTCATCACTTAAAAGAAAACAAAAAATTGGAAGCATTTAAGCCGGAAGTAAAATATTTTAAAAGCACAATTTTCATTCCTCCTCTCTTTCTCGCTCATTCTCTCTCTCTCTCTCTCTCTCTCTCTCTCTCTCTCTCTCTCTCTCTCTCTCTCTCTATTTCTCTCTCTCTCTCTCTCTCTCTCTCTCTCTCTCTCTCTCTCTCTCTCTCTCTCTCTCTCTCTCTCTCTCCCTCTCTCTCTCTCTCTTTTGATTTCAGTCAACTATTTCTGAGAATAGTGATTAAAAATTGGAGAGAAAAACTAAACGAATTAAAAAAGATTAAAAAGAAGTAAAATTAAAAAAGATAAAAAAAAGTGAACAATATGATCACAATATGATCGATTGTCCGTAAGGTTGTAACGAAAATTATCTTGTCACGCGGAGACAATTTAATGAAAAATGGTGTGCAGATACGATAGAAGGAATAAATGCAGCAATGTGTGTATGTTTGTGTTTATATACGTATGTATGCATGTATACGTGCGTGTTAGTGTATGTATGTATATATGTATGTTTGTATATATACATGTATGTGTGTATGTACATATGTATGCATGTATATATATATGCATGCATTCATGTATACGTGTGTGTATATATATGCATTCATGTATACGTGTGTATGTATATATGTATGAGTGTATTTGTGTTATATTCGTGTCGGCAAATACAAAATGAGTGTAAAGAAAGCAATATTGTAATAACAGAGCCAATCAAGTCTTTGATTGCTCAGATTAGAAAAAATGATAAACGTCTAAATTAAACCTTGCTCCTTGGGTGAATATAAAAGCAACAGAATTTCCGAATTTAAAATGATAAATTAAAAAGAATGTTTAAAATGGCATGTGTCTTCCTATTTCTTGTTGGTTCTTCTTTTTAAATTATTCCTTTTACAACGAAAAGTGATGAAATGTACTGAATAGGAAGGTTGAAAATGGAAATTTTCTTGAAAGGATAGTTGGTAATTGGTGAATTCATAGAAGTCTGTATTCCAATGAGAATTGTTAAGTTAGCATAAATTGAAGTAATACCCAAATAAGCCAAACAACGATCTTTAAAGCTCAAATAATATAAGCAAAAGACAAACTAGCAAACACATATGTTGTTGTTTAACCCAATAGCATTACAGGTAGAATAGATCTATGACCAAGGGTATTCCAGTTGTATTTTATTCGGACATTGGTCATTTATGTCTACGATATCTAATTCCGTCCATTTTTAAGGTCATAGGGTGTAATGTAAGCGGGACTTGTTTTTTATATATTGAATAACTGAAGATAGTGGTCATAAACCTGATATTTTATTGATTAAATAATATCTCTACGCGCTTTATCGAGTAAAGTTACTCAAAAACCCATTGAAGAACCCCATTTCGACCGCTTGAATCGTATTCTTTCGGTCATTACCCAAGATTCATGACCATAGGTATGTGTTGGCACGAAGACCGAGTTAAAGATAGCGAGTTTGACCCTTACACGTATCTCTTTCTCTTGATGACCGAATTCTGAAGCTGGCACATTACTGCACCAAATCCTGCAATTCTTGCACTTAATTAAACCCCCTACCTCCCACCAGTTGTGAATATGGCCCCGATATTCTTGAACTTATCCACCTGCTTTAGTAGAACTCCACTCCCATGTTGAGTGTCCTCCCTTTGCAGGATTCCTAGATATGATGAACGTCTCAGTTTTTCCAGCTCTGATTTTCATTCCTGCCGCGTAGCACGTGGCATCAGGCCTATCATGTGCATGTCGGAGATCAACATCTAACGAGTTAAGTATTACCATGTCGCCTGCCAATTCTAGACGACTAATCTTACACCCACCAGTCTCGATACCACTTTCAATATGACTGGACATGTCAATCATTTCCATGAAGATAATAAACAGTAGCGGTGGCAGTACGCACACTTGGAGGAGTGCGACACCCGCATTAAAGTGTTTTCACTTTGAAGCCTTTATCTGAACACAAATACTAGGGCATTTGTATAGAGACTTCAGGGCAAGAAAAAGCTGTCCATCGATTCTTTATTCCTGCAGAACCTCCCTAAACAGGTCCCTTTGAACGCAGTCATATGCACACAAACACTCATTCAGGCACACACACACACACATACACACGTATATGTATATATATATATGTATAGGGGCGTGTAATGTGTGTGTATATGTGTGTGCACGAGAGAGATGTAGTAGCCACTGGCTTTCTATCTATCAAACGTTTTAGAACACGTGTTTCATCCGATGAATTTTTCAACTCCCATATGGTTATAGTGTAGAAGATCCTTCGGGTGAAACATGTGTTCTCAACAATGGTTTGCTAATTTGTTGTGGAACTCTATACCAAAAAATTTCAAGAATAAAGGATTTAAATATATATATATTTATATATATATATATATATATATATATATATATATATATATATATATATATATATATATATATATATATATATATATATATTTATATATATATATATATATATATATATATATATATATATATATATATATATACATATATATACTACCCTAAGTATTGAGTACTCTGGTACGTTACGGTCCATCTGCTTCCTTACCACACTTCCTTCGTTATATATATATATATATATATATATATAGTTCAAGAATAAAGGTGTGGAACTGAACCCAGGACCATGTGGTTGTGAAGCGAACTCTCTAACCGTAAATCTATATCTATGCCTATAAAATGTACAAATGTTATGAACATTTTAGTGAAAGATAATCTGAAAGCATAATCTACGAATTGGTCATCTGAAATATTGATCCACCGAGTCATTTTGTTGTTATTAGAACATATCGTCGCGTTGTAAATATGATAAATAATACTATGTTTATGTCACAGACATTAGTTTCAGAGATATATTGGGTGGTAATTCTAACAGGTCGAAGACCTCATAAACAATTTGAGACAGAGAACTGGATACTTTTAATGGTGTTATTATCTCGAGAAACAGTTTGCCTATCGCTGTGAGATACGATAGTTTCTGTCTAGCAATATCTACTTCCCAACGTTGCTCGAGAGAAATATACACTTCTGATGAACGGATATAATAAGACGGCTAGCAACAGGGATATTAAAATAATGGAATATTGTAATTAAGTTATTGCCCTGAAGTAAAGAAACAGACAGACAAACAAACACATAAACAAAAAACACTAACATTCGCTTGAATATTGGAATCTCGCAACACAATTTACTATATACTATATAATATCATTGATATTATCTTCTTATTCAATGTGTTACTTCGCTACATTCACCACTTTTAATTATTCTTTATATGGTAGTTAAATTCAGCCCGGTAAACATTTTAAGAAAAGTTCTAGTACTACAGTGCGATGGGAATTATAACCATCTTCCATTTAGCTGAAAGAACAGTACCCGAATATTTAAGCTTATAACAATTTTATCAATGTTCTCAACTGAACACCATGTGGTAAAAATTCATTCTCGTTACCCGTGTTAATTTGATTATATACTTTAAATAAGAAAGGAAGATGTTAGTTAGACTAATGTAACCCATATAAAACCACATGAATATCAAGCTAATATTTCAATCTTCTTGAAATATCAGCTAAATGTTCCTCAAATTAGTATTTACTATCTTATAACAAATACAATATTCGTAACTTGCTCAAGATGAAATTATGATTGCGATTACATTAGGTTGTTCATGAATAAGCTAGCTTCATCCTGATCGATTTTGAACAGAAAAACGAGAATAGTAACTAAATGAATAGGGGAGTTTTCAGTGGTAGTTGAAGCTTTCTAATGGGACAAGTGGTCAAAATAATTTCCAGTTTTCTTTAAGAGAAACATTATATATTTTGAATCGGTTCTCTCTGCCAATATGAAAAGACCAAGGATTACTTCAAGGAACTCAACAGTATCTGCCAATTTATTTCAAGTTTGATAGATTTACGTTTGATTCTAATAATAATACGGTGATATAAAATGGCGCCTGCTGTCCATCCATAAGTGACATGGTTAGTTATGCGCATTATTAAAAACTTGAACTTGGAGACGTCACTGTCATTTACAACAGTAGGCTGCATAATTCTTCAATGGAACATGAAAAGCTGAATTAATGAGATACGCTTGGAGATCTTCCAACAAAATCAAAATATACTAGATTCGGAAACATGTTCGGAAGTAGGTAAGACATATCCCATTATATTTCTATACTTTTTCTTCTGAAAACACGAACAGATATATAAATGTATAGCTATACATTCAGAGTGGATACGATTTTGAAATGAATATTAATGTAGCAATAGATAGTATTATAGAGAGATATATCTAAGCAACTACAATACAATATATAGAAATAGCGATATATTTTGATATATTGTAACGACTCCCGTTCACCTATATTAATAGTGTCCTTCAGTTACGCGCTAGCTAACATCCTACATTTCTGTCTGTCTATCAAGTTTGAGTCGACTTTTATAAGATAAAAAGTATATTTATGTGAGAGAAAATTGAAGTATCGTCTTTATGTAGGCTAATTCACGTTTATGTAAAGTAGATATATATAACAAAAAGTGATGAGACAATTTATGAGTTAGTTGTGCTCAACGTAGTCCATGGAGTTGTTTAACATCTTGGTGATAAGGGGATGCATTACCCATTACCGAGTATGGTGCATAGGTTTCAAAGAGTATTCCACGGAGTAATATAATATAAACAGAGACACTATTGTATAATAAATGTTTCTTCGAACCAAAACAATTATTGCCTAGCTTTTAATGATATTCTCTCTCTCTCTCTCTCTCTCTCTCTCTCTCTCTCTCTCTCTCTCTATATATATATATATATATATATATATATATATATATATATATATATATATATATATATATATATATATAATTAGAAAGGGAACAACACAATATATAACTACTCCATTACCAAAGGTTATAACATTTTCATCCGATGAGCGAACTAGAGGTATCTTAATATAGTCTAGGGCCCTGAAACCTTTGGTAATTGAGTAGTTATTCATTGTGTTGTTCACTTTCTAATTATATAGCTCTGTATTATACATAGAACACTCTTTTTTCCTTTGCTTTTTCTTCGGAATTACTTAACACACACACACACACACACACACACACACACACACACACACACACACACACACACACACACACACACACACACACACACACACACACACACACACACACATACACACACACCACACACACACATACACATACACGCACACATACACACATACACACACACACACACACACACACACACCTACACACACACACACGCGCACATACACACACACACGCACAAGCACACGCGCGCACGCGTACCCCTCACACACATCTGTACAACAATCTCATATGTATGTATTACTCCCTCTGATCACTATCCAACAACTCTGGCACAGATTCTCTTAATTCAACTCAACACCAATTCCCCTTGTACCGTAACATAAACCATATACCAATCATAAACAATATACTAATCATAAACAATATACCAATCATAAACAATATACCAATCATAAACAATATACCAATCATAAACAATATACTAATCATAAACAATATACCAATCATCAACAATATACCAATCATAAACAATAAACTAATCATAAACAATATACCAATCATAAACAATATACCAATCATAAACAATATACGATAGCATAAACAATATACCAATCATAAACAATATACCAATCATAAACAATATACCATAGCATAAACAATATATCATAGCATAAACAATATACCAATCATAAACAATATACCAATCATAAACAATATACCAATCATAAACAATATACCATAGCATAAACAATATATCATAGCATAAACAATATACCAATCATAAACAATATACCAATCATAAACAATATATCATAGTATAAACAATATATCATACCACAAACAATATACCAATCATAAACAATATACGATAGCATAAAAAATATACCAATCATAAACAATATACGATAGCATAAACAATATATCATAGCATAAGCAATATACCAATCATAAACAATATACCAATCATAAACAATATACCATAGCATAAACAATATATCATAGCATAAACAATATACCAATCATAAACAATATACCAATCATAAACAATATACGATAGCATAAACAATATACCAATCATAAACAATATACCCATCATAAACAATATACCACTCATAAACAATATACCAATCATAAACAATATATTATAGCATAAACAATATACCAATCATAAACAATATACCAATCATAAACAATATACCATAGCATAAACAATATATCATAGCATAAACAATATACCAATCATAAACAATATACCAATCATAAACAATATACCAATCATAAACAATATACCATAGCATAAACAATATATCATAGCGTAAACAATATACCAATCATAAACAATATACCAATCATAAACAATATATCATAGCATAAACAATATATCATAGCATAAACAATATACCAATCATAAACAATATACCAATCATAAACAATATACCAATCATAAACAATATACCATAGCATAAACAATATATCATAGCATAAACAATATACCAATCATAAACAATATACCAATCATAAACAATATACCATAGCATAAACAATATATCATAGCATAAACAATATACCAATCATAAACAATATACCAATCATAAACAATATACCAATAATAAACAATATACCATAGCATAAACAATATATCATAGCATAAACAATATACCAAGCATAAACAATATACCAATCATAAACAATATACGATAGCATAAACAATATATCATAGCATAAACAATATACCAATCATAAACAATATACCAATCATAAACAATATACCAAGCATAAACAATATACCAATCATAAACAATATACCATAGCATAAACATTATATCATAGCATAAACAATATACCAATTATAAACAATATACCAATCATAAACAATATACCAATCATAAACAATATACCAATCATAAACAATATACCAATCATAAACAATATACCATAGCATAAACAATATATCATAGCATGAACAATATACCAATCATAAACAATATACCAATCATAAACAATATACCATAGCATAAACAATATATCATAGCATAAACAATATACCAATCATAAACAATATACCAATCATAAACAATATATCATAGTATAAACAATATATCATACCACAAACAATATACCAATCATAAACAATATACGATAGCATAAAAAATATACCAATCATAAACAATATACGATAGCATAAACAATATATCATAGCATAAGCAATATACCAATCATAAACAATATACCAATCATAAACAATATACCATAGCATAAACAATATATCATAGCATAAACAATATACCAATCATAAACAATATACCAATCATAAACAATATACGATAGCATAAACAATATACCAATCATAAACAATATACCAATCATAAACAATATACCACTCATAAACAATATACCAATCATAAACAATATATCATAGCATAAACAATATACCAATCATAAACAATATACCAATCATAAACAATATACCATAGCATAAACAATATATCATAGCATAAACAATATACCAATCATAAACAATATACCAATCATAAACAATATACCAATCATAAACAATATACCATAGCATAAACAATATATCATAGCATAAACAATATACCAATCATAAACAATATACCAATCATAAACAATATACCATAGCATAAACAATATATCATAGCATAAACAATATACCAATCATAAACAATATACCAATCATAAACAATATACCAATCATAAACAATATACCATAGCATAAACAATATATCATAGCATAAACAATATACCAATCATAAACAATATACCAATCATAAACAATATACCATAGCATAAACAATATATCATAGCATAAACAATATACCAATCATAAACAATATACCAATCATAAACAATATACCAATAATAAACAATATACCATAGCATAAACAATATATCATAGCATAAACAATATACCAATCATAAACAATATACCAATCATAAACAATATACGATAGCATAAACAATATATCATAGCATAAACAATATACCAATCATAAACAATATACCAATCATAAACAATATACCAAGCATAAACAATATACCAATCATAAACAATATACCATAGCATAAACATTATATCATAGCATAAACAATATACCAATCATAAACAATATACCAATCATAAACAATATACCAATCATAAACAATATACCAATCATAAACAATATACCAATCATAAACAATATACCATAGCATAAACAATATATCATAGCATGAACAATATACCAATCATAAACAATATACCAATCATAAACAATATACCATAGCATAAACAATATATCATAGCATAAACAATATACCAATCATAAACAATATACCAATCATAAACAATATACCAATCATAAACAATATACCATAGCATAAACAATATATCATAGCATAAACAATATACCAATCATAAACAATATACCAATCATAAACAATATACCATAGCATAAACAATATATCATAGCATAAACAATATACCAATCATAAACAATATACCAATCATAAACAATATACCAATCATAAACAATATACCAATCATAAACAATATACCATAGCATAAACAATATATCATAGCATAAACAATATACCAAGCATAAACAATATACCAATCATAAACAATATACCATAGCATAAACATTATATCATAGCATAAACAATATACCAATCATAAACAATATACAAATCATAAACAATATACCAATCATAAACAATATACCAATCATAAACAATATACCATAGCATAAACAATATATCATAGCATGAACAATATACCAATCATAAACAATATACCAATCATAAACAATATACCATTCATAAACAATATACCATAGCATAAACAATATATCATAGCATAAACAATATACCAAGCATAAACAATATACCATAGCATAAACAATATACCAATTAATTCAACAGACACAATAATGTTTATATTAAGATTTGTATATACTTCCCATATTGACAGGCGCAGCTGGGTTGTAAGTGGTTTGACTGGTGGTTGTAAAATCAGTCAGCTGAAGTGTAGGTGACATGGTGTTACTTAACTCGACAGAAGGTGATCTCCGACTTGCCCTTCATATATATATTTCGTTTTTGTATTTGATTTGCAAGAATTTTGGATTTTTGATGTAAAATATGTGTTGAAGCAGTTATTTTTATACTTTGGTTGGGTCATTCTGCCAGTAAAAATACACGCAACCAGTTGAGTTTTGCTTTAGATTATAGTTATAATTTCCCGTCAGTTAGTTTAATAAGCGGATGGTTGTTTAGTTGTTGATTGCAACAAAAATAATCAATGAAGAAGTCACAAAAGTAGCCACTGAAGAGGTCACAAAAGTAGTCACTGAAGAGAGAGAAAGAGAGAGAGAGAGAGATAGTGAATGTGTGTGTGTGCGTGTGTGTATGGGTGTGTGTGTATGTGTGTGAGTGTGTGTGTGTGTGTGTGTGTGTGTGTGTGTGTGCGTTTGTTTCTCTATTCTGTCTCAAATAGTTGCTATATAAATATATATATATATATATATATATATATATATATATATATATATATATATATATATATATATATATATATATATGGAAAGTTATATTTAAATTGCTGGGTTACAACTAGTAAATATTTATAACTGATATAAAAGCACTCGACAAGTATTTGGAGTATATTAAATATAAGTCGATGTTGAACGGTATGTCAAATCTATTTATCTATAAAACTGTCTATATTGTATTTTGTCTGAGGAAGGCATAGCATATTGTTAATATGATATCCCTGAAATATATATAATGAAATAAATATGGTTTTATAAATATAGTTTCCATTTATTTAATATCGTATATATATATATATATATATATATATATATTAGAGTGCTTTGTTTAGTGGAGCAGCTACTGTACTTCACATTTTAAAATTATTGTTCTATAAGAGCTGTCACTGAGCTGAAGCTTTGATTGGATAGCCAGTTGGTGGTCTTATGTCCGTTTCGTTTTAGCCCAGACCAATAAGTAGATTTCTTATTTTGGAGAGATGCTTCAGGTTTACAAATCGATCTACATGCTGAATTTCACCTACTCTATGCCATATTTCATGGTCTATATCAACTGCAAACAACCGTGGAACTTCCACGGGCTCTGGTAGATAAGCATCATTTGCATTAGAAGCAAATTAAAGAAAGTCTGATATGCTGAATTCAAAATATTTTCTGGATACTTATTTTGCTCAGGATTGAACATGTACTTTCCTTTATCCAGTTGTCATATTTATACCTACTAACATGAGTGCTATCTTCCCCAACAGCCATTATCACTACAAAATGTTATATCACAGACATATGCGTGTCTGACAACTATAGTCACATTACTATGACTTCACATCAACCATTTATGGTTATGTTATTTAATATGCCTTTTGTCTACAGTAAACGACTTCTGACTCAGACATTCTTATTGGTGGTCACTCCTCTGATATCGGGCTTAACTTGACAGCTAGTTTTACTCATTGCATAATGATAAACCAGAAAGAACTACACACGTGTATAACATATAGTGACATAGTTTAAGGAAAGTGTGGCAGACATAAGCAGTCAAATAAGAAAATAAGCGAAGTACATGATGTATATTGTGTATATATCGTATATATCAGTCAATCATATTTGTGGCCTCCCCACAGCCCCGGCGGCCAAATGGAGAAGACGTTTCTCCGAAGGACGGCAAGCGAGACGCGCTGGACAAGCCATTATAACTCGCGAGGCTCACACCTGCGGCTGGCCAGCTCAGCGCCTATGGTGGTGAGTAGAGAGGTAGCCCTAGGGCCGAGGACACCAGAAGTTTCCACTGACAAGTGTACAACCGCAAACCTGTCGGAGAGCGACCGGTATTTGAAGAGTTTAGCCTCTTCAGTCCGATGTGCAGCAGAACCTGGGTTAGTCACAGACTGCACCAGGTTGCGGTTAGAGAAAGTGTCAGTGCAAGTGGTATCCCAGACGAGGGGTTTGCCACCGCAGAACGGGAATTTGGACATGCCATCTGGCTTTTTGCCGTTCCCTCGGTCCAGCCCCACAGGCTCGAGCTGGGAAGGGAAGCCTGCAGTGTCTAAGCTATGCTTTATGACATCGTTGAGGGCAGCATGGCGTGGAAGCCGACCGGCACTGTGGTGACAGGATAGCGGGTGGAGGCCGAAAGAGTCCATGGTGGACCCACAGCGACATACGTGTGGCTCGCAGATCCGGAGGTCAAGGCACAAGGAAACGCCGATGCGCAGGCTATTGTTATCCAGCTGCGTGCCAGTGGAGATGGAGGGAAAGGCATGGAGCCAGGCACCACTGTGGGGTTTGGAGGCCGCACGAAAACAGGCAAGGCGGTGCTGGTCGAGCTGGCGCGTGAGCCTGTCTGAAGCCAGTATGCACTGGATGGCATCCCAAATGCTCTGGGGGCACTTGGCGTCAGCAGGGGGAAGAAGGAGGAGGGACATCTACTGGGTTAAGTCCCAGCTGGTCACAAGTCTCTGAGGCGGCCTCACGTTCCCTGATCACAGAGGGTTCCATTGTGTTTTGGAGAACCCTGCTGATGAGGACGTGGTATGAGGTTACCGATGACAGAAACGCCGGCAAAGCCAGTGAGATCGGGAACCGGAGGCTAAGACTGCCATACTTGACAGGTATAGTGGCATGTTGCCATCCAATGTCGTCAAACCTGACGTTGCATATCTGCTCGGCTGCTGCTCGGATACAATTATCGAGGTCAGTGAGGAGCGATGCGTGGGTGTAGCACGAAGCACTGCGAAGGGTATAGAGGCGCTTCGGCATGGTGAAGCAGTCCCTTAACAGAAAGAGATCTAGGTGGCCGTCGATCAAGCCCAGTCGGCTCGTGAGGGTCTGGAGTTGTTGGAGCCTGGACCTGATGGTGGAGCGGATGGCCGGCGGGTGGATCAGTGCCCCAAGGATGAGGACATCCTCTTTGGGGGTCAACTGTACCTGGTGGAGATTGGACCGCACGTCCGAGACGGAGGCTGCAAAGCTCTTAGCATCGTGGCTGACATTCACTACCTCCGACACAGACGAGTTTACCTGGAAGCCGATTCCCGCCAGGGCAGGAAACACCAATGGTAGGTCATGGCAGACAGTATCTACGGGCTCGCCCAACGAAGTATCATCCAAATACCAAACGTTGAGTGGGACCGTGATACTCCGGGAAATGTGGTCTATGTCAAGGGCAAACCGAGGGGTCCCAAAGGGTCGCCCTGTCGGACCCCAGCGACCGAAGGTATGACCGTATCAACAGCAAGGAGCTCCATACGACAGGTAGCACAGCGAGTAGGCAGAGGGGGCTCGACTGAGGCAAGCATCGAGCAGATGGTCCCGGCGTATGCAGTTAAAGGCATTCCTCATGTCCTATGGGCAGCTGTTGAAGAACTGCCTGGTTGCATGTGCGGCCTCCTCACAGCCACCGGACACGCCGACACCCAGTTGCACTGGACTGAACTCCTCACCCAGTTCAGGTGTTATGGACCTGCAGACCCCCTAGGCAGCCAACTTGCGGAAGACATTGCCCACAGCGATGTGGCGTATGTCACCCTCTTTCTTCCTGAGAGCGGTCAGGCTAGCTGAAAAAAAGAGGCCTCAGGCGTGAGGGTCCGGGGCGCCATGGATAAGCCTATTGGTGAGTGCCACAATTGCACTCAAAAGGCGGCGCGTGTCCTCAGCGGAGAAGGGGGA
>OZ024740.1:126060390-126067890 GCA_964016885.1 Eledone cirrhosa
ATCTATCTATTTATCTATCTGTCTATCTCTTTATCTATCTATCTATCTATCTATCTATCTATCTATCTATCTATCTATCTATCTATCTATCTATCTATCTATCTATCTATCTATCTATCTGTCTGTCTACAAAGAAATGTTTTCATTATAGACATCTGAAGACACGAACATAGACATAGTTTGATACATTGGCACATACATACACACCCTCATACACGCACACACGCACGTGCACACGCACACACACACACACGCGCACACGCGCACACACACATACACACACACATATATATATATAATATGTATATAATAATAAACTGATGAAGGTAAATAGATGGAAATTACACATATGTAGTGTGTGTGCTTGCAACTGTATCCATATGTGTATGCGTATAGTGATTTGTATGTATATATATATAGAGAGAGATATGTTTCTTTATTAGCCACAGGGGCACAAACGAAGGGGACAAATACAAAGGGGGAAGTTTACATACAATAAAAACGTGTAAAATGTTATCACAAATGCAATTTAAAAATATATATATATATATAGATAGATAGATAGATAGATAGATAGATAGATATGCATAAAGAGGGAATGTGCGAAGGCAAGAGTAAAATATATTTTTTCATTTATTTACACAAATATACGCACACATGCCCATGTCTGTATATATATATATATATGTGTATGCTTATAGTAAATAAATACACACTCGTGCACACACATACATTTGTGTGCATATATGTTTATATATATGTGTGTGTGTGTGTGTGTGTGTGTGTGTGTGTGTGTGTGTGTGTGTGTGTGTGTGTGTGTGTGTATGCGTTTGTGCATATATTTATGTTTATTTATATATAAATGCATATATTCATATATATATATATATATATATATATATATATATATATGTGTGTATGTGTGTGTACACGAACAGGAACAGGACGTCACTGTGAGGTGTTAAAGGTCCCATCTAGACAATGGAGCAGATATTGCAATAGCCTGGGGTTCAAAGGCGCTCAACCCTTTAATAAGCTGCCAAGAAAATTGAGAGATCTGCATGGTGTGACGTGGATGTTTTCAAGAAACATCTTGAAACTCTGCTCTCCAGGACCCCAGATTAACCCACAGCATGGACTGAAGGTCTGCACCTACGGTTTCCCTCCTACATCAAAGGCCAGCCAACGAAGGCTGGATATGGAAGGTGTAGCAACAAAGGCGGTTCCCCACCATGGCCTCAGCTGGGTTTCTGATTGCCTGTGCTATCTTGGTGTCATCAACATAGCTAGTGAGGGATGTTATATGTACAAGAGAGGGCTTGTCTAAAAGAGCCACCAAAAGCAGCAGTGGTTCCAAGACTGTGTTCTGGTGCACTACGCTTGTTATTGATGTTTCTTTTGATAGGGACCCGTTGGCTGGAACAGCCTGACTTCTGTCTTTTAAGAAGTCATGCAGCTGTTCACCTATTTTTCCAGTTATGTCGAATTTCTGTAGTCTGTGACAGATCATTCCATGGTCGACCTTGTGGAAGAGCTTTGCAATGTCAAGATATATCAAGTCCACATTTGAGCAGTCAATCAGTTGTTTCAGTACACAGTTGTAGTGTTGTAAACGCTAAGTAAGGCAGCTTCTTCCCACACGCACACACATATACACATACTGCGTCAGCGTGTTGAACATAAAATGTAGTCTCCATAAGTTCTACTCCATCGATTTTGTCCCTACTTTTTCTCTTCTCTCTCTTTATAACCCTCTGATTTCTCATCCCATGCTTTAGACTCTCTTTCTACCTGGATAGATGTGTTAATATATTCATTTTCAGTCATGTTAGAGGTCATTCCTATAGTCATTACTGATAACAACTTGCAATCTACATTTAGTAGAAGTGAGATCGTAGTAAAGTGACTGATAACCGAAGATATTTCTCCTTTTGGCACTAGACAACCATCTCCTCTCTTCCAACACGATAGACTGATTCCTTTTCTCTTGAGAAACCGGAAGAGTCTCCAGAATCTCCGGAGGAGTGTTTGGAAGGTCTTATATACATTGTAAGGTATACCACTTGGTTAAGGGGTGGCTTCCATTCTGGCTTTTAACCACTTTTTTGACTTCGTTCCAGGATAGTTTGATAGTGTTGAACTTTTCTTTGGGTCTTTCAATTCCACTGATGATTTGTTTGCTGCTCAGAGATTGGTTCCTGAGTGGATCATTGTGAGTGGCCCTCAGGAATTCCTCTACGACTTGTTTGGGTTCGATGATGTTTACGAATTGTGCTTCCGTGTGAAGAGATCTGGTGAACTCAGAGGGGTCTTTAGTAAACTGAACTCTTTCAGAGTTCATTAGGTCATTGATGCCTGCTTTTTCACTGCATTGGACACTGATTTGCTGAGATCTTTGATTTCGTCTCTCAATCGGCAGATTTTTCTTTCCCTTCTATTGTGCTGCTTTAGAGTTATAATGTTATTTTTCTGTTCCTCTGTTTCGAAGTGCTCTCTTGCTAGTTTGTATGTTAAGTTCGTAATTCCTAATTCATTTGTAATTCATTCCTGGTCGTTATATCTATATACATGTATATATCTTTTACCGACGGGAGTGGAACTTCTCAAATGGGACCTTTGTCGATATTATCTACCTGTACCGTATCCTGTTAGAAGGAGCAGCATGGAAGAACATAACGCATTGCTCTGGTTAGTTATAATTAATTTACAGTAGCACTAAGATAGCGTAAAGTATAACAGGGCAATATATGAAAGTATATACTGTATGTATATATACAATAAACATACGAAAGCCTCGCTATCAATGACAACAATTTTTTTCATCCAATCATGATTGTAGTTCGTGTGTAAACCTGTGATGAAAGATATTTCATTTCCGTCCTTTTCTATATTCAGGCCTGGATTACTCAATGTATTATATTTTGTATATCCAACTCTACATTATCCAATGTATTAAGTTTTGGGAGGGAGATATGGCTGCTATTTCTAGCAAATCGAGCCTTTACATAGAGTTTTGTCATGTAGGTTCAATATATTATCAGTTACATTAATTTCAGGAATTTAAAAACCAACTATATGAACAATTTTATACGGTCACAGGACACGATAGACCTAGTGACAACATTTTCATACATATATCTTCTCTTTATATTTCAAATGATAATCACATTTCCACATCCTGCATTTAATGACATTTCCCACGAAATAAATATATGATAGACGACACAGTTAATGTCCTGATCAAAATGATTCAAATTTCGTTTAATTCATTGAAATATTACGAATGCATCTATAGAACGAATGCATCTATCCAGAGAAAATAAGAAAAAGATGTGAAAATATGCATAAGAAGACACCATGACTAACATTACAAACCTGATCGCCCCACCCTCAACCTACCCCTGCCAACCCCACCACCACCCTTACTCTAACTCCCACCAACATCACAAACCACCATGCGTTCCACAAGGGTTCCAATTTATAGTTGTAGTGATAAGTAGTTTCGGAGTCATTTCAATATTTCTATTCTTTGAAGTGAGTTGGATAGCAGAATTACTAACCTATTGGACAAAATTATTTGTTAGATAAAGTCGTATTCTGAGTTAACTCCTGATACGGCTGATATTTCTGTCATTCAATTGATCTTGTGAAGGTACGTGGCTTAGGGTTATACAGGTGGTTTCAAGATCCTATAGTTGTGATTCCGATTATTTGAGCAAGGCACTTTATTTTCCGCTGTTCCAAACTGTATCACTGTTCCCCTTGGACAGTATCGGTATCGTGGAGAGTAGAGATTTGTATGATTGGGCTACTTCTGGTTTTCCATAAAGGAACTTGCCCAATTTTGTGTCTGGGAGAAGGAAACCCAGACATCACTGAATGCAACCATTTCCTTTTCCTATTGACCCAATTTAACAGATATCAGCCACGTGCTGGGGGTCAATATAATTACTTGGACACTTATTCCCATTATATTTCTAGCCAGTATGAAAAAACATAATAAACAAACAATATTTTTTAGTGTGTCTTGTTTAATTTTTCGTCAGCTCTGATCGATCAGACACAAGATTAAGGTCAGATTAATCTAGTATACCTCGCACTACATTATTTAATATACATTTCGATTTGTTTAAAGTCACTGTGTTTGCTTCGAGGTTGATTTCACTGGAATTACTTGCAGATCTAGCAACCATGTCTTCCTTGATTCAAAAAATCAATATTGTTATGCTTCAAGCAAATGTTAAATTATGCTTGAAGTTTGAAAAGTATCTGAATATTGGTTACTACTATTTAATGATTTGACAATGAAATAATATGAATATGTATCATATAAGAACGGTAGAAATCGAGAACAAAATAATTATTTTGAGACACCATGCTGTTGTATATTGATCATGAAACTGTAAATTTTACAAAAAAATAAAAATAAATATATATATGGTCTTATATTTTGAATGTACTAAAAGCCATGCCCTTTAGGAAGTTGACCACATAATGGGATTAGTAAGAATGTTCACGTGATACGCAATCTTTCTCCAAAAGGTGTTTTTCAAAGTGAATACCAAATAAAATGTATGTAATAAACATCATAAATGCTTCTAGAAAATAATATAGTTACGGCCCTCTGCCTTCTCTTCTTTCCCATTCTTGATCAATGTTTCTACATACACACACATAAGTACATCTTATTTACCATTCGTATATATTGTTATAAACATTATAATACAAATTCCGTAACATTAATATAAGCACACACATATATACTGTATATATGTTTATATGTTAATATTTATTCATGTTTGTATATATGTCTGCCTTTCTATGTATGTATGTATTATGTGAATATGGGTATTAGTGCTTGCACGTGTGGCGATACATATTTGTTTTATACGCACATTTAAATATATTAAAATATTTAAAGAACTCTAGAGATATTAAGTGAAACACAAGGAACCAGGCGTAATACGCGGTGTGAAATATTATTTTCAGAACATTAAACCGAATGTCTGCTCAAGATGTCCTCGTCTCTCTTTAACTCACTTTCCTGAAACGGAATCGCACGTATATCTTCTGACAAAACCAGCTGTTCACAAGAACCTCTAAGATGTCTTGCTGTGTAATACATTTCGATAAAAACTGTCTAATTCAAAGCACCATTTTATTTGAACCGAAAATGGATATCTTTCACGCATCGCCGTATGATACAGGCATTTATAGTAACTCGTTAATACCATATGTTCTCCACACAAGTATCCATTGAACGTCTGTTGAACGTGAAAAAATGCTAGTTGATTTATTTTGTTATTGGTATATAAGCAGTGAGAAGAAAAGCGTCAAAATCTATACCTATCAAATACTGGCTTTAGAATATTTAAATAAATAAATGTACATACCTGAATTGAAAACTAAGAATAAGAAGCAGAATAAAGAGTGATTCACAGACACAAGTAATAATGAATGATAAAATAAACTGCAGTAATAGTATCAAAATGATGCAGTAGAACAAAACGCAATAAAAATGTGTATCTTGAACGGCTATAGTGCGTTTTCTTTGTTGTTGTTTAACCTGAGATCAATGAAGATAGATTATACCTATGATCTCATGGTGTCCACTCCTGATTATTCCGTCTTCTTTTAGGCAGTATACTAATGTATAAAATCTATCGTACTTTTTTTATAGCCTGTAGCGCGTAAGTCGAGGAATATTTGTCTGCTATTCGTAACCGTTCGGGTGAAAAATATTTCATTGATTTGTCGGTAGATTGCTATCTCTAGTGGAATACTTGGCAAAGAGGGGAAACGTCTTTACAGAAAATGTACAAAATAACATTTGTTTTTTCATGGAGAGGAGGAGTGGGGTGTAAACATTTTGTACGGGAATAGAGGAAACGTGGGAGGTTAAGGAATGTTTTAGTTCGGCACACATCTCTTAAGCATATATAAGCATGCATCATATTACTCTCTGTAAAAGAGAGAGATAGGAGAGAAACAATATGTCTGTGTTCCATTGGCTACATTGTACTGGCTAATGAAGTTTTCATTATACGCCACCTGACCTTTTCCTGGAGGCATTTTTAGTATAGACATACATTTATACACGTAGACACAAACACATTTACACACACACATGCATGTATTCACACACACACGCACGCACACACACACACACACACACACACATACACACACACACACACACACACACACACACACACACACACACACACACACACACACACACGCACGCACGCACGCACGCACGCACGCACGCACGCACGCACGCACGCACACACACACACACACACACACACACACACACACACACACACACACACACACACACACATATATATATATATATATATGATTTCTTTTGGCAAAATCTGTCGTTACCTCTCGGAACTGTCTGAATTGATTATATGTGCATTTTAATCCATCTCTCTCTAAACTACGTGGGTGTAAAATGTCTTCGACACAAGTAATTAAGAGCCATAATTTCTTAAGTATGTTTCTGGGCACTTGAAGGAATCTGTTTACCCCGGCACAATGTGGGCTTCGATGAGCGCTAGTGATTTCGTTATTCACGTCCACCACCAATGACTTACAATCCAGGTCCTGGAAAAGTTGACCTCATCTCGAACTCTAAGCTCTCCCGAAACAAGACTTCCAGCACGATGTTCAGCCCCGATGGTTTGTAAGGAGTATATAACTTATAGACTTCGAATTTCGAAATTCCTGGTCTCGCAACAACGGCAACAACGAGGAAGAAAAATACGATGAACTTATTGATGATGATGATTATTATGATGAAGACTATCATAATGATAATGGCCATGAGGATGATGAAATGAAAGATGACGATGATGGTAGTAGCGGCGATATCGTTAATTTTAATAATATATAAATAAAATCTCGATTGACGTGAATTTTGTTTAATTGCAATCACAATTAGTGATATGAAATAATTGTGAAGAAGCTGAATTCAAGTGCTTGTTAAATTCAATTAAACAAGTGGTTTCTGTCAGATAGAGTGGTGATGCTTAACAAATGACAATGTTTAAAAGAAAATTCAATTCATGAAAATAACTAATATAAATTCAATGATAGTGTACAAATAAAAGTGAAAGGAAATATTTTCAAATGCAAAGTAGAGTTTTATATATATTTTTTCTATAAAAAAAAATAACAACATAATAACTATAGTCGATTACTTAAATCTAATTAAACATCGTTGACTTTGTTTACTCTTATTTTATTAGCACATCTAAATCAAACACTGATTACCAATCAGTGTTTACAAATGAACACATCATATAAAATTTGAATGCACAGGTCTGTGTATATTGGCAATGACAAAAGAGAGTAATTAAAAAATAAACAAATTCAGAATGGAAAAAAAAAATAAACGTAACATTGTGTATAAACTAAAAAAAAGGAGTGAGCTAACAATAACTCTGATAACATGGCATCATTTTACGCTTACGAATGCGAAATATATAT
>OZ024740.1:126072890-126082890 GCA_964016885.1 Eledone cirrhosa
ACTACCATTTCAGAGCCCCACTGAAGCCAATTGTAATTCATACTCTTTCTATTGCGTATCGTTTGAAGTGGAGCTTGTCGATAGAGCTCTTTTGGAATGCACACATCTGCGCCTGAACGGAGCAGAGATTTGGCCAAATATTTTCAATTAAGTTACACTTGTTTCGCATATCTGCGTAAAACACTTATGACAGATCATCCAAACCGGATGATCTATGCCTCATATAACCAATTATGGCTATCCGTATGTCAGCAGCTGTTATCGACTTTTCACAACATTCCACATCTTCCAATGGGAGATCGGTAGGCCTTTGGGGTAGGAACTACTTTCAACCACAGTTTCTCTTTCACCGCTTGCTCCGAACAGTTGTGAAAAGTGCTGCTACAAAGACATCTAGTTGTAAACGAATAATACGTGCCCATCCTGATCCGTGGGTTTGTTACCACGCTGCAGCTTGGGCCGATCAAATGATGTTCTTTTACTTGTGCCTTTAAACACGTGCCTTAGCTTTTACAAGGCAGCCGTTGTGTAGTCTAGGGCAGGTGTCGGCAACCTTTTGAGGTGTGCGTACCACATAGCTACGCAATGTTTTTTCGGTGGGCCATGATATCAAATAAGTAATGAGAACATATGTAAAAATGAATACAGTAATATGATAAAATACTATGACATATTCAATAAACAGTGACAAAACCAACCACGATAGCTGGCGTTGTAATTACATCAGGGTTGCCATTTTTTTCGATGAAAAAATTTATTTTTAATAATATTGAACACTTTTAACATAGAAACATAAATAAACATTGATTATTGTCGAGTACAGTCACTTACAGATGTTTTACTACCAGACTGCAAACACAAATGAAAAGTTTTGTGGATGAAATGAAATAACTGTATGCCAGACACTGACCTATTTTAGATAAGTCTGGGTCATTCCCCACCCCTGCCATATACATACTATGTATGCACGTATATACACGAATACAGGCACATTGTCCCCTTGACCTCGATGTGGCCCGCAGCTAGCACATTTGTTGCAATACTACACATAATTGCCACGATTGCTAGTCTAGTTTTTTCTATGGCTATTTCTTTCGTCAGACTATTCGGTAACACACATTATTTACGTTTATAGTAATATATACAATGGGCTTACATGAATTCTTGGGCGATACAGTAACTATGGAGGAAAGTCCAATATAACAAATATACCACAAATATGGTTGATTTAAGTTATTATAACGTTTCTGATTCCAACATAAATTCATCATTAAACTTGGGCTGAAATGTAAACGAGAAATATTCCATGTCACAACGATAAGAAATGTGTATCACAACAATCGCAATAGTGATAGAATAAGAAATCAAATTTACCCATGTAATGCAATGAGAGTATACAGGCATCAAGTTTAAATAGACTAAGTATTTAATGTTTTCAGCTATTAAATAAATATGTATAAAGTAGATAGAACCAAAAAATATTTGCAAAAGAAAAAAAAATATGTATGAATGATTAAGGTCAATAATTGAACCGACCTAAGAATAACCGATAATCGAATGAACTATATTAAAATGCGTCACGTCTGAACAGAAGAGGATGCGAATCCTCGATCGACAAATAGAATCAGAATAGTAAATATTTCTATTAGTACGTGCTTATTTGCTCTGATACTCTGGGCATGACGTTAGAATCCCTCAGGAAAGAACCGATGGAACGATCTTATAAGCAACACCTACTAGCAGGAGACCCAGGGGTATAACTCGAGCAAGATTATTGGTTGGTCTCGCTTAGAGATCCAACCGAATCCATTGCAGACGTTTGCTTGTGATAGGGCCCAATAGAAAGTGTGTTTGCGGACTCTGCCCAACAACTCTCCAAAGAAGAAGAAGAAGAAGAAGAAGAAGAAGAAGAAGAAGAAGAAGAAGAAGAAGAAGAGCTGCTTAAAAATCCTGAAAAATGGGGAGATTCCTAGCAAACATTACTCATTGATTTCCAGACCATCTAGTTATTGTTATTGCTACTATGGTAAGCAAAGTCTACATAATTTTAGAATGAAATGAGTACTCAAGAATAAAATATTGCTTGTCGCAACTGACTATATAATGCAATAGGTAAATAGTTTTCTAGCCAGAGACTAAGAATATGTCATTTCAACTAGGATTATATACCTCGTATTTGAGCGGAGTAAAATGCAAGATTCGCTCTTGATTGCTATGTCAAGGACATTATTAAATGTTTTAATTGGCGGTGGATTGGCAGTATCGGTAGAGAGTCGGACACCATGCTTTGAAGCATAGAATTACGTCCCTTTATGATCTGAGTTCAAATCCCGCCGAGGTTAACTTTGCCTTTCATTCTTACGGGGTCGATTAAATAAAGTACCAGTAATGTACTGGATAATTGCTGGCCTTGTGCCTAAAATAGAAACAATTATTAAATATTTTAATAAAATGAAATAGTTTGAACAAGACACATGATTATCCGATAGGTTATGATATATTCTGCAATACTCCCTATTCATGTATTAAGAATTAGTGTCATGTGCATTCAAAACACTCTAGATTTATTTAAAAAAAAGCAGTATATTTCTAATATTAATTCGAAACATTGGATTTTTCTATTTATGACTGACCAACATACACGAACTTATATTTTTTTCTGTACATAGAGAGCTTTAGATCGCACAACACAACGTAAACATCGCACAACATTAGAGCAAATAAAATTTAGCTGTTTCGCTTAATGATTTTCACTTAATATTGAATAAAGAGCAGACCATTTACAACATGTATGCATTTTCAACTTTCCACTTGTCAAAAATCAAGAAAAAGAATTATAACTTAAAGCAATAAATGTATTGTGCTTTCCCTACCGCAGTCAACCAAGACAAACAGCAAAAAAAATAAAGCGAATAACCTTATACTAAAAAAATGAATAGAAAATCAACACAGGATTTTATTATTTAGTTGATGCAAAGAAACAAGTATTTTAAATCAAATAAATAATAAAATGTTCATGTTGCTTTTCTTTTGAAAAGAATTACTCTAGGAATCTAAAGAAATTAAGGTAATGTAGATAATACAAGTTGAAGGTGTGTCGCTGATTAAAAACAATAATAACCGCATCAAATACTATAACGGATATAAATTCACATATGTTCACACACAATCTGAAAATAATGAGTTAATCTTGTAACCATTAGGAGGCGTTGAAGATGTTTAGAATATCGTCATGGCTACAGTTTTTAAAGAGCAATGCAGCTTGTCAAAAGGAAGTAGGTAAATGTTTTAAAACAAAATATAACAATACTATTAATGAGCCGTGAGGCGTAAACTGCATCAATTCAGCCATTTTATCTCCATGCGAAATTAAATAAATTTAACATATATACAACTACTCACCTACAAATTCCAATATTATCAAATCACTTATCACCGACGGGCAATGAATACACCAAAGAAAATAACATCGTACCAATTCTCTATCAGTCGATATGTCACTTTACTTACATGAAAAGCTGGCTAGTTTTAGAAACTATATCAGTATTATGTAACCTCCATTAGGCTAGAAGAATTGTGTACTCTGCACTGGCTTTGTCATATATTCTACTATAGATCAAGTAAGGCCATTTCAATTGAATTATTTCCCTTTTGGAAAATTGCATAATTTCAGGCAACGCAGTCTTCTTTCAAGCATATAAGATTAAAAGGCAATATTCGCTTTGAACGTAAAACATTGCATAAGATAAGAATTTTAAATTTCCCTGTGAACATCTAAGCTTTCATCACGTAAGAAAGTAGAATGTTTGTGCACATTCTTCTCCCTCTCTCACTCATCCTCTTACGTTTTTCCTCCTTCTTTCTATCAGCTGCTCTCTTTACACACACACACACACACACACACACACACACACACACACACACACACACACACACACATACACGCACACACACATACACAAACACACACAGAGACACACACAAACACACATACTTACTCACACACACACACACACACAAGTGTGTGTGTATGTGTGTATGTATGTGTGTTTGTGTGTTTGTGTGTGTCCGTGTGTGTGTTTGTGTGTGTGTGTGCGTGTGTGTGTGTGTGTGTGTGTGTGTGTGTAAAGATTATTTTGAATACACACACACACACACAAGTGTGTGTGTGTGTGTATTCAAAATAATACACAAACACAACAAATCCGAAAAGTGACGTAAATATAATATCAAGACATACATTGAATTACTGATGCATTATGCATATATATATATATATATATATATGTATGTGAGTGTATATACATGTATATATACATGTATATATATATATATATGTATATATATATATATATGTAAGTATGTATGCATACGTACATACATATATGTATACAGACGTACAGTAGCACGCAGATATATATATATATATACACATATATATACACATATGCATACAGGTACACATACATATATGCACGCATCAGTTTAGCCGACGTTTATTATAACGCCTGCTTTGTTCGTTTGTTTGTCAACAAATCAAACAGCCTGAATTTATGCCATACGGTGTTAAGGCAACCACGTCACCTTTTTGTTCAACACTGACACAGGAACGATGTACTAGTTTCAAGCTTGTTAGCTATCATCAGCACCGTTTACCAATCTGCCAGATAGTTGAACGTTCGAAAGTATATACTTTCCTTATGAAAGTATATACTTTCAATATGCAAATTAGGCTGCTCAGCCGTTAATTTTCATAAGGAAAGTATATACTTTCGAACGTTCAACTATCTGGCAGATGGGTAAACGGTGCTGATGATAGCTAACAAGCTTGAAACTAGTACATCGTTCCTGTGTCAGTGTTGAACAAAAAGGTGACGTGGTTGCCTTAACACCGTATGGCATAAATTCAGGCTGTTCGATTTGTTGACAAACAAACGAACAAAGCAGGCGTTATAATAAACGTCGGCTAAACTGATGCGTGCATATATGTATGTGTACCTGTATGCATATGTGTATATATATGTGTATATATATATATATATCTGCGTGCTACTGTACGTCTGTATACATATATGTATGTACGTATGCATACATACTTACATTTAAGTAAGTGCCATACTAAGAGTGAGAAATGAAATTTCGTTTTCATTTTTTTCAACTTATATATATATGTATATATATATATATATGTATATTATTCAAAATGTTAATAAATGAAAAATATTCTCATAATCAAAACATATTTTATTATACATATTTCAAAGGTTCTATGGTGTTTAAGTACGTTTTCATCAGACAAAATACAGTATATGTTTTGTTATGTGACATACCGCTACGGTTTTGATTATTCAATTCCAGTATCGGCAGTCATATATATATAAATATATATATATATATATATATATATATACATATATATATATATATATATATATATATATATATATATATATATATATATATATATATATATATATATATATATATATATATATATATATATGTATATATATATATAAATTTTGAGTATATGTTGGTTGTATACCACAGTGTGCAGATTGGAGCACTCGACGAAGAGCGCAGTTTGGTTTGGTTACTCCGGAGTAATGTAAAATAAAATAAAATAAATAAGTCAAATGTTTAAAATTTAACTTCGTTTATTACTGAGGAAATTTACATAATTTGCATATGATTCCAGTTCATCAGTGAAATAACAACCCAACCAGGAACTGGGCATATCAGAGTATTGACAAAGTTTTACACCTCAACAACATATGTACTTGTCTATACCACACTAATTCGGACTGCCTGAAGAGGTCACAGCCAAAGATGGCTGTCACCGAAATATATATAGCAGTAATAAACGAAGCTAAATTTTAAACATTTGACTTATTTATTTTATTTTATTTTATATATATATATATATGTTAATATATATGTATGTATGTATATATATATATCAATGAGTACCTTATTTATCTCTGGTCTGTTTGAGAAACTATACGTTATATATATATATATATATATATATATATATATATATATATATATATATATATATATATATATATATATATATATATATATATATATATATACATTCATACATATATACATACACTCGTACATACATATATACATATATATACGAAAATGTAGTCGTCTTAACGGTAATAAATTTAATAATTGTTTCTTCTTGTTGGCAAAAGGCCACCAATTATTCCAGTGTATTACTGGTACTTTATTTTATCGACATCGTAAGGATGAAAGAAAACGTTAACCTCGACGCGATATGAAATCAGACCGAAAAGAGCCATCACTCTATGTTTCAAAGCATGGCGTCCGCCCCTCCACTGATACTGCCCAAACAGCTGCCCACAAGACAACTGTTGAAAAAATGTGGCTACAACCGGATAGTAACACATAAACACATGCACACATGCATACACACACTAACAAACACAGACGCAAATATATAGAGAGATCTATGTATGTGTGCATACGTGCGTGTGTATCCTTGGATGAATAAATTAACGTAATGTCTTAAGCAGAAATAGAAAGCATGTAGTGTCAGTCAAAATGAAGAATAAAAAAAATATTTATGAATATTCTTTCGGGGATGTTCAATTCAACTGACTGCACTAAGAGGCTTTAATGGACCCACCATATATTTTCATATTAAAAAGAATGGGAATGACATTAAACGGAGAAGAAGGATACATATCGTAGAATGAAAACACGAATGAAATAATAGGAAGGAACTTAATTACTATCCGCGGTAGTTCATGCATTCATGCATATTCATCGATATCTGTAAACAGAAATATATGTCTACTCACACACACACACACACACACACACACACACACACACACACACACACACACACACACACACACACACACATATATATATATATAAATTGTAATGAGTTGCTACACCTATACCCTACTTTCTTTAGTATCGAGCACTAAGCTGAATAATGGTGTTACTAGTCTAAACTGCTAACTCCCAAACATCTCTCTCACTCTCTCTCAAATACATATATATATAACAATACATACATATATACATACATACACATATTTATATATATATATATACATATATATATATACGGACTTACGTCGGACAGACGCGACGTCGCCTGGCGGACCGATTCGCTGAGCACCTCCGGGATATTCGTCTCGGTGGTAGTTCCCCCATCGCCCGCCACTTTGGTGCTCCTGGACATTCCGCACGCCATCTCACAGTCTGTGGCCTACTCCAATGCCACGGAACACCCGCCAATCTCCTCAGAGTTGAACAAAGAACCATCTTCATCTTACAGACCCACACTCCCCCCGGCCTGAACTCCCCACCCTTATTCCTTTAGCCTTCGACCGCACCCTCCCCCCACACATATCCCCCACTAACACCACTAACACACCCCTCCTTTTCACCGTCCACCCCACAACTAATAATACTAACACCTCCACTCCACCACTCATCCGACCACCCTTCCCCAACTAACATACTAACATCCCTCCCTTCTTCTCCTCCCTCCCACCTTATCACACGCAGACACCCACCGGCACATATATACACGTGCTCACACTAAACACACACCCTAATACCACCACTAACCCTCAGCCCCACACATCCATCCCACCACCCCGCAACTAACATCACTAACACCCCCTGACCCCAAGCACACGAACACACGCACCCACTTACACCACCCACCCAACACGCAACTAACACCACTAACACCCCCCAACCCCACGCACACGTACCCACACACCCTCGTACACCACCAACTCTACACACCCTACCACCACTCACCCCCACTCACACATGCATTCAACCCTTTCTCAACCTCCCGTATACCAACACCAACTAACACCCCCTTCATCAAACTACACACACACCAGTACACCACACTCCCTCCATCGACCCCCACACCCTTCTCTCCCCGCTCCATCCACACCCTTTCTCCACACTCACTCATCCCACTAACACCTCTACTAATACACACACACACACCCTCCTCACTCCAACTTTCACACCTACCCATCCTCGCCCCTTTACCATTCCACCCGACTGCTGCTATACCCTCTGACCACCTCCCAGCACACACAGACACACAGTACTCCTACCCCCTTGACCACTTCCTGTTGCGCGCGCACCCCACATCTCTCCTCTTCCGACCATCTCTTCATGGAATACTCGTATGTGGAGCTTGACCGTGGAATCTACTACCATCATAGGAGTTTATCAACATTTCAACCACATCCTCTTACGGAATCACTTATATAACTCACCCACACACACACCCAAAAACATTTTTTTTCTCCCACACGCCACTTACACCCACAACACGCTTAAACCCCACACACACGTGCTTTCCACCACATATTTACATCTTCAGCCTCCGGATTCCTCTCCCCCCACCCTCTATCCACACACGCACACACACTCCGACCTACACCCCACCCCACACACACCTCTTCCTGAACATGCAACCCCGTTCTTCTCCCAACCCTTGCTTTCACATACACACACACACACACAGGTACACCTACACACACACACCACCTTCAGCCCTCCCTGCTCGGACACCCCGTCTCCATCTCCCCACCCCACCCGCCACCACCCCTACACACCCCACACCCTTCCACCACCTGTTTTACCCCTTTTTAATTTCATTTTATTTTGATCATGCTTTTATTTTTATTTCATTTCATTTTATTTTGATCATGCTTTATTTTAATTTTTATTTTTTAATATTATTTTTATTTTTAATTTCATTCGCACCGTTTCCTCCCACCCCCTTTTTGCTATATGTCTCTCCACCACTCCCCTACACACCCCTTGAACTCTCTTCCCACACACTTTTCACCTGAGGAAGGGCTTATGCCCAAAACGTCGTTCCCCACCACCACCCCACTCTCCAGAGCGTGAAATTAATAAACATTCGTTGTACTGCCTCTCTGTTTTGTTCCTGTTCAAATTTTCCATTATATATATATATATATATATATATATATATAAATGAAAGGTATAGAAAACATATATATATATATATATATGTGTGTGTGTGTGTGTGTGTGTTTGAGTATGTATATGTGTGTGTATATATATGTATATATGTATATATATATATATATATATATATATATACATATATACATATATAAAAATTGAATTTGATAATAGTATCAAACTAGCTAATTTCTTGGATGTATCTCTTAATCTTGACACTGGCCTATATTACCCTTACCATAAAAACAATGAGAACCTTAATTATGTTAACTTTAAATCTAACCATCCTACCAATATCAAGAATGCTATAGTTAATAATATTGGAAATAGAATATCTAACATATGTTCTAATAAAAACATCTTTGATGCTAACGCCAATTACTATAATAACGCACTTTCTAAAGCCGGCTATCCAGATAAAATCAAATATAGTAAAGAAACAAATTCTAGAAAAACTTACAGTAGAATAATTAATCATGACCATTCCAATAATTTTAATAAAAGACCTAGATACAAAAACATAATCTGGTATAATGCTCCTTTCTCCATCTCTATTAATAACAATATTCCTAAATTATTCTTTAGTGCCTTAAATAAATGCTTCCCTCCCTCACATATCTATAGTAAAATATTTAAAAAACACACCATCAAATTTTCGTATTCTACATCCTCCAATATTTCCAACATCATCTCTAAACACAACAATAAAATACTAAATACTAAATCTCTTCCTTCCAATATTGAATTTCATAATAACAGTAATAGTACTCCCGACGTCATTGTAAACCCTAGGCTAACTTCTGTAAACCCAAATCAACGTCAAACACAACTTCGCTAACTGTTCATAATCCAACTCTAAATCAAGAAACTATTATTCCTATTATTCCTATCGCAAACAACTTCTCCAATCCAATTCCTTCTATAGATAACACTAGATCACTCATTAATAATCTCTCTAATTGCAACTGCCGCATTA
>OZ024740.1:126087890-126092890 GCA_964016885.1 Eledone cirrhosa
TAACGGTATTCAACAGCGTGTGTATCTCGGAGATCAGAGAGTTGCTCCTTCTCCTTATTGTGTAGCTACTTCTTCGAATTGAGTGATCACAGCTCCTATACTATGGACATAGGGTTAGAATCTCTCAGGAAAGAATTGCTGGACATATTTTATGAACAAAACCGACTGGCAGGAGACCCAGGGCTAGACCCTGGACAAGATGTTTGTATAAAATGCATGAGCTCGGCTGGTCTAGATCCAGCCAGATCAATTGGAGACGGTTGCTTCTGACAGGACCCGATGCAAGGAGTGTTTCAGGATTATGTCCACACGATCCTTTCATGAATAAGAAGAAGAAGAAGAAGAAGAAGAAGAAGAAGAAGAAGAAGAAGAAGAAGAAGAAGAAGAAGAAGAAGAAGAAGAAGAAGAAGAAACCTTTAGCGAATTGTCTCTGGCATTCAGACCAGGTCTTTTTTCTAACAACAAACCATCAATTGTAAATGCCTTTTTTTTTTGTTTCTACTTGTTTATACAATATTTCCTGCTCCCCAAAACATCATTGAATAAATAGTGGATTTTCGAAAGCGTTAAATGCCTTGGACCAGTTATATTTATGTTTCTCATCCCCGTCAAACTTCCCTTTAGTCCTCCGGGGTCGATAACAATAACAACTAGGCAGTTACTGTGGCCAGTTTACACGACTACACCCTACGCCCAAATTTCAGGACATATGTCTATGTCAGAAATGTTTTTTCAATGCTATTATCAAGTTTACAATTATTTCGCACGAGCTTCTACTACATACAAATACATTCCCTTGATGTGTATTTATCATTATTCTTTGGATGTGTAGGATTATTCTGGCTTTCACATGGATATTGTTTTCTTGTTAATTTAGTGGGTTTTCCTGCTTTATTATGTCAAAAGTTTGCTATAGGGAATGTGTTATTTTGTCTTATGCAATAGTGTATACACTGAATTATCTGAATTTTGTTCCTGAGCTGGATGTGCAGTAACCCTAATTGTTGAATATACGCATGCGTTGTGTTATTGTCTTGATTGCTGATTGTATAAATTACGTGTTTTGTGAGCTGAGATATTTTGTTGCGTAGAAATTTTGTAACGCACGAGTGAACACGTGTGACCGCCTTTCTCTAGGCACGTGTTCCTACAGCTCATCTCCTTAACGGAATTTCCGTCCTAGGTCAAGCGAAGACCTAGAGGGAGCGCTTAGAAACTGAAATATCTTCAAGCGCTTACAGCCCTCAGCCAATGGGGCAGTATGATCACTGGAACTACACGCTGGCGTTCTATATAGAATTAGTAGTTGAAAAAGCAGGACGTTCTTGGTGAGAATCTGGGTATTGACGATAAACAACTAACTACTCTTTTCCATAGAAATTTTGGTTCAGGGCTCATGTATAACATCCAGAAATCTTTTGCCTACTATTGCTACTGAGGATCTTTGCCAGTTCGAGATAAACTATAAGGGCATGGAAGTGCTGTTGCCGGGCTTGGTGACGAAACATACCTGCACGCACTCACCGATTGTCCGAGTATTGACGACATGGGTTTGTTGCGAAAAACTGCTGTAATATGTGGGACGGATCCGACTATCAACCGTGTCCGTTGTGTAGACAAAGACAAGGCAGCGCCCCAGCACTGCCACAGACTTATGACTGAAACCAACAAAATACCTTCCATAGCATTGGTAGTTTGAAACTGCACATTTGTTAATGGAATCAGAACAGAAAAAAGGGTTAGAAAGAAGAAAGTTACTTCACGTAAATTTCCCTTTTTATGGGGCTAAGGCTTGTTATATAAAGCAGTCGTATTGATATTATCCAATTTTATCTTGCTCGGTGAATATTCTGTCTTAGGATTGTGACTTCTTTTTTAATGCATATTTCTTCAATATCTGAAATTTCGCTATATCGTCAAAAGCTTTTATATAAAATTAATCGATACCGTTCTTGGTTATTTTGTTTCCTTTTCATTGTGTTCAATAGCTGGTCTTTTTGCCAATTCATTCCTTACTAGCACAATTTCCTCTCCCTCTGAGAAGATGTTATTACTTTTCAGATGAGCAACAAGCTTGTTTGAAACTATAAATGTCATGGTTTCGTACATTTTTCATAAGCATGTTAGTGTACTGTATATTTTAGGTGATCCCAGTGATTTTGGCTTCGAAGAATTAATAATATTTTCCTCTCTAGTTACCAGTTGCGTTATGATTTTGGTTGATTAAGTAATTCAATGAATGTTGTTGCTCTTGCTTCGCGTGTATTGATTTTTTAAACAATAGCTTTAACATTTTCAGGCATGCACCCATACCCCTCCCCCTCACATATACACATACCCCCCCCCCACATATATATGTATCTATCTTTATTTTTATTATAGAAATTATTTTTACTGGACTAGAACTGTTTCAACAGTTCTAGTCCTGCCGAAGTCATTTCTATAATGAAATAAAATATACACAACTAACGTATTGAACTATATATATATATATATATATATATATATATATATATATATATATATATATATATGTATATACGAGAAGAGATGTTTTCCTGATGTTTTCTTGGTACCATATTTATACTTGAATATGATACAATAAATATATAAATTCTACAGGATTCATTCGTTTGAAATAACAAGAAAACCTGATTCAAAAGTAATGATAAACGTTCTAAGAATGAACAAGTCATTTTTACATGATATTTGGCAGAAACCTGCAACGGGGTGAGTGGTCAGAAGTGTATATTCAGAGGAATAACTCCTATTAAGCAAGTCTTTCGGACCTTGATGCCTCCTGATACTGTAGGAGACCCTGTCCCATCCAGGCAATGATTCATATGTCCCCTCCTGCTCTTATGTATATTATATATATGCATATATATATATATATATAACGAAGGAAATGTGGTAAGGAACCAGGTGGACCATAACTCACCAAAGTACTCAATACTTAAGGTAGTAGAGTGGGTAATAGGAAAGAGTAGGACCCCGACGGCTGAGCTCAAGCCGTTTGGACGGCTAATTCTGGACTAAATATATATATATATGTGTGTGTCATGTGTGTGTGTGTGTGTAAGTGAGTGTGTGTGTAAGTGTGCCTGTGTGTGCGTGCGCGTGTGTGTATTTTTAACTATTAATTCCCTAGTCTTTATCGCAAATAAATCGACACCTAACTAACGGCAAAATCCATACACCTACATTCAACCACACTAAAATTATTCCTCTGCTTTCCACAATCTCAATACTTAACACATTGTGCATATTGAAAATTAATTTCTATGCTATCATCAAGGGCGCATACACAGGCGTTTTAAGATCACGTCTGACCAACAATTAATCGAGTTTAAATGAAACCCCTTTAAAATCGTTTTGAATTCCAATATCAATTTAAGTAACAGGCAATGAAAGGAGTGTAAAATAAGAATCCTTTTGGAATATATGTCAGTTAACTGCAACAGTTCCAAATTACTTTTCATTTGCATATAAACCTCTGTTCTATCTTACACCAAATGATTATTGGCAATAATACATATTGTGGGAGTATCGGGGACTTATAAGTGTGGCGCCATACAAAATTTCTTGAAACATATCCAGACTTTATATTATACAAATTAGTTAGGCGTCTTATATTCTAAGTGTTTTGTATAAAAGAAATGAATGAGATATACTAACGTTAGTTTCGACGGAGATTGTTCCAAATGTTCAATCAATGGTATAGCATATTCATGGAATTAACGTGTATGTGACTAAGCAAGCCACGGACATGTGTACCTCAACTTAATTCTCAGAGAGTGTCTGTGTCACACAATCTACTAGAAGATTGGCGCTTTGAATTATTGGTATAGTCCAATCATGTAATGTTTGTATGTGAAATGTTTTGTTTTGTTTTGTGATTGTTTAAGTTATTGAAAGCATTAGATATAATAATTGTCTAGGGCTTGTGTGGCTACTTTCAGTATGCTTCATAGTGTGTGTGTAGCCTAGTAATTAAAATGTTATATTTTCCATCATATGGTAGAGCATTCGATTACCAGAACTAGCAGCGTGTTGTGTGCTTGCACGACTTCCTTTCACGATGCTCTTGTCCATTCAACTGAGAAACCAAGTCAATTCTAGTTTAAGCTAGTGGCCAAGCCTACAATTTACTGGCATCGCATCAAGAGAGGGGTAAAGTGCTCACAATTGCTTAATGCCAATCAATCTGCGATAATCGCCAGGATGAGAGTCCTTTAGATTCAAGAGGACTTTTAGCTTCGTATCTGTGTAAATACTGGATTTGGATGTAGATGTACTGGGATCATTTCTTCTTTCAAACCACCATCTTTAATTTTACAAATTACATTTCCATAATTTTTTCATTTACGCTGCTAATATATTGACATCCGGTAGAATCAAGTAAGAAATTAATTTTTTCTTGGTGATCTTTCATAACTTGACATTACAGCTTTTTCTATTGGCATATCCTGGATTATAATCATTTGTTTTTGTGGCGTATTTTTCTATCATCTGATATACTGTTCTCTTGCCTTATGCTGCAATGAGCCAACTCTTGATATCATCTCTGAAGCCCTCTCTTTGCAGCCAGTCCTACGGTTTTCAATTATTAACATATTGATTTTTTTTATTTGATAAAATAGTAATAATTATGGTTTGATATCCAAATGATAACAGATATTGTCTTTTGGAGAGCGGTTTAAAATTCTTATACTTGGGTTCTAAAGAATTCGAAAATAAGTAGTTTCGTTTCATCCTATGTCTCCAGTATTTTTCTCAAATATCTAGTTGTTCCTTATACAATATCTAGGCGTTTAAATATGATCGGTATCATACATTTTTCCAGAGTAACTTATTGAGGTGTAATAACTTTGTTTATCTTTATTCTAGTTAATTATTATAAGTTAGAAAACTGTTTAAGTTACTAAAATGGTTTTCGAGTATTCATCCCCTACTTGTATTACGTACACATTTTAGTTATCATATATTTCGCCGTACTT
>OZ024740.1:126097890-126162890 GCA_964016885.1 Eledone cirrhosa
CAAAACACCTTATTATTCCTTTATGTTTGCTTTGGGACAATAAGTGTTCTATATCCACAATTCTAGTAACATTTCGACATCATTATAGCCTTATCCTCAGAATAGAAATAACATTTATCGTGACATATTATTTGCGTTCTTTTTACTGGTCGCAAATACCATGGGTAAATTAGTAAAATCATTAGTGCCGGCTTTGGAAATTATTTAAGGGCCACAGCCTGGCAGTGGTTATAATTACTTTTATGTATGATGTATCTGTATATTGATGATTGGTTTATATTTTGATATTAGTTAAGCCTTCTTAGTTACTCACCTCATATATATAATCACAACATTTTCAACTAAATATTTTTCATCTGATTGTAAAGTATTTTAATGTGTTGCTGTCAATCCTTCATGCAAATGCACGTTCAACTCCAATGATAAAGTGCCGTCCATGCACAAATTAAGGTTTGTGAGTTACATTCATCATATGAATTAACTTCACCGATGCTCTTTCTGCGAAGCTCCTGTTTAGTTTTACTTCAACAAAAGAAGTATTTTCTTCTCCAGAGCAAGGCAATCAGGTGTATGAACCGTCCACGAAAAAACACCAATGATAAAACTTTTGTATGAATTGATTTAGTTAATCCTGTACCGCCGCCTCCATCTTCTTCCCGGACCCATTCCTTCTTGTAATTCTCCATATATAAGCGTCTTCGATATCGATGATCTAATATTCTCAAATCATCGCAACCAGGGGCCTCGTTTGCCTTTAAAATGTGAAGGGGAGAAACCATCATTTGTTGATTCTTAAAGGAGCATGATTTGCTTATGGTACCTTTCCGGGACCCTATCACATCGGTAACATTTTACGCTAATTAAATTTTATATATTCAAATGAAGTTCGGATATAAAAAAAATAAGGTTAAAAAGAATTTATTATATCAAATAAACAAAAAAATAAAATATAGACATTTGAAAAAGTGTGTGTGTGTGTGTGTGTGTGGGGGGGGGCATTGTCCCCTGGTACCGCCCTGAAACAAAGCCCTTGATTGCAACTGCTGACGTAACATTTTAGCTTCAATGCTGTTGATTCTGATCTGATAGAAAAATTCGTTATTTGTGTCCTGCTCTGGTCAATGTAATGGCAATACATATAGCAGCAATCTTTGATTAAAGCGATCTAATCTTTTTTTTTATGAATACGTGGTTCTATTATCGTAGACGGTTATGTACATCCCTTTCTGCCTTATGTTATACTTATACATGCATTATTTAAGTTTATCATATCTAAAATAATATATATTCGGAGATCGCGCTAGTCAGCGTTGAAATTATGCAGTTGCAGTGCTCTATGTTCGTGAGTGATGGGAAGATTTGTCAGTTGGTGGATAAGGGGCTACAAAAATATTAGCGAAACTCATGAGATAAGAAACAAAGTAAACAGCTGTAGCTGGTCCAGTTACGTGTTTACCTGCGCTAATTTGAGAAATACAAAATGTGACATTTCTACTTAGTGTAAGGATTATTATGCTTGTTCACTATAAAAAAGGATTTGTGGTTCGAGTTCCGTAGGGACTTTTGTCCAACTTTTCCATCTCATACCATGCTGGTAAATATATTATTTCTGTATATCACACACACACACATACACACACACACAAATTGCATGACATATTCTCGATTAATCGAGACAATGGTTTCTTATATAGGCACAAGGCCAGCAATTTGGGGGGAGGGGAAAGTCGATTAAATCGGATCCAATGCGTGACTGATACTTTATTTTATCGACCCCATAAGGATGAAAGGCAAAGTTAACCTCCGCGGGATTTGAGCTCAGATCATAAAGAGCCGTAACTCTATGTTGCAAAGCATGGCGTCCGACCCTCTACCGATACCTCCAATCCACCGCCCTCTAATAATAATTGTTTCAACTTTTGGCACAAGGCCAGCAATTACCCAGTTCATTATTGGTACTTTATTTTATCGACCCCGTAACGATGAAAGACAAATTTAACCTCGGCGGGATTTGAACTCAGACCGTAAAGAGACGTAACTATGCTAGAAAGTATGGTGTCCGACTCTCTACCGATACTGCCAATTCACCGCCCTTTAGATTAATCGAGATAATGCATACCACTTACTCAAAAAGTGTAATGTAGAAAAGTAACCAATGTATAATACTTACACACACACGCACACACACACACACATATATATATACATACGCATGTATATAGATAGAGTGAGAGAGAGAGAGAGAGAGAGAGGGGGGAGAGAGATTATATATGTATGTGTCTGTGAGTAGGAGGTGTGTACGTGAAGAAAACAGTTTTTCTTAAAATTACCAGTTTCATACGTCTCTTCAACTGGAGAAGAGTAAATATTACAGGTACGAGAAACAATTACACAATAAATATATAAAATCGAAAGCCAAACAGACAAATTATTATTATAAAACACCAACTAAAAAACAACATAATATGATGTATAATATCTAACATATTGATGATGCACAGGGGTAAAAGTTACGCATGACTATATTTAACTACTTTTTATAAAATTATGATTTTTTTCTAACTTGCGTTCCCATGTTTTTATTATTAAGCATTATCCTGATGAAGTGCTTAGTAACCCCTTGAATTTCATGAATCGTGTTTTTATACTCGGTAGTTTCATGGTTGTATTTTTGCGCGCAATATATGTATGTATATGTACACACACACACACACACACACACACACACACACACACACACACACACACACACACACACATATATATATATATATATATATACACACACACACATACATATACATATATGTATATATATGCGTGTATATATGTATATATATATATATATATATATAAATATGTATATACACACACACACATATATATATATATATATATATATATATATATATATATATATATATATATATATACACTCATGCAGGCCCACAACACCTCATTCCTAAATACATTAACAAGCATATCTGCGTGTTCTTGTATCGTATTTGGAAGGCATACCATCCTCCACACGTTTTATATTACTTTTGCATTGGAAAATATCGAACAGAAATAAACATTGAAATGTCTTGCAAAGTTCATCTTTTCTGTTGGAGAAAAATAAAGCAATAGAAAAAACAACAAAATCGAAACAAAATAAAAGATAATAAAAAAAAAGATGGGAGATGGGGACATAGACACGTAGAGAAGGGAGATAAAGAGGGGGAAATAAAGAGAGGTAGTAGGCGGGAAAGAAACTATTTACAGTTAAATGATTGGTACGAACATGGAAAATATGTTGCATATATGGGTGCATTTCGTATAATTGAAAGAGTGTGATAGAAAGAGAGAGAAAGGGTGAGAGTAGGGGGGGAGGGGGAGAATGAGTGAACGAAAAAGAAAGAGAGGAAGAGAGAATGAAAATAATAGATAGGGGAGGGAAAGAGCGATAACAGACAGCCAAGGTGTATATTAATGTGCGAGAGAGACAGATGAAAAGAAGAAAAAGGTTTGTGCGAGAAATAATGATAGAATTTAGGAAATTCTTGTAATGAGGGAGAACGAAATATGAGAGAGACAGAGAACAGGAAAGAGAGAAACATGGTGAGGAATATTGTTTGTTTATACCTAAATGATAGGTAATATTCGAGATGGAAAATAAATGGCAAAAAAACAAAACAAATATATATATATAAATATAAATATAATTTCAGCGAGATCGTATTTCGGCTGTTGTCAAAAACAAAGCGAAACACAATTTTCGAGATATGCGGCAAGCGCTCAATGGACTAAAAAAGACCAGGGCAATAAACATACTTTATAGAGGCCATGCAAACTGAAAACGGAGGTCATGAAGCTATCAGCCACCCGAGCCAAAAAAAACGAAGCAAGCTAAACAGGTTAAACTAAAGAATTTACCTGGATCCCCTGGAATTAATGGTATAATCCAGTGGAAGGTTTCAGTGACACCTAAATCAATTATACTGCCTGTTTTCATATTAAGCTTTTGGTATAACGATAGAACAAGGGTGCCATTTCGTCAACAGTTATTTTGTTCTCAGGCAGCGAGCGGATTCCTAGCAGTAGTAGTTTTGGAGTAATTACCCCCACGTATTTTACCCTGCAGGGAGGCAACCCCGGTTTTGGCAAATGGATTAAGAATTTGTAAAATAAATGCAAGAATTGCAAATATATATATATATATATATATAGGAACACATATCCTATTACTACTATCTCCTCTAAGTTGAGAACAAATTTGGTCGCTCCGACTGCTGCTAGTGATAGCTGTGGCTGGTTTGACCTACCTCCTTCTGCCTCTATCTTTACTTCGGCCCTTGATAAACCTGTTTCTACATCATCCACTCTCATCCCAGGAACAGTTTTGATAGCGCTAGTCCGTAATTTAAATTCAGGAATTTTATATTCTTTGAATGAAAAGAACCTTCTGACGAGAATCTTTCTTTGCAACGAAGGCCGTATGGTCTCCGTTTTATTTTTGGAATTCGAAACCGATCGGTAAAGGTAACTATAGTAGGTAAAGTCAATTTTTTAAAATTTATTTTGAAACTTTTTCATTATTTTATATATATATATATATATATATATATATATATATATATATATATATATATATATACTATAGAGTAAAGCATGTCCAGAGAATTATTTGATAATATATATACACCATCTCTACTCCCAATCAGCATAATTAACCACACAAAAAATCAATTAGACCAGGCTATAAGAATAAAAGGCACCTATGAAAAAACAGTAAATAAAAATGCATGGCAGCGTCTTCGCGTCCAACCGCTATAGAATATTTACCCAACATTTCAACAGCACATGGAAATTAATTAAATATACGGTCAACCATATATAATTAGGTAAAAATTAAAGTTAGAAATGCTTATATACATACCAGGATTAAATCAGTAAATCCTGAAGCATGGGTTTCGCTCACATTTTGAGATATCTTATTCAGGATTAATCTCGCGTTTAGAGCTCCTCAGGGGACAAACTCGCTAGGACAGATTATTTTCCGAAGTGGGCCCCGCCAAACACGAATTCAAAATGGTTGATAACTGTGTAGTGGCAGTGGTCAAGTTAGGATGGGTGTCATTGGTTGCTTATGGCGAGTGGGTTGGTTGCTAGAAAGCGCAGCCCAATATCGCCCAAATTGTATCTCAACCTTATGGGAGATTATTAAATATAAATATTTACACATACACCAATTAAACAAAGTCACAGGTATATATGTGTTTTGGCAACTATTCCCGATGTTGCTCAATGAAGAATTAATGAATTAAATAATCAGAGCAAAATACTATAGAGTAAAGAATGTCCAGAGAATTATTTGATAACATATATACATAATCTCTACTCCCAATCAGCATAATTAACCACACAAAAAATCAATTAGACCAGGCTATAAGAATAAAAGGCACCTATGAAGAAACAGTAAATAAATACGACACGGCAGCGTCTTCGCGTCCAACCGCTATAGAATATTTACCCAACATTTCAACAGCACGTGGAAATTAATTAAATATACGGTCAACCATGCATACTTAGGTAAAAATTAAAGTTAGAAATGCTTATATACATACCAGGATTAAATCACTAAATCCCGACCCATGGGTTTCGCTCACATTTTGAGATATCTTATTAAGGAAGAATCTCGAGTTTAGAGCTCTTCAGGGGACAAACTCGCTAGGACAGTTTATTTTCCGAAGTGGCTCCGCCAAACATATATATATATATATATATATATATATATATATATATATAAATAAATATATATATAAAAGAAAATTTTCGCTCAATATGGCTCAATACAATAAATGTTATTTCTCAGTTTTTCGAATATTAATAATAACATTCGATTCGTTTGCAATTATGCAAACAAGCCTCAGTTTTATAGCCGTATCCGTAGAATGAACCCTTCTTTCTTGCTCTTGTGTTGGCATGTGAACAAAACTGCAGACACTAATGTTTCTGGGTATCACTCTTCATCAGTACAGCTCTCTGTTCACATGCCAAACTGTGAGAGCGAGTGAACATATACAGGAAACTGACTGGCAGGTCTGCTGATATGCAAATCTGGCTGATCAGTGGATCTGCTAATATGCAGATCTGAATTATCAGCCAGTCTGCTAATATGCATGTCATGCCGATCAGTCATTGTGCATTTTTGAAAATAGCATATATTTTCACAAGCTCTGACAGTTTGGCAGGTAAACAGTGAGCTGTACTAATGAAGGGTGATATCAAGACATTAGTGTCTGCAGTACTGTTCACATGCCAACACAAGAGCAAGAATGAAGAGTTCATTCTACTGACATGGCTATAAAATAGAGGCTTGTTTGCATAATTGCAAACGAATCGAATGTTATTATTAATATTCGAAAAATTACATTTATTATATATATATATATATATATAATAAGAAGTTGACGGGCCCAGCATATTTATCAATGCCAGGACCGGTTGTGACTCAGCGTACGTCATGGGCAATGTACGATACATTCCCAGAGTATACACATAGTTATTTGCTTCAATACAACGCACGTAAAACGGGTGCCTATAATAGTTCCCTGACTCGAGTTTCGACTGCACCGATGCAGCAGTAAGGTACACTGCACCGTCCGTCTGCATATATTATTCAACAATGCACAATCGGCTTATGCGGCTTCATCAGCGGGTATCGCCTAATCAATAACCAATCGACCGACAGAATCCAAACACCAGCCCATTCCGGTCATGACTGTTTGTGACAACCGACACGGTAAAGCGATTAGTAACTGGCAACCGATACGACACTATCTCTCGACTAGCCACCGATTTACAAACTGTACGTGGTGGCGGGAGACTAGAAAACCAATCTTTTCGTTCTCGTCGAAATCATTCAGCCAACGTGTCTCACACACAAATAATTAAGAGGTGAAAAGATGGCTATTAGAAATAGCAGTCCCCGTGGATGTATAATAGAATCTAGTATACGGCTCATGTCTCCAAGTCCCATTTATATATATACATACATACATATATATATATATATATATATATATATATATATATATATATATATATATATATATATATATATATATATATATATATATATATATATTAATAAAATGAATTACAACTTTGTCTGATTTACTCGTTTTATTTACAATCCTTTAACATTTATAATGGTATTAGAATGAAATAGTGTGGTAGAATATTAAATGTTAAGTGTTAATTGAACAAGCACTTTCATGCTTTCGCAATCTTCAAGTTCATAATGTGTGGTGACAGTCTAGTTTGCAATTTTCAACTGTTGAAAATTGCAAACTAGACTGTCACCACACATTATGAACCTGAAGATTGCGAAAGCATGAAAGTGCTTGTTCAATTAACACTTAACATTTAATATTCTACCATACTATTTCATTCTAATACCATTATAAATGTTAAAGGATTGTAAATAAAACGAGTAAATCAGACAAAGTTGGAATTCCTTTTATTAATATAATCTTCTATACACAATCATACACACCCGTGTATATCTATCTATCTATCTATCTATCTATCTATCTATCTATCTATCTATCTATCTATCTATCTATCTATCTATCTATCCTAGCTGTCGTCTGTTCTACAGTGTGGATGTCATTCACTTCGCACAGAAGTTTTGTTCAAATTTATTGAGGAAATTTTGTGAGTTCAAACTTAATTTTGATACAATTGTGTAGCTTGACCCTCCGTCTGAACTGTCAGGCGGTGGGTCAGCTCATTTTTACCCCTCCTAGAGGTGAAAAACCTGTTTTAAAAAATTTTGTGTAAAAAATTTCAATCGTCTAACAGAAATGTTAAACGCAGTGAACGAAAATAGTGGTGGGGGGACAGCGGTAAGAGTTGTAAGCTCGCACGCTTTAGTCCTCCCTTCCTTCCCAACTAACGTCATAGAGAAGGAAGGAAAAATTAAAATAAAAACAGACGAATCTGCGGAGAAAAAATTAAATGACGAAAACACAAATCTGGACTTGGATTCCAACAACGAAAAAAAAAAATTTGAAAAATTGCATGACAATACTAATAACACAAACAAAGACACAACAAACACAAAAATAACAGTTGAAAATAACACCATATCAGAAAACAAAGCAGACGACAAGATTTCATTTGCACAGAAAACAAAGAAATCTTTGACTTATATAGCGGAAAACATTTCAGATGTGGTACGAAGGATCACGGACGCCAAACAATACATAAGTGAAGGAGAGAATGGTATTTTATCGGTAAAAATGCCTCAAGAATTCACGAAAGACATTGAAAGCCGAACGGTCAAGTTTCGGACCATCAACAACAGTACAAAAAAACCTGAACAGCCTTCTCAAGCAGATATCAAAACAGTACTCACAGAAGTACTCAATGAAACCACTTTCATAAGAAAAGACAGACTGTATGGAAGCCTAGCAATTATCATGAAGAACGAATCGGCGGCAAAAAAATGTGCTTTGTCACCGATTCGTTCGAAAAATTTCACCTTTTATCCATCTTATATGGGGAAAAGAACTCAACGCATATGGCTGGATGCAATGATGCCAAATGTGGACTACTGCTGGCTCATAGCTGGCTTCATCGATCCAGTGAATGACAACGTGATTTCCATTGGGAAAACCACAGGCAATGCGTTCAGTGGAACATGTATAGAGCTGGTAGTACAAATGAAGCCTGAACGCATCGCCCAAATACCCGACAGAATCCTATTAGAGGACCACGGGTATATAAACATTAGCGTGGAGGGGAGAAGGCCGTCCTGCCATATCTGTGCAGGCAGAGGGCACCTGAAGGCCGCTTGTCCCCAACTCAACAAAAAGAAAACCCTGCTACCAACACCAGCTCCACCACCACCACCACAACAGATAAACAAACAACAAAACTCAGTCCCACCCAACCCGTCCCTCAGTAAAACCACAACACCACCACAACACAAACAGTCACAACACATTACCCCAAAACAAAATACAGGCCCACCCAACCTCTCACTCAATAAAACAACACAACCACCGCAGACACAACACACAACACAGTCTAACATAGTGACATCCATCTCCCCCACAAAGAAAACCAACACGGAAACATTACCAGCAAACATACCTCTTCCCTCCAACACTGAAGATAACCCAACGAATTCGGAGGAAGAAACGGAGTCCTTCAGACAGATTAAAAGGAAAAAAAGAAAACATGTGCAAAACACACAAGGACAAACAACCCCCACCCAAATCTCAACACAATCCAACAAAACAGAAAACACCCCTCCAGCAACAAACAAAACCAAACCTGCCCCTCCCCTCTTCGAAACACTCACACCATCGGAAAAAAAGACATTACACTATACTTACATCAACAGAAACAATAATAAATTAAATGAACTCATATACAATAATCCTTCGGTACAAACCGAAGGTGTAAACTTTGTTTCGTCAGAAAACCACCCACATTTAAAACTAATAAAGATCCCAATGAACCTCTACCAAAAACTAAAAAAGGATTTTAAGGAGGACGTAGGACCACCCTCTGTCAAACCCATAAACCGCGTCCTACTAAAAAGCTTTCCCCCTCCCCTTCCCCTCCCCAACACAACTCCAAACACCCCAACCCCACCACACACCGACGACCCCACACCACCACAAGACACCCCTTCACCCAACACCCCCGACCCCATGGAAGTCGTGCAACCCGAACCCCGAGAAGCGGAAAGGTAGGTCTCTACACTCTCCTTTGGCTCTGCCGCCCACATGGATGTGTTAAGAGTAGGATATTTGAATGCACGTGGCCTGGGCTCAACTTGGAAGCAAGCAAAGCTTCTAAATGACCTCAGGTCATGTAGTATAAATGTAATGGTTATCTGTGAGACTCGAATCAGCGTCGTGCGGCAGCTGGCCCCCACCTTCGATGACTTTGAGGTGCATGCATCTCTCTGTCAACCTGGAGGTGGGGGTGGGGTTGTCGTACTGCTGCAAAAACACCTGGGTCTTGCCGTACAGGTTGTGCACTCGGACCCGGAGGGTCGTTTGTTGGTGCTAGACGTTGGCAGTAGTGAAAGTGCGGCCTTGAGACTGGTCGCCGTCTACTCCCCTTTCGGAGCTGAACGGCCCGACTTCTTCCAGCGTTTGGAGACTTTTCTGGGAACGTCGCGTTCCCTGCTTCTAGCGGGGGATTGGAATGACATCCTGGATGCACGTTGGGACTATGCAGGAGCATGTCCTAATAGAGGGGGTGTAACAGCCTCAAGGGGTTACTCGACCGTTTTAACTTGGTCGATAGATATCGACTAGATTTTCCAACTGTGCCTACCTGGACTTGGAGAAACCACAGTGGTCAATCTAGATCGTACTTAGATAGATTCTTAGTTAGAAGTAAGGATAGGGACATATTAAGCTGTCCAGAAATGCGCACGGTTGGCTACACGGATCACAAATTAGTGACCTGCGTGGTCAATCTCGAGAAAACACATAGACAGGGTCCCGGTTACTGGAAACTTAATTTGTCTTTACCGGCAAAAGAGACTTACAGAAACCGGATTAGCAGATTAGTTAAGGAGAGGTTGACGGGTGCAATCGTCAACAACCGATGGTGGGCATCTCTCAAAAGAGAGATTAGAACAGAATCAATAAGTTATAGCAAGATGTTAGCTGCCGATAGGAATAGAAACGAGAAAGAATTAACAGGTAAATTAGAAGAGGCAATCAAGAGCGAAGATGTGGCCAGAGTGCTGGCATCGAGGACGGCCTTGAACCAGTTTTTCGATGCAAAGCACGAAGGCTGCGTCATTCGAAGTAAAATACGTGCTCTAGGTAATGAGGGGGCCAAAGCCGTTGGATGGGCCCGCGTGACAGAAGCTAAGAGTGGAAATCGATCCACCATCCGGTCGTTGCAAGACGAAGATGGACGAGTGATCCGGGAGCCTAAGCAGATGTGCGAGGCCTTTCAAAAGCACTTTGCCCGATTGTTCGGGGGAGGCGAGGGTCCGGGCCGGGGCGTGGATTTCGGTCCATACCTCGACGGCCTGCCGCGTCTCTCGAACGAAGAGGCAGAGTCCTGCGAGGGACCAATCTCGGCTGATGAGATCGGAGATGCGCTGAGCCAATGCAGCAGACGCAAATCTCCAGGTCTCGATGGTATACATTACGAACTTTATTTAGCAATGCCGGTCTTCTTCTCCGAACTCCTCGAAGCGGTCTACTGCAATTGGCAGCAGAACGGGAGAATTCCTTGTTCTGTAGCCAAGGGCGTAGTCACGCTGGTGAGGAAGGACGAGAACAAGGGGGATAGTATAAATAATTTTCGGCCCATAACCCTGCTAAACACAGAGTTAAAGATTTTGGCCAAGGTGTTAGCAAAGAGGTTGGCGCTTGTCGTGGGTGGCCTGGTGGGAGATGCGCAGACATGTGCTATCCCATCCAGGTCCATTCGCAATAAATTCCACCTCATGCGATACATCATAGAGAGGGTTGGCAACAAACCCGGCTTCGGTGGGGCCCTGATCAACTTGGATCAGTCTAAGGCCTTCGATAGGGTCGACCATGGTTACCTGGATGCGGTGCTAGCGGCGGCTGGGTTCGGTCCTGTTTTCAGAGGCTGGATCACTGCCCTACATAGCAACCACATCTGTTCTAGGATCAAGGTGAACAGCTACCTTTCGAAGCCGTTCGAAATCACACGATCCATTCGACAGGGGTGCCCTCTCTCCTCCCTTCTGTACGTATTGACTCTCGAGCATTTACTGAGGAAGTTGGAGTTGTTGCAGGGTATCCCCCTGGAACCAGGATTGAGCAAAGCGGTGTCGGCCTACGCCGATGACGTAACAGTAATGGTATCAACCGACTCGGAGATCGAGGCGATCGGTACCTTACTGGAGGAGTACGAAAGGTTGTCAGGAGCGAAACTGAACCGGGAAAAATCCATCGGGCCGCAACTCGGAACGTGGAGAGGCAAACCGATGCCTCCTGACGGTGTCGTCGGTAAAGTTGCTTGGGGTCTGGTTTGGACCGGACCTCCAGGTGGAAAAGAACTGGAACGAGGTTACGAACAAGGTGTTTGCACTAACCCAGAAATGGGCCAAGTGTAAGCTGTCCCTAAAAGGCCGGGCGGAGGTGGCGAACATTTACATAGCGTCCGTCACTTACTACCGCCTGACTGTCGTGCCTTGCCCTAAGGAAACACTCACCACCATGGAACGCATGCTCTTCCAATTTCTTTGGAAGAAGCGTCCTCCTATGGTGAGAAGATCCATCTGCTGCCAACAACCTTCGAAAGGAGGGCTGGGGATGCCGTGGTTGATGATGCGTAGGCACGCATTAAGGCTACGGCACCTACAGGTATTCCTCACTGGTCAACCGGTGTGGGCTCCGTTCGTGAAACGAGCCTTTCCGAGACTCGTCTCACTCACCGAGCTACAGTCCTGGGTCAAGCAAAGATCCGGAAAACTGGGAGACTGGCACACTGAGTGTGCTCAGGCGCTCAGGCGCTCAGGGCTCTCTGGCAAGCGGGCCGGGCCATCGGTGGAGAATCCACCTCATCATTCTATAGAGGGCTGGTGGCTAGCAGGGGCGATGACACCCTTGGAGAGTCGCTGGACATGGAAGAAGACGAACTGGCCAGCCTGTTCGGTAGGACTTTCGGCCCAGGACCAATGGACAACTTCCAGAAGTCACTGGCCTGGCAGTGCTACCGGGGGGGCTCTATCCGTTCGAGAGAGGCTCTACAGACACGGGCGCCCGGGCAGGGATCCCTCAAAAAAGATTTGCCCTAGATGCGTGCGTCACGAAGAAACCGTTGCGCACGCATTGGTGCAATGTCCGGGCGTGGCTGATCTGTGGGGCTACGCCGAACAACTGCTGTCGCGGGTGGCGCCGATTAAATTGACCGCCGAGTCCGTGATGACAATCAAACCGCCTCCCCTCTTCACAAAGGAAGCAAAGGCGGTTTTTCTGTGCGTAATAGCCATGTTGAAAGAGGTTGTTTGGTGGACACGATTGAAAGGTCTGAGGTCAGGCAACTTCCTCTCTGGCCATAGTCTGGTCTACTTCTTCCGATATCACTTCGGAAGAAGGATAAGAATGGAGAGAGAGGTGCTTGGCCACAGGCAGTTTTATGAAAGGTGGGTGATAGCGGCGAGAATGGCTCGTGTAAATGGGCCTTCTCTGTATACCATCCTGCAGGTAAAGAAGTAAAGGAGAGGGGAGCACCTTCTCCATGTGCTCCCCGGGCAAAGGATTGCACACTTTTTCGGGGGTGTGTGCAACCCCCATCACGTCCCCTCCCTTTTGAGGTTATTTTCGATTATTTTCATGTTACACCCTTTTTACTCGATTATATGTAAACTCCCCCTTTGTATTTGTCCTTTCTTTTTATGCCTTTATGGTAAATAAAGAAATCTATCTATCTATCTATCTATCTATCTATCTATCTATCTATCTATCTATCTATCTATCTATCTATCTATCTATCTATCTATCTATCTATCTATCTATCTATCTATCTTTCTATCTCTGGGATGGACACACGTGTGTAACTTGCTGAGTAAGTTTTGCTTACATTTTTATAGAAATTCTTGACTGTAAACTTTAATTTTTGTACCATTTTGTAGAGGGACTGCCAGGTCAAACTTTGATCTGGTCAGTCTCTCAAAATATTCTACGCCTTTAGGCGAAATAGTTACCAAAAGTTTTTTTTGAAAAGTTAACATTTTTGTAAAATGGCTGAAGCTTCTTCACCAAAATTCGAAGGAGGAAAGGGGAAGATAAGCTTACAGCTTCCCCCTGCCACTATCACAGTAGCAGAGGTCAAAAACAAAGGTCAGCCAGAGGAAGGATTTTCTCCACCTGCTGACCGACAACTTGACGTTGGCATGGCAACAAACCAAAGAACCAGCGGCACCAGCAACAACAACAACAACAACAATGCTACGGACGAAAACAACACCAATAACAATAACAACAACAACAAGACCAATAACTGTGATAACAACAACAATGATAACAACACCACCAACTACAACAGCAACACAAACAAGGAAAATGTTTCCTTCGCCCAGACGGCAAGGAAAACCCTCGACTATCTGCCAGTAGATATAACCAAAGCGAAGGAGCTACTGGCAGATGCCAAAAAATACATAATTAACGGAGAAAATGTTGCATTTTCGATCCACTCCCTCCCGGAACTAAAAAGCCATAGACTCCTAAACACTGTCATGTTTAGGACAATCTCAAATAAAAGCAAAAAACCAGCTCAACCATCACAGAGTGAGATAGAGCTGGTTTTAAAAGACGTCATGAAAGACATCACATTCATCCAGAAGGATAGACTCTACGGGAGTCTATCCATTCTCATGAAAGACAGGGACACAGCAGTGAAACTGTCCATAAAACCTATTACATCCACCGCATACACCTTCTACCCTACGTACATGGGTAGAAGGACACAAAAAATAAAAATCCACACCATCCTGCCGATTATGGACATATGGTGGGTTTTGACAGGTTTCCTGAACCTGGATGATGACACGCTGGTGTCCATGGGAAAGGCATCGGGTGACGCGTTCAGTGGAACGAGCCTCGAACTTGTAGTTCAAATGAGGCCCGAAAGGATCGCCCAGATCCCTGGACTCGTCATACTGGATGATCAAACTTTCATCAACATTACCGTTGAGGGTAGGCGGCCCTCGTGTTACCTCTGTGGAAAACCCCAATCCTGCCTACACCACCAACAACTGCACAACCACCACAACCACCACAACCACCACTACAAAAACAACAACCACAGCTCAAACCAAAACAAAACAATGGCCAACCCCCCCCCCCCACCAAAAAAAAAAACAATTCCCAAAACACCCGCACCGCAAACACAACCCGAAAATATACCCCTTCCCTGTAACGCGGAAGATGACCATCGTTCGTCGTCAGACGAGGAGGAGCACTTCCACACAATCAAAAGAAAAAAAAGAAAACACAACTCAGACACACAAATGAAAACAACCCCTCCCCAAAACATAACACTGACACCAACACAAAAGAGCACACAACAACAGCAAACAAAAAACACCACACAAAAACAAAAAACATGCATATACATACATAAACACAAGAAACAAAAAACTGTTAAACATTGTGTACAAAAAAAATTTAATAACAACCCAAGAGCCTAACTTCACCCAGGCAGGGGATTTTCCCCACCTCAAAATGATTAAGGCCCCAAAGAACACTTATAAAACTCTAAAAGACAACTTTAAAGAGGACGTGGGCCAGCCCCTGCATCGGGCCCATTAACCGCGTCCTCCTAAAAAACTACCCCGCCCCCTTCCCAAACACCCACACAACTCCAAATACCCCAACACACAACACACTGATGCCCCTACACTTCCACAAACCACCACCCCACCCAACAACCAATCCCCCACCCTCATGAAATTGTGCGGCCCGATACCCGGGACGCAGAGAGGTAAGTGTCTTTTCTCTTCACCACCAACATGGCTATGCTAAGAGTAGGCTGTCTAAATGCTCGTGGTCTGGGCTCAACTTGGAAGCAAGCAATGCTTCTAAATGACCTCAGGTCACAACGTATAGATGTGATGGTTATTTGCGAGGCCCGGATCAGCAACGTGCGACAGCTGGCCCCCACCTTTGATGACTTTGAGATGCACGCATCTCTCTGTCAGCCCGGAGGTGGGGGTGGGGTTGTCGTTCTGCTGCAAAAACATCTGGGTCTCGCAACACAGACGGTACATTTGGACCCGGAGGGTCGACTAGTGGTTCTGGACTTGGCAGTGATGAAGGCGGAGCGTTTAGGTTGGTAGCCGCCTACGGCTCATTCGGGTCAATGCGGCCGGACTTCTTCCATCGTCTGGAGACTTTTCTAGGGACGTCCCGCTCCTTGCTATTAGTGGGGGACTGGAATGGTATCCTAGATGAACGTTGGGACTACGTAGGGGCCTGTCCCGAAAGAGAGGGGAGTAATAGCCTCAAAGTGTTAATCGGTCGATTTGACCTGGCCGATAGATTTTCCGACTGCGCCAACCTGGACTTGGGCAAATCTCACGCGGATCATCTAGGTCGTAGCTAGATAGGTTCTTAGTTAGAAATAAGGATAAGGACTTTTTAAGTTGTCCAAAAATGAGCATGGTTGGCTATTCAGACCACAAGTTAGTGAGCTGCATGGTCAACCTTGACAGAACGCATAGACAGGGACCCGGTTACTGGAAGTTCAACTTGTCCTTACCGGCAAGTAAGGCTTACAGGGACCGGATTAGCACTTTAGTTAAGGAGCGGTTGACGGGCGCCATCGTCAACAGCTGGTGGTGGGGATCTCTCAAAAGAGAGATTAGAGTAGTCTCTATAGAATTTAGTAAGGAGTTAGCTTCAAATAGAAATAGGAAGGAAAGGGAGCTGGTAGATAGTGTAGAAGTGGCAATTAGAAGCGGCGACGTGGCCAGAGTGCTAGCGTCGAGAACGGCTCTGGGCCAGTTCTTCGACGCGAAACACGAAGGCTGCATCGTCCGAAGCAAAATACGTGCTCTGGGAAACGAGGGGACCAAAGCTTTTAGCTGGGCCCGCGTGACAGAAGCCAAAAGAAGGAGCAGATCCACTATCCGGTCTTTGCGAGACCAGGATGGACGGATGATCCTTGGACCTAAGCAGATGTGCGAGGCTTTTCAAAAGCACTTTGCCGGATTGTTCGGAAGGGGCGGGGAGCCGGTTGGGGATGTGGACTTCGGTCCATACATCGACGGCCTGCCGCGTCTCTCGGACAGGGAGGCGAAGTCCTGCGAGGAGCCGATTTCAGCCACTGAGATAGAGGACGTGCTGAGCCAATGCGGCAAACGCAAATCCCCGGGTCTCGATGGTCTTCCATACGAACTGTATCTAGCTATGCCAGACTTGTTCCCCGATCTCCTCGAGGCGGTCTACTACAACTGGCAACAGAACGGGAGAATTCCCCGTGCTGTGACCAAGGGCGTAGTCATGCTAGTGAGGAAGGACGAGAAGAAGGGGGACGATATAAATAATTTCAGGCCCATAACTCTGCTAAATACAGAGTTACAGATTTTGGCCAAGGTGCTAGCAAAGAGGTTGGCGCTTGTCGTGGGAAACCTGGTGGGAGATGCGCAGACATGTTCTATCCCGTCCAGGTCCATCCACGACAACCTCCACCTCATGCGATACATCGTACAGAGGGTTGGGAACGAACCTGGCTTTGGTGGGGCCCTGATCAACTTGGATCAATCTAAGGCGTTCGATAGGGTCGACCATGGTAACCTGGAGCGGTGCTAGCGGCGGCAGGCTTCGGACCCGTTTTCAGGGGCTGGATCAATGCCATGCACAGCAACCGCATCTGCTCTAGGGTCAAGGTGAACGGCTACCTCTCGGAGCCGTTAGAAATCGCGCGGTCCATCCGACAAGCGTGCCCTCGCTCCTCCCTTCTGTATGTAATGACTCTAGAGCCACTGCTGCGGAAGTTGGAGTTGTTGCAGGGCATCCCGTTGGAACCGGGATTGCGGAAAGCGGTATCGGCCTACGCCGACGACGTAACAGTAGTGGTGTCGACGGCCTCGGAAATCGGGGCGATCGGCACCTTACTGGAGGAGTACGAAAGATTTACAGGGGCTAAGCTGAACCGGGACAAGTCGATCGGTCTGCAACTCGGCACGTGGAGGGTCAGATAGATGCCCTCCGATGGCGTCGTCGGGCGCTGGACGGAGGGCCCGGTGAAGTTGCTCGGGGTCTTTTCCCAGACTCGTCTCAATCACCGAGCTGCAATCCTGGGTCAAGCAAAGACCGAGAAAACTGGGCGCCTGGCACACCGAGTGTGCCCAAGCGCTCACAGCTCTCTGGCAGGCGGACCCGGCTCTCAGTGGAGAATCCACCTCGTCATTCTATAGAGGGCTGGTGGTTAGCAGGTGTGACGACGCCCTCGGAGAAGCCCTAAGCATGGAGGAAGACGAACTGGACAACCTGTTCGGTAGGACATTCAGCCCGGGACCCATGGATAATTTCCAGAGGTCCCTGGCCTGGCAGTACTACCGAGGGGCTCTGCCCGTTCGAGAAAGGCTCTACAGACACGGGCACCCGGGTAGGGACCCCTCGAAAGAGATCTGTCCCAGATGCGTGTGCGACGAGGAAACCGTTGCACACGCTTTGGTACACTGCTCGGGCATTGCCGATCTGTGGGGCTATGTCGAACAACTGCTATCAAGGGTGGGACCGATCCGGTTGACCACCGAGTCTAATGTAACGATCAAGCCGCCTCCCCTCTTCAAAAACGAAGGAGAGGCGGTGTTTCTGTGCGTAATAGCCATGGCGAAAGAGGTTGTATGGTGGACGCGTCTGAAAGGACTGAGGTCAGACACCTTTCTCTCTGGCCAACAACTGGTCCGTTTCCGATATCATTTCGGAAGAAGGGTCAGGATGGAGAGAGAGGTGCTGCACCCCAGCCGTTTTTATGAAAGATGGGTGAAAGTGGCGAGAATGGCCCGTGTGAATGGGCCTTCACTCTACATCAGACTATAGGTGAGGAGATGAAAGACCAAGGGAGCACCCCCTCTCTGTGCTCCTGAGGAGAAGGGTTGCACACTAAAATTATATGATTACGCAAGTAGCGATACATAGGTATTCCGTCTGTTACAGAAACATATGTCAATAACTAATAAATTCCTTTTTAAAAAAAAGCACTTCATTTTATATTCATCTTTTCTATATATATATATATATGTATATAAATATACATATATATATATATATAACGAAGGAACTGTGGTAAGTAACCAGGTGGACCATAACGCACCAAAGTACTCAATACTTAGGGTAGTAGAGTGGGTAATAGGAACGAGTAGGACCCCGACGGCTGAGCTCAAGCCGTTTCGACGGCCAGAATTAGCCGTCGAAACGGCTTGAACTCAGCCGTCGGGGTCCTACTCGTTCCTATATATATATATATATATATATATATATATATATATATATATATATATATATACAGAGAGAGAGAGAGAGGTAGAGAGAAAGAGAGATAGATAGATAGATAGATAGATAGATAACTTTCTTTTTATTTGCCACCAGGGCATCAAAAGTGGGACAAGTACAAAGGGGGGAGTTTAGATGTAAAGGCGTCCTCAATATGGAGGAGGCAATAACAAGATATAAAAGTATAAAAATAAAATAAAATATAACAAAACAAATGTTGTAACAAAATCCTCAATAGGGAGGAGGTGCCTAGGGGGGTCGCACACACCCCCGAAAATCAGTGTGCAACCCTAAATAAAATATTTTTGGATTTCATAATACAAAATAATACAAAATAATTGTGTAATATGGATTTATTGTGTAATATTACACAATTATTTTGTATTATTTTGTATTATGAAATCCCAAAATATTTTATTAAATAACAGAATAGAGCGATCGTTATACTGTAACCATCGCTTAAAATCTACATTTTCATATTACAAACACTACCAGGATTGAACGCCTGCCTCCATCTCCGTTTGATTGTCAAAATACATATTAACATTCTCTATTAGTCTTAATTCTATCAACTCTTCTATTCTTTACCATTTAATATAAACTGCTATAGATAAAATGAGATTTCTTAATTTAATTCCCTAATGAATATACCAGCAGGCTACCAGCATTGTTGTTATTCAGTAGGAGTGAAAATCTCCCTCTTCCTTAATTGACACTTTATAATTAATACTACTACACCAAACGACCAGCCCAGTCCATTGTTCAGTTGGTCAAGTATAGATTAAAATAGGCACTCTCAAAAATTCTTATTTAGATAAAATAAACCATATACTCATTGTATTCTCATTAGAAACCCTTTATATACTTGTTTACCAGTAAATTGAATTGCCATCTGTCATATACTATCACCTCTCTTCTTCCTTTATTACAACTAATATAAATACTTCAATTTTAATGATTTTTTCCAATTTATCCAATATCTCTGAAGAAGTGACAACTGATTATACATTTGCTATCGAATACTTGCTAACATTATATGATTACGCAAGCAGCGATACATAGGTATTCCGTCTGTTACAGAAACATATGTCAATACCTAATAAATTCCTTTTTAAAAAAAAGCACTTTCATTTTATATTCATCCTTTCTACATTTTCTCCGGAATATAATTTATACTCGTTGAGCAAACCTACACGTACGCTGTTCATCTCTAACGTGACGATATATTATCACTACATTATTGATGACCTGAAATTTTATATATATATATATGTATATATATATGTATATATATATGTGTATATATATATGTGTATATATATATAGAAATGGCTTCTACAGGACTAGAACTGTTTCATTCGGGAGAAATCATCAGGGCTTCCTGATGATTTCTCCCGAATGAAACAGTTCTAGTCCTCTAGAGCCATTTCTATATTAAATATTTAAACTCTGCTATGTATGTACCTGACTTACTGTGGTTAACCCCGATTGAAACCAGTATAAACATATATATATATAAACATATATAAATATATATATATGTGTATATATATATGTGTATATATATATAGAAATGGCTTCTACAGGACTAGAACTGTTTCATTCGGGAGAAATCATCAGGGCTTCCTGATGATTTCTCCCGAATGAAACAGTTCTAGTCCTCTAGAGCCATTTCTATATTAAATATTTAAACTCTGCTATGTATGTATCTGACTTACTGTGGTTAACCCTGATTGAAACCAGTATAAACATATATATATATATCATCATTTTCATTTCATTTCATTTTACGTCCGCTTTTTCCCTGCTTGCAAGGGTGGGACGGGAACTGATTCTGGCTTGATTTCTACAGCTGGATGCCCTTCCTAACACCAACCTCATTTACAGTGAGTGCTGGGTGCTTTTTTTTCCGTAGCACCTCCACGACCACTTTGCAGTGGAATGATATGGACCCCAGTCTATATCATCTCATTTCTACAGCTGAGTAAATATATATATATATTGTTATACTTGGGGAGGGTCATATTTGTGTAATATTGCCAGAATTAATAATATATATATATATAAATAATATATATATATATATATATATATATATATATATATATATATATATATATATATATATATATATATATATATATTTAAATATACAGATAGAGAGGAAGGTTTATAGAAGACATACCTGTATAAATACAGAGTGTGTAATCTAGGCTGCACCAGCGTCTCTAGAGATATACATATAACTAATAGCAGGCATGTAAATATTCCTGTGAATTCACACATCTTCCCATCTGCCTCTTCCTCTCTCTCTTTCTAGATATATATAGGAAAGTGAAAAACAACAACAACACAGGAGTACAAGATACGAAAGGTATATATATATATATACTTGGTGTAGGATGCTTAAAGCGTCCGTAAGCGGTATACTGTGAGCACTCGATACTCTTACAGAGCAGAGTATAATATCACATAAGAAACGGGGAATCAGTGGTGCGACGAATAAGATTTATTAGACATTACATTCGTTTCTCTGGCGACCAGCTCGAGACACAATCGATGCAATGATCAAACCTGACTCTGAAATCGCAAGATCGTCGGATATGTCTCGATTCTACGAAGCAGAGTTTCCAAATGTCCAGTTACACCCGCTAACTTCGCTCGGCAGTATAGATCCTGTTGTTTTTATTCTATGAGTGGTCAAGAATTGTACACGTCATCGGTATTTGTGGCCATTCACGGCCGTCGTATATCTGATTCCTTTCAATTTGCCACCTGTCAATCAAAGTTGTTTCCTATATAGGGATTACTACTGTAGTGGGTAAGGGGTTGTATGATTGAACCGGTCGCCTAAATACAGCCAACGTAGCGAATATTAACTATGTGTGTGCACTCTGCACAGTTGCTTGCAGCTGCATTACTGAAATTTGCCATAGTGAGCTAGACGGTGAATTCATACGAGCGATCATTGTTACTTTTATTATATGTATATATATATATATATATATATATAAATAAATATACACACACACACACACACACACACACACACACACACATATATACATATATATATATATATATATATATATATATATATATATATATATATATATATATATAGAATGAATAATAACAGGTAGACATCATAAAAAGGTAATTTATTCCGAGTGCTTACAAATGTTTCAACAGTAGTTATACAGCCTAGTCATGCTATGTGCAAATTGGTAATTATTAGTTTGCAGAAACTCAATTTTCAAATGCTGCTTCCACCGTTTCCCCAGAGCCGATTCGTTAAAATGTAAATACACTTGTATTTCTTAAGGGTATTTACAATTTGAGACACAATCACAAAGGATTGATGCAGAAAATAAAAGGTAATATATATAGAAATCTTCCCCCGTTATAAGTGCTCTGATTCTTTCACACAACAATGAAGAATATATGAAGAAAAACTATTTCTAAACAAATTTGAACCAACATTTTGCGAAAGTAACCCTTTTCCAAACTCCTGAGAGACAGAAACAAACTAAAACACACACACACACACACACACACACACACACACACACACACACGCACACACACACACACACACATACACACACACACACACACACACACACACATACACACACACACACACACACAGACACACAACCACACTACAAAAACAAACAATATATATATACCTAAAACACTTTTTTTTCTTAATTACCCGCAAAATATTTCTCTGACTAAATTTTGATCCCATCACACTTATAATAAGACACGCACACTCACACATACATATATGTGTGTGTGTACTTACCTACACACATACACAGACACACATACACAGGCATGCACAGACATACATACACATACACACAGACACACATGCTCACACACAAACACACACACTCATATATATATTTACACTCACACATACAGACTAACACCGTCTAAAACCATATTACTAATATAGAATTTCTTTTACAATCCTATACATCCCCTATAGCAATTGTCCCTTATAGCAATTGTCTCTAGCTGACATTTCCCCCTTCACGAACCCCATCTGAACTGTTGACCAGTCCTTTAACATAATTGAGATACACAGAAAAATTCTTCTCCCTAAAAATAATTTTGTTCTGTGAAAAGACACGACTATCACCATTACTACTACTACTACTACTACTACTACTACTACTACTACTACTACTACTACTACTACTACTATCTCTCTCTATATATATACTATATAAGGTTCATTTTAGACAGAGTCTTCTTCTCAACAAGAAAGATGAACAGACATTCTTCACCACTTAATTTTCAATTTTTTATTTTTAATTATTTAAAAATTCTTTTTAATGGCAATGTTCAACATTTGATAAGATTTACAGCGATACATAAAAACCGGTGATATTTTATATATTTTCGATACATTATAAAACTCCTTTTTTAAAAAAAATAGTTTCTCTCATGTTTTCAGTAATGTCACTGACGGATCAAAGAAGAATAAATGCAAAATACATTCTTTCAATATATTTTCCATGCAGTATCCAATTCCACTTTTTCCCTATAACCTCTGTTTTGTATAGAAACTTACTACCTTTTCAAATATATCTATTTCTATATCTATCTATCTACACACACACACACGCGCGCACACACACACACACACACACACACACACACACACACACACACACACACACACACACACACACACACACACAACACCCCACCCCCCACACACACACACACACGCACACACACACACACACACACACACACACACACAAATATATATATAAGCATTATTCTATAAATACATATATGAATTTATTCAGATATAGAATTGAAAATATTTCTATATTAGTAACGTTGAAATTCTGTTTCTTTGTTAGGAACCAGGTATTTCTTTCGAGGAAGAATTTAAATAAAAAATAAAGAAACAATGCATATATATATACGAATATATATATATATATATGTGTGTGTGTGTGTGCCCATAATCTATCTATTTTTTCTTCCTCTTCTCTCCCCACTCTCTCTCTATATAGAATATATATATATATATATATATATCCTTTTATTTGTTTCAATCTGCTGCTAAGCTGTTTCACAACTTTGATACTGATTCGAGTATTTATTTTTCTTGTCAGCTTCATGTTTTGTGTCATCGCGTTATGTAATGCGATGTCGATTTTTGTATGTCAGACAGCAGGGCCACGAAGCCCTGGGTGGATTTTAAAGCTGATGCCAACATAATGTGGATAATATTGGTTGAACAATTTTTCAAAATGTACCAATGATATAATGCTTAACACAGCATTGGAGAAAGTAATCTTTGAGTTCTTCTAGTCGACCCAAGAATTCAATCCTTGTAATAAAAGTCCCTCGATGCAGCAGTCCGGTGCTTTTCTCAGTTTCCTTCGCGAAAAGGGGCTGTGAGTTAAAGCCTCCCTCCCCTGGATGTGAAATCAGTACATCGGACGGTTAAACCCCAGCTATTGTTGGTACTCATTTTTAGCTGAGTATACTGGAGCTATGTGAAAACATTGATTTGAAGGACACAAAACGAAGTACAGGAATCGAACCCATGGCATTATGCTCGTAGGTCCCACATCATTACCACGCGATTCCGTTAAGGCTTGCCATACCGTCTACTTATTTGCAATTGACCACTGGAGTGTTTCAATTTTCAATTTGTTTCAATTTTCAATTTTCGAGTGGGGAGACAACAGCCTGGAACAGTAATTAATGTGGGTTCGAGCAGAAAAGAGATGAATATTTCTCGTTCGAAATTTTAAAGAAGCCATGAATACATTCTTCGGGTCCTTGTTATTTATGCGGGTACGCCAGTTCGTTTAGGTTGAGATTCTCATTGTCTCACACTTACGTGTTCCTGTTGCACATCCATATTATTTATTATGGTCACCTCAGAGTACTGTTACTGTGGAGTTTCGCCTGTGTGTTTACAGGGTCATAAGACAAAACGACCTTGAGAGCGTAAAGACGAAACTCCATATTAACAGGAATCTGACTAGGCTTTAATATATGATATTATATTCAACCGTGTTATTGTGTACTCATTCTCGCGCCTATCAACTCTAAGTGGACACATACACACATTTACACACACACTCATAACACACACACAGACATACACACACACACACACACACACACATATATATATATATAAATATATATATATATATATATATATATATATATATATATATATATATATATATATATATATATATATATATATATACGAGGTGTGTCAGAAAAGTTTCAGGACTGATGTCACAAAAGACTTATTTCAAACCCAAACTTCACACTAAGAGTTTTCTCCTTCAAAGTAATCCCCCTGGAGTAAGTAACTGTAATCTTAGATCTCTGCGGCGATCAAATATTTTTCTTCATAATTTTATATACATGTCGTCTGTTTCAGGTCCTCAAGCAATGAGCACAGAACAACTAACAAACTTGAAGTTTCTGGTACGGTTGGGGAAAACTCCGTCAGAAGCACTGGGATTGCTGCAGCAAGTGTATGGAGATGAGACGATGTCACACTCACGTGTTTTTGAGTGGTGCAAGTTGACCCAAGGAGCGGAAGGCCTTCAACAACCAAGACTGAATTCAACGTTGAGCGCGTCAGGCAGACGGTGCGTACCAAATCGTCGGCTGATTGTTCGACTGATGGCAAATGAACTGGGCATGAATCGGGACAGCGTCTGGAATATTCTCACTGAAGATTTGGACATGCGGAAAGTCTGCGTGAAGATGGTGCCCAAACTGCTGAACGATGACCAGAAGGGTCGACGCGTGCAAGTGTGCCAGGACATCCCCGAGCGTCTTGAATATATATATATATATATATATATATGTATAATAATTTCGTATTTCCAATGAAATACGGTTTTTTGGGAGCCGTAGCTATGCAAACACCGGGGGGCTAGCGTCATATATATATATATATGTATATATATATAACGAAGGAGGTGTAGTAAGAAACCAGATGGACCATAACGCACCAGAGTACTCAATACTTAAGGTAGTAGAGTGGGTAATAGGAAAATGTTTAACCCCGACGCCAGAGTTCAAGCCGTTCGACGGCTATTTCTGAACTGAATTAGTATTTTTAGCGTGATAATAAATAGCCGTACTTTTCAAGGTGTAATTCCTTATATGGGGAGATGTAGTTGTCAAAAGTATTGGTCAAAATTTCTTGTAACCACAATTAAATATTTCATGGCAGTGGGTGGAAGGTGGGGGTGGCTGAACTTGCCTGTAGAACAATGAGAGAGTAGATGGAGCCGGCCAAGCGTTGAAAGTGAATTCTATACAGCAAATTCTAAGGAATGTGTATGAAATTAAGCTAGTTAGGAAGCAGGCGAAAAAGGATTCTGGTGGAATTTGAGAGTGGGACGTTAGATAATTAAAAGGTTAATAAATTGAGATTAAAAGATAATAAATAAAAAAAAATAATAAATAAAAAATAATTAATAAAAAAAAAAAAAAATTAAATAGTAAAATTAATAAAAAAATCTCTAGAGTCTAAAGCAGCTGCTATATTTTTAGTTGGTATTGCGTTTTCGTTCAATGCTATATATAAGTTACTGGGGTGGGGATACTGAGGCTACAAAAGCCCGATGTGCTGCCTCAGGGTAGGCGAAAGAGGAAAAAGGAGAAGGAAGAGGAGAGCGAGTGGAAGGAAGTGATAAGAAGAGAAAAAGGGGAAAAGAAAAGATGTACATCCATCTACCTATGTATGCTGGGGTTTCCCCTATCTTGTTCGGCAAGTGGGGAAAAGAAGGATGTTACAGCCATTGTCTACCCACCCGGGTCATGCGGGGATTTGAGGGTGAGGTAAGTCCTACGCAATCGGTGTTTACATGCAGTTACATATTTGTCTTTTTTGTTTAGGAGTTGGTGCTTCGTAAACAACATTTGTAATGTTTCCTCCGAGCATAAGTTAAACGGGCGGCGTCCTCCCGTGTAGGAGTTAGCCCTGGACAGTAAGCTCCAAGTAAGATAGCATGTTATGTTATTATCTTGGAGGTGCCAGATGTGGCCCGAAAGTGAAGTGGCATGTCGCCGGGCCGAGTTTTGGATCGTATGTCGGTGGTGGTAGAGCTGGGTCTTAAAGTCACAAACGGTTAATCCTATATAGGCTTTGTTGGACGTTTCCATCCTCACGTTGCATTGGTAGATCACGTTACGTTCTCAGCATCTGTTGTTGAGGGGGCACGTAGATCCATTAGGGCCACACACATCCTGATCGGCCCTACACTAATATCTAGGTTGTTGGGATTGAGTTTCTTCTTGTTTGAGGAGGTGATATTTTGTACGAAGAAAGGTGTGTTGCTGTAAGATAGTTTGATGGTGTTTTTGTTGATTATGTTGTGGTAGTGGTGTTGTGGTGGGAAATGTTTTTCGAGGAGCCTAAAGAAGATTTCTGGGGACGGTTGATCCCCGTTACGTTCCGGGAGCGGCGGCGTCGCCTGTTGGTTCCGTTAAGGAAGCTGGATAAAATGAGTTTTTCCTCCCGAAAGCCGCTTCGCTTGAGGGCCTGGCTGTAATGAGGCGCATGTTCATCGAATATCTGCTCATTAGCGGAAAAAACGAGATATGCGGAGGAGGATGTTTTTAACCAGGTTATTGGTGATGTTTCTAGGATGGTTAGAGCGGCGGTGGATGTAGTGAAGGTTGTCGTTTGGTTTCCAGTATGGGTAGTACAGATCATTTTCGAGGTTGAGGGTAACGACCAGGAATTTGACTGGGGTTAGGGACGTTTGTAGGGTGATTTTAATACCCCACTCCCGGAAGAAGTTGATTAGTTGTTTACGAAACCGGTCTGTACTACTGGGGTTGTACCCTTTGAGGGTAAGTAGCCCATCGTCTCGGTACAATCCACCGTCGAATGCAGGAAACATTTCGGTGAGTTTATATAGTAGGAATAATCCTATAACATCGGTCACTTCGGCCGAATCGGTCATGCCCATAGTGACGTCGAAGTGGGAGTCGGGAGCTCTCTTTATCCACTTGGAGTTGTCGAAAAGGAGGACTGTCTTCCTGGCGTGGAGAACGATGTTTCTTTACTGGTCCGTGATGTGTGTGAGTGTTTTGGCAAAGTCCAAAGCGGCCGTAAGGAGCGGTAAGATAATAGAACTATGTCGAACTGAATGAATTTGGTGTCCTGATTGTCCTCAGTATTCCTGAACCATGAGATGACTTCCCGGTTCCTGACCCAAAGGCTAAGTCTCGAGTTTTGCTTAACTTTTGGTATAACGCGGTCTAGTATCTTTTTACTGATTCTCACTATGTTCGACTTAGTCGGCTTTATAAGCCTGGTGGATGGTTTGCGGTCGAACTCGTTTTTTGGTCCTACAGGGGGAAGTAGGGAGTCAGTGGGTCAAGGGGTTCTGTGCGGTCGGCGACCCCGAGGTTGGAGATAATTTTTTGTCCATCTAGATGTCATGGATTATTGAATGGTTAGTCTTTTTGTAGGTGGAGTTCAGGCTGGTGCTGATCAGTGTATGGTATCTGTCAGGGTTGACAAAATAGAAGTTTCCACTTTGGTCCGAATGCACCAGGATGTCGTTGGTGCTTTCATACTCCGTTATTTTGCTACGGATTGTTGTAGGAATCGGTTGTATCTGGGTTTGAATTTTATACCCTTGACCATGTGGAAGAGGTCGTTCTCGAAGGGGGAATGCATAGGGTTCGGTGGGGGAGATTTGTGGGTATTGAATCCGAATCTCTCCTTGGTGTGGAATCATGGTTATCGAGGTATCTATCGACGAAAAATATTCTGCATCTCAGTCTTTTGGCAAACAGGTTGATTTTTTGAAAAACACTATCAAACTCTCTTACAGCACCACACCCTTCTTCGCACAAAACATGGCCTCTTCAAACAACAAGAAACTCAACCACTATGGAAGAAACAACCTAGACATTAGTGGAGAGCTGACAGGAGGTGTAACTGCCCTGATAGATAAACATGCCCCTCAACAACAGATGTTGAGAACGTAACGTGATCTACCAATGCAACGTGAGGACGGAAACCTCCAACAAAGCCTATATAGGATTAACCGCTTGTGACTTTAAGACCCGGCTCTACCAACACCGACATACGTTTCGTAACCCGGCCCGGCAACATGCCCCTACACTTTCGAGCCACATCTGGAACCTCCAAGATAATAACATAACATACCATCTTACTTGGAGCTTACTGTCCAGGGCTAACTCCTACACGGGAGGACGCCGCCCGTTTAACTTATGCTCGCAGGAAACATTACAAATGTTGTTTACGAAGCACCAACTCCTAAACAAAAAAGACGAACTTGTAACTGCATGTAAACACCCATTGCATAGGACTTACCTCGCCCATAAACTCCCTTATGACCCGAGTGGGTAGACAATGGCTGCAACATCCTTATTTTCCCCACTTACCGAACAAGATAGGGGAAACCCCAGCATACATAGGTAGATGTACATCTTTACTTTTTCCCTTTATCTCTTCTAATCACTTACTTCCACTCCCTCTCCTCTTCCTTCTCCTTTTCCCTCTTTCGCCTACCCCGAGGCAGCCCATCGGTCTTTTGTAGCCTCAGTACCTCCACCCCAGTAAATTATATATAGCATTGGCCGAAAACGCAATACCAACTAAAAATATAGCAGCTGCTTTAAACTTTAGAGATTTATTTTTATTACTTTTTACCTTTTAATTTTATTATATTTATTTTTTTTATTTATTATTTATTTATTTATTATTATTTTTTATTTATTATCTTTTAATCTCAATTTATTAACGTTTTAATTCTATAGCATCCCACTCTCAAATTCCTCCAGAATCCTTTTTCGCCTGCTTCCTAACTAGTCTAATTTCATACACATTCCTTAGAATTTGCGGAATAGAATTCAATTTCAACGCTTGGCCGGCTCCACCCACTCACTCATTGTTATTACAGGCAAGTTCAGCCACCCCCACCTCCCACCGACTGCCATGAAATATTTAATTGTGTCTCCAAAAAATTTGATGTGTGCAATTTTCTAAACTATTATTTATAGAGATAGTTTATTATCATTTTCACTTACGTTACGTCGGATTGGCAGAATCGTTAGAGCGCCAGACACCATATTTGTAGCATAGAGTTATGACCTTTTATGATCTGAGTTCAAATCCCACCGAGGTTAGCTTTGTCTTACAGCCTTACGGGGTCGATAAAATAAAGTACCAGTAATGTACTGATCAAATCGACTTACCCCCCCCCCCCACCCCTTTCAAATCGCTGGCCTTGAGATTAAAGTAGAAACAATTATGTTCACTCGCGTTGTTTAAGCACATACATACACTCATACATGCGCAAAAGAATATACGCACACATGCATACACGCGCACAATAAATATGGTAGATATTAATCCCGCAGATCAGTATACAATTGTGTGACTACTGAAATCCCACTCGTGAAACACTATGGATAATTCTGAATATACCAGAAATATGTGTAACTTCAGTGCACTTCCCAGAATGTGTTAGCAAGGAGGTGTTTCAAGTCGTGGCCATTTAATTTTCAGACACATTCCAGAGACAAGTGAGAAAGCTAGAGCGTAAGAGGAAGATATAACGATCGAGCGTACACTATTTTGGGAACCTTATAGAATGAAAAAAAATGTTGACCTTGGTTAGATTTAAACTTTGCCTGCAGAGAACTGAATCGAATTCAATATAGTATTCTATCTAACGCGCTACCGATTTTGCAAATGCATGTAAATGTATGGATTATACATATACATAGATATCTGTACGTATACATGTTTATATGAATACGCAGACACGTATATATATATATATATATTTATAAATGAAAGGTATAGAAAATATTGTAGCAAGAAGCCAACGGTATTCCATAATATATATATATCTAAGGCGGGTAAAATTCCCGAGGTCCATGGACGAGTTCTCTCCAGCGGTCTCTGTCCCTCATTATCGCTGCCATATCCTGCATCTCCAACAGACCAGTGTCTGTCCTTAGGGCATCAACATATGTTAACCTTGGTCTTCCGCTTCTAGTGTGTCCATGTAGGGGCTCCCAATATATATATATATAAACGGAAAAAATGAAACGAAATTTCATTTCCCACTCATAGTACGGCTGTTACTTAAATATAAGTATGTACACGTACATACATATTTGTATACAGACGTACAATAGTATGTATATATATATACATACATGCACACATATATATATGTGTACGTATGGATTCACCGAACATTTATTATAATGCTCGGTGTGTTTGTAAACAAACATCCCGTATTAAGCCGTAGTGTCCAGCAACCATCGTTGCTCGTTTGTTCAACACTGACAAAGGAACGCTGTACTAGCTTCAAGCTTATTAGCTATCGTCAGCAACGTATACCTTCCTGCCAGATTGTTGAACGTATATACTTACCTTATGCATATTAACAGCTGAGAAGCCCAATTTGCATATCGAGTGGGTTAAACGGCCGGGTGCACCGAAAACGATAAACGGAAAAAATGAAACGAAATTGCATTTCCCACTCATAGTACGGCTGTTACTTAAATATAAGTATGTACACGTACATACATATATGTATACAGACGTACAGTAGTATGTATATATATATATATACATACATGCACAAATATATGTATGTACGTATGGATTCACCGAACATTTATTATAATGTTCGGTGTGTTGAACAAACGAGTAACGATGGTTGCTGGACACTACGGCTTAATACGGGATCTTTGTTTACAAACACACCGAGCATTATAATAAATGTTCGGTGAATTCATACGTACATATATATATGTGTGCATGTATGTATATATATATACATACTACTGTACGTCTGTATACATATATGTATGTACGTGTACATACTTATATTTAAGTAACAAATTTATTTGTGACATACACACATATTTACTCTATGCCGAAATAGGAACTGTAGTCCTCTGCATTTCCGGATTTTAACACTCGGGTTCTAGAGTTTTACACTCCATTCTTGTCTCATTTGCTCTTAAAACGCACCACACCATGATTGTGATCCTTTGCACTTCTTGATTCTGACACAGCCTTTCTACTTCGGTCAATATCTTCCAAATCTTTCAAACTTTGAGATTGGTTGTAACACACACACATTTTATTTTATTATTTTATTTTATTCCTTTATCTCATTCTTTTTACTATTTCATTTTTTTTATTATTTTATTTTTTTTGTTATTTTTGTTATTTTATTTTATTCTTTATTTCCGGATTTTAACACCCGGGTTCTGGTGTTTTACACTCCAACCTTGTCTTACTTGCACTTTAAACGCACCACCCCATGATAGTGTAAAGATTGTGATCCTTTGCACTCCTTGATTCTGACACATCCTTTCTGCTTCGGTCAATATCTTCCAAATCTTTTTAACTATAAGATTGGTTATAACACACACGCATTTTATTTTATCTATTATACTATTATTCTTTTTACTATTTTATTATTTTTTTGTTTATTTATTTTAGTTTTTTATTTCTTTATTTTATTCTTTTATTTTTGTATTTTTTATTTTTTATTTTTTATTTTTTATTTTTTATTTTTTATTTTTTATTTTTTATTTTTTATTTTTTATTTTTTATTTTTTATTTTTTATTTTTTATTTTTTATTTTTTATTTTTTATTTTCATTTAATTATTTTTATTTTCTTCATTTTATTGCCTTATATTCTTTCATTTCTCCGTTTTACTTTATCTTATTTCTTCATCTGCTTGGCACCCCCCACCACCACCACAACGAGAAATGGTGGCAGGATAGATGTCTACACACAGAGAAATTCTTCTAAAAACAGCAGCAGCCGAAATATAGCTGACCACTACCAACATAAGGGAAGAGGTCAGCTGTACTTAACAAAAACAACCTCGACAGATTGCCTTGCCTCGGAAAAAAAATTTATATAGATTTTTGACTGAGGAATGTTCTCACAACTGAGCAATGGGAGGAGAGAGTGTCCTTTGCCGCCGAAATTCGTTTGTTCGAATTCATATGATTCCAGTTCTTCAGAGAAATAACAACCCAACCAGGAGCTGGGCATATCGGAGGATTGACGGAGTTAAACACCTCAACAATATGTGTACCCGTCTCTTCCACACCAATTCGGACTGCCTGAAGAGGTCACAGCCAAAGATGGCTGTCACCGAAATATATATAGCAGTACACCTTTCATAAACGCAGCCAAATTTTAAATATTTGTCTTATTTATTTTATTTTACATTACTCCGGAGTAACCAACCCAACCTGCGCACTTCGTCGAGTGCTCCAATCTGCATAAATAGGTTTCGGTAAACAACGAACATATACTCAAGATATATATACACGTATACAGAATGTGTGACGAAAGAATTTTAACAATATATTAACAACTATCTGGTTGTGGAACCAACCAACCAACCAGAAATTTATAAATTTATAAATTCCTAAATTTATAAATTTATTATAATAAATTGAAGTGAAAGCAACTGGTGCGTATGTTTCTTATTGAAACACACGCACAAGTTGCTTTCACTTCAATTTATTATAATAAATTTATAAATTTAGGAATTTATAAATTTATAAATTTCTGGTTGGTTGGTTGGTTCCACAACCAGATAGTTGTTTATATATTGTCAAAGTTCTTTCGTCACACATTCTGTGACCTCATCAGTGACTGGGGATACTTTTCTTTGTTTTTGTGCCTTTCCTTTGTTCTGTCCTACGCCATTTTGTTTCTGTGTGTGTGTTGTGTGCTCAGTCTGCGCATGCGCCACATCCGGGTGTCTGTGTGTGTTTATATTTGTTTATTTATTTGGACCAGAGCCATACGGACACCCGAAAACCACGATGAACTGAAGAAAATGATTGCACATGCGGTAGGGGCCAACATAAAACTAACCCTTAAGGAACATATGTTCAAATTTAATGGAAAAACATATGCCCAAGAGGAAGGAGCAGCCATTGGTGTTAGCATTGCAGGCGACATAGCTAACTTATTCATGGAATGGTGGGACAGTAGACTTAAACTTAAAGAACAATTAGAAGACCCCTTAACCCTGATAATGTACTCCCGCTACGTTGATGATATAAACATCGTAGTTAAGACACCCCCACTAGAGAACAGTCAGGAACTAGAGAAAAACACAATGGAAAGCATCCAGCAAATAGCTAACTCCATCCACCAGAGTATTAGAGTTACTATAGACTACCCAAGTAAACACCCCAACCATCGATTACCTGTACTAGACACAGAGCTCTGGTTAGATACCATTAATAACAAAAAAACAAATCCTCCATTCCCATTATGCCAAACCCATGACTTCCAAACATCTGATCCACCGAAACTCGGCTGTTTCGGACCATACCAAAATCAACATACTGATTGCGGATTTGGTACGGGTGATGAGAAACGTGTCCCGCATGTGCAACCCCGAAGAACTAGAGAGAAACATACAACACTTCATCCACCGCAGTTCTCTGGTTACAATCAGAGAGATAAAATCAGAGTGTATAGAGGAGCCAGAACCAAATGGGAAAAAATGGTAAATAATGACACAAATGGGACTTGCCCCTTGTATAGGAGCACATTTTGGAATCGAATAAAAAGAACTAGGTATAAGACTAATAGAATAAACTCATGGTATGATAGCAATAAATACCAGAGTGTAATGTCCACGATACAACCCCTAGAGGTGAATTAGCTTACAAATTTAGAAGGGCCCTAGATAAACATAAACTCAATATTAAGATAGTAGAAAGACCAGGTACCTCCGTAAAAACACTTATTAGCAAGACATACCCTTTTCAAAGACCCCCCTGTATAGATAAGAAATGTATAACCTGTAAAATAAGCCCCCATATTAACTGTAAAACTAGAAATGTAGTGTATAGCATAAGATGTACTGAAGGACAATGTAGAGACAAAAATATAGTGTACGTAGGTGAGACAGTCCGTAGTGTAGGTGAACGGATAAATGAACACTGGCGAGACCTTTAAGATTGTAAAGAATCATCTGTACTCTACCAACATGCTAAAATAGAACATAAGGGTAAATTAGACAACATAGAAATAAAAATAGAATCTACACACAGAAAAGACGCAATGTTTAGACAAATCACAGAGGCAATAAACATAAAAGAATTACAACCAAAATTAAATAGAAAATATGAGTGGAACAGCAACATCACAACTTACAATTAAGGACAAAATGAAAACACACACACAAATAGAACAAACAACCAACCGGTAACATGTAAATAAACAAATAAATAAACAAATATAAACACACACAGACACCCGGATGTGGCGCATGCGCGGACTGAGCACACAACACACACACAGAAATAAAATGGCGTAGGACAGAACAAAGGAGAGGCACAAAAACAAAGAAAAGAATCCCCAGTCACTGACGAGGTCACAGAATCTGTGACGAAAGAACTTTGACAATATATAAACAACTATCTGGTTGTGGAACCAACCAACCAACCAGAAATTTATAAATTTATAAATTCCTAAATTTATAAATTTATTATAATAAATTTAAGTGAACGGAAGTGGTGCGTGTGTTTCTTATTGGCAACATGACCCTCCCAAAGTATAACAATATCGGTTTCAACACACGATTTCAGATAAAGAATCTTGCTAAACAAATTCAGAAACGAAATATATATATATATATATATATATATATATATATATATATATATATATATATATATATATATATATATATATATATATATATATATAAATATGTGAGGTATATGATTTTTAATGCGATGAAATACCCATGATCGTTTGGTAAATCACTGATGAGGACTCATTTTATAACATGTTATCCATGTGCAACCAGCAGTAATCTTCTCACCCATATTTTTTATATATATATAAGTGTATATATATATGTATATATATAAGTATATATATTTATATGTATATATATATATATGTATATATATATGTATACATATATATATATATATATATATATATATATATATATATATATATATATATATAAATAGATAGATAGATAGACAAATGTGTGGTGCATATATATATGTATATATACATATATTCAAATGTATATATATATATATATATATATATATATATATATATATATATATATATATATATATATATATATATATATATATGTATATATATATGTAAGTATGCATGTATACGTACATACATATATGTATACAGACGTACAGTAGCATGCACATATATATATATATATATATATACATATATACATACATATGCATACAGGTACACATACATATATGCACGTATCAGTTTAGCGGCGCTAACGTCGCTTTGTTCGTTTGTAAACAAACTGAACAGCCTGAATTTATGCCATACGGTGTTAAGGCAACCACGTCACCTTTTTGTTCAACACTGACACATGAACGATGTACTAGTTTCAAGCTTGTTAGCTATCATCAGCACCGTTTACCCATCTGCCAGATAGTTGAACGTTCGAAAGTATATACTTTCCTTATGAAAATTAACGGCTGAGCAGCCTAATTTGCATATTGAGTGAGTTAAATCGGTCAGGCATACCGAAAACGATAAATTGAAACAAAATGAAAACGAAATTTCATTTCTCACTCTTAGTATGGCACTTACTTAAATGTAAGTATGCATGTATACGTACATACATATATGTATACAGACGTACAGTAGCATGCACATATATATATATATATATACATATATACATACATATGCATACAGGTACACATACATATATGCACGTATCAGTTTAGCGGCGCTAACGTCGCTTTGTTCGTTTGTAAACAAACTGAACAGCCTGAATTTATGCCATACGGTGTTAAGGCAACCACGTCACCTTTTTGTTCAACACTGACACATGAACGATGTACTAGTTTCAAGCTTGTTAGCTATCATCAGCACCGTTTACCCATCTGCCAGATAGTTGAACGTTCGAAAGTATATACTTTCCTTATGAAAATTAACGGCTGAGCAGCCTAATTTGCATATTGAGTGAGTTAAATCGGTCAGGCATACCGAAAACGATAAATTGAAACAAAATGAAAACGAAATTTCATTTCTCACTCTTAGTATGGCACTTACTTAAATGTAAGTATGCATGTATACGTACATACATATATGTATACAGACGTACAGTAGCATGCACATATATATATATATATATACATATATACATACATATGCATACAGGTACACATACATATATGCACGTATCAGTTTAGCGGCGCTAATGTCGCTTTGTTCGTTTGTAAACAAACTGAACAGCCTGAATTTATGCCATACGGTGTTAAGGCAACCACGTCACCTTTTTGTTCAACACTGACACAGGAACGATGTACTAGTTTCAAGCTTGTTAGCTATCATCAGCACCGTTTACCCATCTGCCAGATAGTTGAACGTTCGAAAGTATATACTTTCCTTATGAAAATTAACGGCTGAGCAGCCTAATTTGCATATTGAGTGAGTTAAATCGGTCAGGCATACCGAAAACGATAAATTGAAACAAAATGAAAACGAAATTTCATTTCTCACTCTTAGTATGGCACTTACTTAAATGTAAGTATGCATGTATACGTACATACATATATGTATACAGACGTACAGTAGCATGCACATATATATATATATACATATATACATACATATGCATACAGGTACACATACATATATGCACGTATCAGTTTAGCGGCGCTAACGTCGCTTTGTTCGTTTGTAAACAAACTGAACAGCCTGAATTTATGCCATACGGTGTTAAGGCAACCACGTCACCTTTTTGTTCAACACTGACACAGGAACGATGTACTAGTTTCAAGCTTGTTAGCTATCATCAGCACCGTTTACCCATCTGCCAGATAGTTGAACGTTCGAAAGTATATACTTTCCTTATGAAAATTAACGGCTGAGCAGCCTAATTTGCATATTGAGTGAGTTAAATCGGTCAGGCATACCGAAAACGATAAATTGAAACAAAATGAAAACGAAATTTCATTTCTCACTCTTAGTATGGCACTTACTTAAATGTAAGTATGCATGTATACGTACATACATATATGTATACAGACGTACAGTAGCATGCACATATATATATATATATATACATATATACATACATATGCATACAGGTACACATACATATATGCACGTATCAGTTTAGCGGCGCTAACGTCGCTTTGTTCGTTTGTAAACAAACTGAACAGCCTGAATTTATGCCATACGGTGTTAAGGCAACCACGTCACCTTTTTGTTCAACACTGACACAGGAACGATGTACTAGTTTCAAGCTTGTTAGCTATCATCAGCACCGTTTACCCATCTGCCAGATAGTTGAACGTTCGAAAGTATATACTTTCCTTATGAAAATTAACGGCTGAGCAGCCTAATTTGCATATTGAGTGAGTTAAATCGGTCAGGCATACCGAAAACGATAAATTGAAACAAAATGAAAACGAAATTTCATTTCTCACTCTTAGTTATGCACTTACTTAAATGTAAGTATGCATGTATACGTACATACATATATGTATACAGACGTACAGTAGCATACATATGTATGTATATATGTATATATATATATATATATGTGCATGCTACTGTACGTCTGTATACATATATGTATGTACGTATACATGCATACTTACATTTAAGTAAGTGCCATACTAAGAGTGAGAAATGAAATTTCGTTTTCATTTTGTTTCAATTTATCGTTTTCGGTATGCCTGACCGATTTAACTCACTCAATATGCAAATTAGGCTGCTCAGCCGTTAATTTTCATAAGGAAAGTATATACTTTCGAACGTTCAACTATCTGGCAGATGGGTAAACGGTGCTGATGATAGCTAACAAGCTTGAAACTAGTACATCGTTCCTGTGTCAGTGTTGAACAAAAAGGTGACGTGGTTGCCTTAACACCGTATGGCATAAATTCAGGCTGTTCAGTTTGTTTACAAACGAACAAAGCGACGTTAGCGCCGCTAAACTGATACGTGCATATATGTATGTGTACCTGTATGCATATGTATGTATATATGTATATATATATATATATATGTGCATGCTACTGTACGTCTGTATACATATATGTATGTACGTATACATGCATACTTACATTTAAGTAAGTGCCATACTAAGAGTGAGAAATGAAATTTCGTTTTCATTTTGTTTCAATTTATCGTTTTCGGTATGCCTGACCGATTTAACTCACTCAATATGCAAATTAGGCTGCTCAGCCGTTAATTTTCATAAGGAAAGTATATACTTTCGAACGTTCAACTATCTGGCAGATGGGTAAACGGTGCTGATGATAGCTAACAAGCTTGAAACTAGTACATCGTTCCTGTGTCAGTGTTGAACAAAAAGGTGACGTGGTTGCCTTAACACCGTATGGCATAAATTCAGGCTGTTCAGTTTGTTTACAAACGAACAAAGCGACGTTAGCGCCGCTAAACTGATACGTGCATATATGTATGTGTACCTGTATGCATATGTATGTATATATGTATATATATATATATATATGTGCATGCTACTGTACGTCTGTATACATATATGTATGTACGTATACATGCATACTTACATTTAAGTAAGTGCCATACTAAGAGTGAGAAATGAAATTTCGTTTTCATTTTGTTTCAATATATATATATGTATATATATATATATATATATATATATATATATATATATATATATATATATATATATATATATATATATATATATATATATATATATATATATATATATATATATATATATATATATATATATATTTATTTATATATATATACATACAAACACTTACTCGTACGCTAGCACACACAAACTTGAACATAATTAAACATATGCCTTCAAGTTATAGATAATCAGACTACCTGAATCTAAACAACCAGCTTGCCTATCCTTCACCTCCTACTCACACTCATCTATCTTCATTCCTGTAGCTGTGTGGCTCTACCCGCTTATATATATATATATATATATATATATATATATATATATATATTATATAAACCCATCCTTAGAAAACACTAACACAGGCACACACATACACGCACATACATGTGGAAACACTACGCTTATATAGACATACTTCGATAGATAATCACGAGATCATGTGCGTACGAATATATAGAGACGCATACACATACATATAAAATACGCCTACGTAGTCACGCCCATACAGACACACACATGCTCATATGTATGTATGTATATATGTATGTATGTTTGCATGCATGTATATATATACATTTATGTGTGTAGTTATAAACACCCCCTAACGCGCACACGCCTATATACATACACACAAACCCACGCACACACACACACATACACACACATGCGCACACACACACACACACACATACACACACACATACACACACACACACATATATATATATATATATATATATATATATATATATATATATATATATATATATATATACATATATACATAAGGTGAGTGTGTATGCACGTTTATGAAAGCGAAAGAGAGATAGAGGAGAGTGAAAGCAAGAGGGAAAGAGAGAGGGAGATAGATAGATAGATAGATAGAGAGAGAGAGAGAGAGAGAGAGAGAGAGAGAGGGAGAGAAAGTCAAGGAAGTGAGATCTAAATCAATCATGTTACTAACCCTGAGAAAGGTTTAGCATTTGCTGAGAATGAGTCATAGTTAGAAGGATATATACTGATAGACTATAAAACAGCAGCAGATATATAAACAGAAAAATAGACATGGGACTCATATAAACAGAAGAGAAGAAGAGATCGCTGTCGTGGGGTTTGGTGAGGGGTGCTATTGAGATGTCCGAAAGAAAGAAATTAAGTGCGAAAGAAGGAGCAAAGTTCGTAAAATAGTGCATTTGAAGGTTGCAAACTGATCTGACTCTAAATTGGAGCAATAGAAGCTTTCAAGATAATGGAAGAGCGTAGAAATTTTCTTTCTCTACCTCATTTTTCATTGTCTTTCTCTCGCAATCTCACTCTCATTCACTCACAACACTCTCTCTCACGTATGCACACACATTTGAGCCTGTATATATTATATATGTGCGTGTTGGAGTGTATACGCGTGTGTTTGTATGTGTGGTGTATCCGTGACTGTGTAGGCGTGTGTATGTATGTACATATAGGCAAGCAAATACCTAAACATCTGTGTGTATTTGGTCATACATAATAAAGTAAAATAATATTAAAGCACACAATATATCATATATGAGACATTCTCTATTGGCGATACATATATGAGACATGTATACATATGTATGTATATATAGAGTGTATATAATTCTGTGAATTACTGGTGGTGGTCCCAAAACGAGCACTCCATGCACAGACATTTGCTCCTAACCACAGTTGAGCGCTGGAACGCTGAACGCTGAGTATCATGTAGAAGTTTCTATTCAAATCATCATTTAAAGAAACGAAACTTCATCAATCTCCTTAATATATATGTATCTATATTTATAATAAATGGGCACTGGGGTAACCACATACTTAAGGTCTTTGGTAATCTTAAGGTCTGAGTTTCTGACTTATTACTCGGCATCTGAAAAAGTGTTCTCTACCAAAACATCGTCAAATTTATTAGGACCAAGTGGATAACTGATTCAAAGGAACCTGAGTTTTTCTCCATGCAGTATTACGATGATTCGTTCAGAGAGGATTACGTAAAGTTTGCACTTGTCTTTGAAAGAGCCCCTTATTATGATAGCATAATGAGTTCGTCATCTTGTTCAAACAACTGTAATACTCTTCGTCGAAACTGATCAATTTACTTTTATATATGCATACTTTCTGAAATACACTTACGTAAATATTGTTTGTTTATTACAATATAGTAACTCAACATATCGTATATTGGGTTTTGCTGAAGTAATTTGAATAATATGGAGACTTCAGGGATGTGTATATATTTATATACCATTGAGCAGAGATATGCAATTATTTTACGATTTATATGGACAGCAGTTGTTGGACAGTGAATTGTATACGTGTGTGTTTCATTACACGTATTAAATAATGCATCTTTAATAATGCATTTATTGTCTTGTTTAGAGTGACATATGTTTAATTACGTTTCGTCTATGATACACACACACATATATGTATATATATTGAAACATGCATAATTCTCTGATGCCTTTATGTTGATGTGGTGTGTTCAAAATGATAAATAGCGTCTAAAAGACGGTAGTAAGTTTTGCAACTAAAACATAGAAAAATCAGTTCACGTACGCCGGGGAAATATTTTAACGAAATCAATTAACCACAACTGCTCGCATATACGTGTCGGCAATCCTCTATTACATTTCAGAATTCAAAGCTCAATTTCTAACATTATCAAGGCGTTGAGTAGCTAATCTTTCAAAAACCATCTGAATTTTTCTAGTTGTACAAGCTTTAGAGAAATATCCTAAATAGGATTTATAGTTTCGGTAGAAATGATCTCGTTTCTGTGATGGTGACACCATCGTTAACATTGCTGTTAGAATTCATATCAGGAAGATGTATTAGCTTCCTTTCGAAAACATTAGAAATGTTTATCATCAATGTCAGAAGGAGAAGACGTTGATGCGAGGGTCATGTGCAGAAATGGTATCTAGATTATTCATGTCAAAACCCAATCATGCTCTCTCTCTCTCTCTCTCTCTCTCTCTCTCTCTCTCTCTCTCTCTCTCTCTCTCTCTCTCTCTCTCCCTCTCTCTCTCTCCCTCTCTCTCCCCTTCTCTCTCTTTCGCTCTTTCTCTCTCTCTCTCTCACACACACACATACATACACATAAACCTGTACATTCTCACTAAATTCTGTTTACACACTAATAATATAACAAACACAAGATCAAGCAGAGTACAAACAAATATACATATTTACACATTTGCACAGTCATTATGCAACCAATCAGAGATATATACACCATATATCACAAACAAACAGATCAAGTATAAATCGTCAGTCATACATAATTACACAAATAGTACACTATCATTCACACATAATTTCACGCTCATAATATTGATATATATTCACTCAAGCTAAAACATATACGCACACACATACACGTATATATATACAGTATATATATATATATATATATATATATATATATTAATAAAAAGAATTCCAACTTTGTCTGATTTACTAGTTTTATTTACAATCCTTTAACATTTATAATGGTATTAGAATGAAATGTATGGTAGAATATTAAATGTTAAGTGTTAAATGAACAAGTACTTTCATGCTTTCGCAATCTCCAGGTTCATATTCTGTGGTGACAGTCAAGTTTGCAATTTTCAGCAAACTTGACTGTCACCACAGAATGTGAACCGGAAGATCGCGAAAGCATGAAAGTACTTGTTCATTTAACACTTAACATTTAATATTCTACCATACATTTCATTCTAATACCATTATAAATGTTAAAGGATTGTAAATAAAACGAGTAAGTCAGAAAAATTTGGAATTCCTTTTATTAATATAATCTTCTATACACAATCATACACACCCGTGTATATTTATCTATATCTATATATATATATAAATATATATGTATGTATGTATGGATGGATGTAAGGGCGGAAGAACTCATAAGAGTCAACGGCCATCCGAAAGTGTGTAAATATATATATATACATGTACCTGCGTTGTTAAACCACTGGGAATGAAAGACCCTTGGCCTTTGTCAAGACATTCTTCTAGGAAAAGGCAACTCAGGAAACTAGGATAACTCCGATATAAAACCTGCGGCTCAGTAGTTACCGATGATGTTGATCTTTTCTTCTTTTCGGGTTATAGCTACTGTCGCTCAGAGAGTGGGATTGGCTCAGTGCACAGTCTTTCCTCACGTTAAAAAATATCTTCATGCAAAGGCATTGCACCATAGATTTAATTAATAATTATTAATAATGGTATATCGTGTAATGGCCATACTCGATAACGAGGGGGCAGCCATCATCATATATATATGTGTGTGTATGTGTATGACTGTGTGTGTATGTGTGTGTGAGAGAGTGTGTGTGTGTGCGCGTGTGTGTGTTTGTGTGCGTGTGTGTGTGTGTATTTGTGTTTGTAAAACCAAACAAACAAGTATATGCGATGATGCAGAGACAAACTGAACAATATTTTTCGACAAATGTTCTTAAAGTATAGAACTATGTTAATAGGATTAATGTAGATTGTACAAGACAGACAAACATACTGAGGAACATATATTCTAGCAGTTATATGGAGTTATGGGTAAGAGGAAATATTCATAAAGGTTTGATATATCGAATTGGTAGCCTAATTCTTAAAACAAATAATTTTAAATAAATTTGTTATTCACTTCGTAATATATATATATATATATATATATATATATATATATATATATATATATATATATATATATATATATATATATATATATATATATATATATATATATATATATATATATATATGTGCAGAGGTTATATTTAATTTGTTGGGATTCAACAAGCTTAAACATTTTTATAACTGATATAAAGCACTCAACTCGTTAGTGGAGTAAATACACAATATATTAATAAATGGAAACTATATTTATAAAACCATATTTATTTTATTATATATATTTCAAGTGCGGCCAAGGTAAATTATGGTGCGCTTTCATCAGATAAAATACAGATTTGTTTTATAAATAAATATTGACATACCCGGAAAAAAGACAACCTCAACGGTTCAAATTCACTATCCAGCGAATTTCAACCGTTGAGGTTGTCTATTTTCCGGGTATGTCAATATTTATTTATGAAACAAATCTGTATTTTATCTGATGAAAGCGCACCATAGTTTACCTTGGCCGCACTTGAAATATATATAATAAAATAAACATGGTATTATAAATATAGTTTCCATTTATTAATATATTCTATATATATATATATAAACGGAAAAAATGAAACGAAATTTCATTTCTCACTCTTAGTACGGCTGTTACTTAAATATAAGTACGTATACGTACATACATATATGTATACAGACGTACAGTAGTATGTATATATATATACATACATACTTATATATATATATATATATATATATATATATATATATATATATATATATATATATATATATATATTTATTAAAATAACAGATTAAAGTTTAAGCAAAGAATCGCTGCTATCACCCTTAACGGGATCTTCTGAGTTTCAGAAGATCCCGTTAAGGGTGATAGCAGCGATTCTTTGCTTAAACTTTAATCTGTTATTCTAATAAATATTTGCTCTACGGTTCTTATGTATTTGATATATATTTTCCTATATAGGTAGACTTAGTAAAACGATTCTTGATAGAATTATACCTGAAATTAGAAGTTAGGCCCCTCTCGCACTGTGGAACAATTCTTTTGCGGTGATTGATTGGTTCAACGGCATATGTAACAAGGAACATTGCCGCTTTATCCAATTCGACATCAACAATTACTACTCCTCCATCACTTTACCACTTCTCCTTAGAGCTATCAATTTCGCTAAAACACTCACAGTGGTGAAGGATTTCGAAGTTGATGTCATCCTCAATGCCCGAAAGTCGGTGATTAATTTCGACGACTCTATTTGGATTAAAAAATCCAATAGTACCCCATTCGACGTGAGTATGGGCGCCAGTGACTCTGCGGAGGTTACTGATCTTATTGGCCTTTTCCTTCTTTTCTCTATCAAGGACGAATTTCCCAACTCGGGCGGTGGTTTGTACCGTGATGATGGTCTTTTAACCATGACTAAGTGCAGACCTCGTGCTTGCGACAGGTTCAGAAAAGAACTCACAGCCTTCTTTAAAGGCTTCAACCTCTCTTATACAGGTTGAGGCCAATCTCTCGGTCGTTAATTACCTCGACGTTACCCTCAATTTATTGAATGGGTTGTATTACCCGTATAGAAAGCCGAATGATACGCTTAATTACATAAGTAAGCAAAGCATTCCAACAATCCTGCCAGCATAACCAAGAACCTGATAAGAAACGTTTCGTTGAGGCTTTCCCGTCTGTCCACCAGCGAGCGTATTTTCAACGACCATTCCAATTATTACAATGAAGCTCTTGCTCGAAGTGGATTTGACGATAAGGTAGCATATACAGAGTACGAAAATAGACCTAGAAGAAATAGATCCCGTCGCATTTGTTGGTTTAACCCACCATATAATATGGAGGTGGCCACACCATTAGCTAAGATCTTTCTTTCCCTTATTACGAAGCATTTTCCCCCTACACATAAATATAGTAAAATTTTTAATAGAAATACTATTAACATTTCTTACTCTACGACTCCTAACCTTGCACATAACATCACAGCTTCAAATTTAGCTAAACTACCTAGCCGTAGGAACACGTGCAACCCTGTAGTTAGTACTAACTGTATTTGTAGGAATCGGGCTGATTGACCCATATCCGGGAAATGCCTCTCTAGTAACATTGTCTACAAATGTAAGGTTGTAACACCCACGTCCCGTAGGGCCTACATAGGGTTAACCGCCAGTAGATTCAAGCAGCGTCTTTACATGCATACCCATTCTTTTCGTTACCCTCTAAGAAGGAATATGACGTCACTTTCAGCTTATATCTGGAGTCTAAAAGACAACCACACCCCATATAAGTTACACTGGGAGATCCTAGCTAGGGCTAGATCGTATAACGGAAATAAAAGACCATGTGACCTCTGCGCCGCTGAGGCCCTGGAAATACTCTACGCCACAGACCACATCTTAAACAAAAAATCTGAGGCAATTTCGGCTTGTAAACATAAATTGCACAAAACTTTCCTGTATTACAGACCCACGTTATACCCTAACGGATAGTACGATCTATACGTGGATATTTTACGTCTTGATGTGGGAGCTAAGTATATGTTTTGTTTTTTACTTTACTTATTTGCATAGGTTAGTATATATTACCCGTATGTTTTGTGAAGGTATGTATACCTTCTCGTACATATATTTGATTGTTATGGCGTATAATTTTATATATTCTGGTTTTTAGGGTTTGGCTATGTGTATACGGGAGTCCTGCGTCTGCGTGAGTATGCAGGTTCGTACGTATGGTGGGTGTGTGTATATGTGTACTTCCTGTTTTAGTTGACTTACGTCTCCGAACATTCGTCGATTTATATGTAGGTATGTGTGTGCGCTTGTTATATACGTTTTTATTTACTTATATACGTTTATATAATTATTTATTTATTTGTACACAAGCATACACACACACAAATATTTATATGTGCGTGGTTTTGTATACCTATGGTAAGGTTTTGCGTATGCTTGTGTATGTACGTATTTGTTTCCGTGTATGTATTTATTTATTTCCATTACTTCCGTATTGTATTTATTTACTTTGTTCTTAACTCTGTAGCGGAGATTCATTTGGTCTCCTAGTTAGAATTTTAGTCACCGATTTCTGCTATACCATTTACGGGGTTTTGTCTTTGCGTGCTATTGTTCTCCACGCACCACATATGACTTATTATCTTCGTTTTTTCGTTCATTGCCAGAGAACGTCTCTATGCACCACCTAGAGAACATTAGTCTACGACCTCTTTTATACCATAAACGTGGTTCTGTCTTTGCGCGTAATTGTTTTTCACCGTTCCTATTAATGACGTATTATTCGTTTTTTCCCGTTCTTTGCCAGCGAACGTTACCACGAACCAAAGTATCGTCTTCCTGTCTTCCTCCGGTTGCAACGTTTTTGAAATATCCAGTTCTACGTTTACAGATTGACTTTGTTAGTTTCAGAAGATCCCGTTAAGGGTGAAAGCAGCGATTCTTTGCTTAATCTTTAATCTGTTATTTTAATAAATATATATATATATATATATATATATATATATATAGAGAGAGAGAGAGAGAATTCACATGAATCAAATTTCTGTTCAAACCATTTATTAGCTTACAATTGTTTCGTCCAAACCGAGGTTTGGAGAATCGGAGCAATTTTTCAATGATTGTTTACATACATGACCTCCTTTCCAACACAAGAGACATACAGATACATATGTATATATTGATGCACAGTGGAGTGACATCCATTATAATATTTTATATGTTTTTATCATAATGGAATGTTCTCCATCTCACTCTATTGATAAAGGAGTTTACACTGTCGATCAATAATTTCTCATATGTATTCTTGGTTGGTATTGGTATGTTCTTGTTTGACATAGGGAAATGTTATTACATTGAGCTATTTATCTTACTGGTAATAAGGTAGTAATAAATTACTGTCTTTCACTGTTTAGCGTTTAAAATATATATAACTATAAAAAGTTTTAGTATATACATTAACATAAATAGTATCCTTAATACTATATATATATATATATATATATATATATATATATATATATATATATATATATATATATGTATATATATATATATATATGTATATATATATATATATATATATATATATATATATATATATATATATATATATATATATATATATATATATATATATATGTATGTATATATATATTATATATATATATATTATGGTGGATTGGCAGTATCAGTAGAGGGTCGGACCCCATGCTTTCCAGCATAGTTACGTCCCTTTACGGTCTGAGTTCAAATCCCGCCGAGGTTGACTTTGCCTTTCATCCTTACGGGGTCGATAAAATAAAGTACCAGTAATGCACTGGATAATACCCTGGGCCTTGTGCCTAAAATAGAAACAATTATATATATATACACTATATATATATAGCTGTCTAAACGTAATGTTATAACTCTAAGGTAAAATTCCTTATTGCGTGCTTTTGGCTGCACTTTGCGATAGCATTCATTAGCATTCGTGAGCTTGCCCGCAACCAGGGCTTCGATTAAGCTATACTACCTTCTTATATATATATATATATATATATATATATATATATATATATATATATATATATATATATATTGATAAATGGAAAAGAAAATGCTGACAAATTGTTCACAGTGAAAACTAGTTTAATTAGGAATAAGTGAGAATTAGTAATAGTATTGGTTAGTATACAGTTTTGGTTTTAAGTTTTACCGGTTGCGCATTTCTAACGCTTTTCAAAAATAATTTTGAGATAAAGCGTCCGTGATGTTTGCTCTGATCTGATTAGTTTTGGGAATTCTACCTGTTTTTATGTGAAGAAAGTGGCTCCAGCGGTATTAAAATAAGTTTCGCGCCAATTCGTGTTGCAAAAATTCTTGTGGTCAAAACAATTTTGATTGGTTGGTAGAGGTCATGTGAATGTTAAAAACTGATTTTGCGCCAAATGTAGGTTTGTGTCGGCTGATTGAGAAGTCACTGAAAAATAAGTCTTTCAAAACAAATATGTGTGTGTGTGTAGTAGTAGTAAAGAGGTTCGTTGTTGTGATAATGGTCAGCAGAGATGTGTGTGCGAACCGCAGCCTGTTGACAGTTCAAATGCCTATTAAGACAAGTGTGTGTGTGTGGGGGGGGTGTATATGTCTCTTTGTATGTAAATGTACGCGTGTGTATGTTTGTGTGTATATGTGTGTGTGTGTGTGTGTGTGTGTGTGTGTGTGTGTGTGTTTGAGAATGTGTGTGTGTGTGTGGGTGAACCAGTATTTATTTCTGGTAAAATGGTGTACATTATTCGATATTTTCAGTAAAAACGATTCTCTCAATAGAACATCAAAAACCTTAATAATAAAAGGTGTGAAATGATATATAGTATTGGCATAATACCAAGGTGTGTGTGAGTGTCCAGATTGTACGTACTGCAAGGGGAATCCATTAGGCCTTGCCGTATTGGAATACTTGTGTACAAATATGTATGTGCCCATCAGTGTGCAATGCATGTGTGCGTTTATGTATGTGTGTGTGTCGGCAAGTTTATATCTATAGACATCAAAAGGTATGCACATTTGTGTTGCACCATAGAACATGTGTGTTTACGTATATCATTGTGTTTATATGTGGATAGAGATGTATGCTGATGTAGGTATGTATGTTGACGTGTGTATGTTGTGGGTTCGTCTTAGGGAGAAGTCTTTAGATGGGGTCCGTATTTGTTCATAAAGTAAGATTCCTTGCTGATGCGCTGGGTGTGGGTGGCATTATCTTTAAATTTGTAGAGGGGAAAGATTCTGAAGTTGCGATGATTTTGGGCGGCACAGGTATCAATGTGTTCACTCAGTGGTATTTTCCTGTATTCCCGTATTTTAATTTGGGATCTATGGACAGTCATGCGTTGGCGGAGGCTGTTTTGGTCTGGCCTGTGTATTGTTCTCGACAACCTAGTAAGTTAATACATATATTAGATTTTCTGATGCGCATGTGAAATTGTGTTTTACTATAAAACGTTGTCCTTCTTTGAAATAGAATTCCGAACCCTCTATTAGGTTGATGCATATGCCACAGTTGGGTCTATCGCATTTTTTTACTGTGGGTTTCGTTGTTGTGGTTGGCAGTACTTTGGCATGTGTTAGGATGTTTTTCATTGACTTAGATTGTCTTTTGCTCTTTATCATATCGTGTGTTCGTAGGATTTGGTTCATTCTATAGTCCTTTTTCAACATAGGGATGTTCTGGAGGATGGTGTCAAAGGCCTCATTGTTGAGGGGGTTGTGTGTGGAGATGTATGGAAGAGTTTTTAGTTTCGGTTGATTTACTTTAGGATGTCTAAGGTCCTGGGTACTGAGTTTTAGGGCACGTTGGATTCCATTGTCAATTAGTGATGCAGGGTAGTCCCTGCCCATGAGTGTGTCCTTTAGTTCTTGTAGCCCTAAGTAGCAGGTGTTTTTATTGGAGACTATAGTACAGATTCTCTTGGCTAAGTTGTAGGGAATATTAATTTTAACGTGTCTAGGGTGGCAAGAGTTGAAAGGAAGATCTTGCTTGGAGTCTGTGGGCTTGTAGTATATGTCTGTTTCTATTTTTTTGTTATGGATCTTAATGAGGATGTCGCGGAAGGGGAATGGTTGATGGCTGTATTCCATCGTGAAGTTAATATTCGTGTTGAGCCCATTTATAAGGGTGTGAAATTCTTTAAGTTTCTCGATGTTTTCGTGCCAAAGGATGAAGCAGTCATCTAGATATCGCTTCCAGTTCCTTTCTATGTGTAAGTGGAGAGTGTTTCTAAATTTGTTTAGGACTTTAGTGTAGAGGGTGATTTCCAGGTATCCCATGACTAGGTTGGCATAAGTGGGGGCTGTTTTCGTTCCCATAGCGGTCCCAGATTTCTGCCTGTAGGGTTTGTTATTGAAAACGAAGTAATTGTTCTCCAAGATAAATTTGAGTCCTTCTACTGCTAATTTATATATATATATATATATATATATATATATATATATATATATATATATATATATATATATATATATATATATATACATGTGTGTCAATGTATATATAAAACACATGTCACAAATAAATTGCTACGTTTTAAAATAGGAGCATTGTTAGAGGAGTTTAGAGGAGACAACGAATAACATTCCTACCATTTTTAGCCACCTTTTTAATTATATGACCTCGAAACTATGTTTAACATCATCCACTGCGGTGGTAGTGGAGCTATTATTGCAAATTAATAATAGTAGAAAACTGAAGACATTTCTTTTCCCATAAATTATATGATATAAATAAGAATAAACATCATGCCACGCTATGGGGCTTTAACGTCTCGTGGAGGTTTATGGGTGCTGTAAACTATGTGTAGCTCTTGGCACTCCAAGTATGAACACAGCCGATTTCTTTCAGAGAGAGGGCGGGATACGCATATATATATATTGGAAAATGTGTGAGATCCTTGGTACAGTTAAGTATATTTGAAAAAAAGGAAAAGAATGGCTTCACTTGTAGTTCTAAACAAATTGATTTAATTTTATAATATCATAATATTATGAGCTGGTTGATCTAGTAAGTTCTTTGTTAACTTCGGTGGGAAGATTTTTAAAGATTCCAAATATATATATATATATATATATATAGAGAGAGAGAGAGAGAGAGAGTGAAAGAGATATATATAGAATACTGAGAGAGAGAGAGAGAAAAAGAGAGAGAAAGAAAGAGAGAAAGATAGAGAAAAAGAGAGAGAAAGAAAGAGAGAGAGAGAGAGAGAGAGAGAGAGGGAGTGATGGGAGAAAGAGAGAGTGAAGCGATAGAAGGAGGAGTACAGAGAGATCGAGAGGGTACTGTTATTTTATATATTAACCTCGATGAATGACAACATTACAGTCGGTGGAGTTTCAACTCAGAGCGCTGAATAACGATGTCGCCTTCAATAACATTATAGATTCATAAACATTTTGAAATATATAAAAAATATGTTATAAAAAATGAATGAGAACTCTGCTAGCAGGCTCAAACTTATATCACTTTTTGGCGCCCGTATCGTGTATTATACAATATTTACTTCGAGTTTCCTCCGTCTATTTGTGTTAACTGAATACTTAACCTTGCTCTCAAAGAATCTCACAAGCCCGTACATAAATACACAAATACACACACACACATACACTCTCTCTCTCATACAAACACATAAACCCACACACACATACACATAAATACACATACACACACATATGTATGTGTATACGAACACACGCCATCCAATAAATACACATTTTGTCGATCACCTTCAGCGCTCACCTCTTTCAATGGTAATTAGTCAGCCACTTAGCACTGCACAGTATCAGGCTTCTTCTACAAATGCATAATATAGCAAGTTGACATATTTGATGCGATGCTTGGACTGCTATTAAGTACGAGTGTTTGGCTAAATTATGAATGAACAGCAATATGTTTCACATCAGCCACACTGAATATTATACATTTTCGAAACACTAAACTGAGATCGAAAAAGAACAACATACACACTTCTGGGGATTGGAAATATGCATCAGTCGTTTTGCAGCTAATAAATAGTAAATCAGTCTACACTAAGTTTGCAATTGTATAAGGGATATTCTGATAGACGATTTGGTAAATAAGTAAGTTGGATATATAGAGAGGTAAATTGTCAATTAAACAGATAGGTAGTGCTGGCGATGCCATGAGATCACCGCAGAAGTCACATTGGCCCTATACATCAGTAAGACGCATTGCTGAAATTTAAAGGATCACGGTCTTGCACAAATATTTATAATTATATCTTAAAACTCATTGCCGCGTAGTAGAGTTAGGGAAATATCCAAAGTGGTGTTGAAGGCTGTAGGGTGTTCCTGATCTGCCATATTCTTTGGGATGGGTAAGTGTGGAGAGGGTATTAGGAAATCTAGGCTAAGTAATTTTATTAGTGTGGTCAGAGCAAGAATTGAAAACAAACTACGTTCGTTAGTTTAACGAAACTGGAAGTTGAAATTATTTCATTTGGGAGAACGGGACACGAAACTAGGAGAACAGGCATATGTTGTAAATGTAACTTAAGGCATTCAATAGCCAAGCGCCCGCTCTGCAAATAGATGGGTAGCTGGAGGTTGTGTGTTTATATAGAGAAGGGAAATATGAAAGGGACGGGGAACGCGGATTAATGAATCAAATAAACCCTATCTCTGAATGTTTATACAATTTCAATATTTATATACATACGTTTGAAGTGCTCCAAAACAATTCGACAGAAATTCATCAAAGAAAACAATTAAAACACCGTGTCTTGAAAGGTCTTATCACTAACGCACTTTAGATAAGGATTCCTTCCCCTTAGTTTTACGCACAGTGGGTCCTCAAATTTTTAACAGTATTAACTGTTAATCGTTGTCTTAGGCTGTGCATTCGAGCGTTAATACTTAACTTTGATGTTAAGATATTAATTCTCGATGATTACATGCACAGCAGCGAATAATATTGGTTTTACAAGACAAGAAGATACACAAAGAAAATATTTTTCTTTCATGTGATCACAATCTCAAAAAGTTAATAGTCAGTACCTGATACATGACTCGCATCTATGTGGTCTCAGTATATAATGGCTGTGCGATGTGGGAGTTGCATTCACGACTAATTATATAATATTAAGTTATATAATTTCTAACCGAACTCTTAAGAATTGTAATTCTTCTGATGTCGACATAGCTTTTCATTTAACAAGCTGAATCGGATAGAATGAGTAAAATGCAAGCAGAAGAACCGTTTCAATTCATGTGGTAGAATTAAACTCTTCTCTTGCTTAAGACTGCCATCTAACTCTTAAATGCCTTTACTTGCAAGGTCTCCCAGTTTAAGGATAACTTCCACCAATCTCCCCACCTGTCTTGGAAGCCCCGTTAACTATGATCCATACTAAGCTTCCCTTCCAAAATTCGTCTCAAAAGTAGAATGACTATTCTATCTTCATCCAACAATTGAGATCTCTGCGTGATAATCCAATCTGCTAATAATAACAACCATATCTATATTTCTAAGTTGTTACAAAACAAAGGATACATTTCTTAATTTAACTACTAGATACACTCTCTTAAATATAGATGAGATAGTCACAGCTGCAAATACCTTGATCGGAGCTCTGCTCAATTTAATTGCTGACCAAATATTTTCAATAATTTTAAAACATAATGATTACTCCTAAGAAACAAATCATGTATGAGATATTGCGCACGATATAAACAGTTAGTTAATGAAATTTGAATGATTACTTCAATTTAAAAGACTTCCTTAGGTTGCCATTAAATATTTGAAAACATTTGACAAGACATGTGAAGCTACTGCTGCAATCTTTGAGGATTCGATATGTTTTCCAACCCACAATAATTAATATTTGAAATAGAATCGAGAAATTATAATAAAGATATAGAAATGCATAAAATCTGAATGAAATCGATGAAAAACAAAAGAAAATCCCCTAAATAAAAGAAGCTTTGTGAATTAGAAAACATATCGACAAATAGATAAACAAAACCCCAATGTTTACATAAAGAATATAGCTCGACTGGAAAACGAATATATTTTATGAGGAATACTTTTAATGGGGTCTCAATGTACCTACAATCAATTCTGCAGTGAAAGCGTGCAATATATATATATAAAAGTTTTATTGATAATTTCGAGTAAACAAATCTTCGCTAAGTCAAAATTGAAGAGAAGAAAACTAATACAAATTTCTCTTCTTAACAGAAAATGTGAGAAGATTTAAATCAAAGTCAAAGATGAATCTAGAGAATACCTGCCTAAACGAGGGTGAGGCAACCCCCTAAATGACGAATACTTGTGAAAACAGAGATTGAATAGACAACGAAAAAAATTAGTATACTTTGAGAAGATGATGTCTCAAAGCTGAAATTGAAGAATCCTTCATTACGGCTCAAAATCAAAGCTCTTCAATTAGAAACACCCTGAATAAAGTGGTGAAGTAAAATACTTTCAGAATATGTGGAGGTTAGACAGAAACAGTTAACATAATTGACTTAGTTTGTGCATTCCTAGTCAAGAAAGAATACATCAACAGAGATGATAAATATTGTTCTCATACAAATTAAATTATTGCAGCATTCTGAAATACCGATAGAAAAGTGATGGTACAAATATGCACCAGAAAATCCCTTGAGAGTAGAATAACTCCTTTTACTCAGTACAGGAGTGTCTTAGCTAATAGACTGTATATTCCTGTCAAGACGACGAGGAAGGAACATTCTTCCTGATCTAAGTATCAGTCCGAAGCCATGACAGTATGTCACTAAAGGAACAATAGAAATACTCCAAATATAATTATCCGTAAATAAAGAAAACTATAGTGAGGGGATTGAAAATCAGAAACAAACTATATTCGAGGAAAGCTAAATGTGATACAACTGATTTCATAACAAATCACTAGGATGTACACATTTATATAAAATATATCATATCTAAGTACAAGGATTTGCACCTATGTGACACCGACTGCTTTCAACTCGATGTCTAATTGAATAGTCCCTACTGAGGGATTTTCAAGGGTGCCCTCTCTCCTCTCTTCTGTACATATTGACACAAGCACCTTTACAGAAGAAGCTGGAGCTTTTGAAGGGCATCGTGCTCAAACCGGGACGTGGAAGGGCTGTGTCAGTATATGGGATGTCATTACTGTGATTGTGTCGAACACATCAGAAATGAAGGTAGTTGGTACCATCTTAGAGGCATATGAAAGGTTGACGGGAGCAGAACTGAACAGATTGGCAGATTGAGAGGCAAATCTATGGCGTTCAACAGCGTTGTCGGACGCTGGACGTCGGACCGGTGAGTAACTCGGAGTCTGGTATGGGCAAGACTTTTCGGTGGATAAGAGCTGGGACGAGGTAACAAGCAGGGTGACCGCTCACTCCCAGAAATGGGCTGAGAGGAAGCTACCCGTGAAGGGTTGGGTGGATGTGGCGAACGCGTATGTGGCATCCGTCATCTATTAACGCCTGCCTGTTGTGCCTTGCCATCGTTCGCACCTCACTAAATTAAAATACCTGCTCTTCAAATTCTTGTGGAGAGGATAGGTTCCATTGGCGAGGAGATCCATCGGCTGCCAGTATCATCTACATGGAGAACTGGGTATGCCGAGGAGATATTCTTAAACGGTAAAACAGTGATGTCACCATTTTAGAGACAAGACTTTCCGCAGCTTTTCTTTTTAACGGAGCTGAAGTTTGGGGTCAAGAAATAACAGAGACTGGTTCGCTTGGCATCTAAATGCTGCCTGGTTCTCACGGCCCTTCACCAGTTGGGCAATACGATCAGTGTAAATTCAATTCTAGAGTTATATAGTAGATTATTGGCTGGCAAGTGTGACTCTGCCCTCACAGTGGCTCTGTTACTCCTTAAATCTTTTTACACGATTGTATCTAAAACCTCACTGTCCCATTTTTTTGTATTGCCCCCTACATGTCTAACCCTGTGGCCAATAAAGAAATTATTATTATTTTTATTATCAATATTATCATTATAGTCACGTTTTTGCATTACCTACAAGTAGAGTAACATACACATACTTTAAGCTTCTGTCGCAAATGGAAATGACCGATGAATGATTAAATGATGTGTTATGTCAGTAGCATGCATCTCATTTGAAAATATCAGCAATATGTCAACACATTATATCAAGGAGTAGAGGCATAAAGTTCAAATATAGAAAGAACGTTAATCCCGTAATCCCAGATATAAGATATGGAACTGTATTACCATTAATTTGAAAGATAGATATACCGTAAACAAGAGATAGAGAGTAATCAGAGAGCATGTTATTTCTTCTTTTTTCATTATTTATCTATCTATTGATCCATCTTTCTGTCCTCCTCTCCCTCTCACTTTTTGTCTCTCTTTGTATATATTTTTATATATATATATGCACAAACGTGTGTGTGTGTGTAATATATTTATTTTATTTCCGCGTGTGAATATATTTAGTGAAACATGTATATTTAGAATTGCGCAAGAATGTCAAATTCGGAACAATGTTATACGCTACATACACGTCCACGAGCGCGTACACACATACACACACACACACACACACACACACACACACATGCACGCACAAACACACACAATATATACACACATGCATACTTAATATAAATGTATATGTATTATATGTAGGTATGTTTGCATGTATTGTTGTATGTATGCACGTATATATGTTTATACGTGTGTATGCAAAAGTAACGCGATTTTGACATTCTGTTCACATTCGATGCCATAAAGTGCAGATAAAGAAAATTGTATTGTCTGCTATAATATATCCCATGGTTTCCGTTTTTCTCTTTCTATCGCGCACACACGCATACATACACAATATATGTACACGATATATATGCACATACACAATATATATACATGCGCAAATGTACACAGCAAATCCCTGCATAAAACACGCACATACGCATGCTGACATATAAATCCTCACACATGTACGCATTTTTAGATTCACGTCTCCTTATTGAGACACTTATGTGTGTTCACTACTTGTGTATGCAACCATCGCAAATATGAAGAAGAGAAAGATACGGAAGGAGACTTTCGTATGTTGACATATGAATGTAAATATTATGCAAGTCAATTAACACTTGTAGCTGTGTTTAGGTAATATGCACAACCTACCCCATAGTCCTCCGCAGCAAAGTTCAAAATCTTTCAAGCATTTGGGCTTAGTCTCCGAACTGAAGTAAATTCCCCCACCTCTCCTCGTCGTCATTAACTTCGAGAGATTTGTAGAGACCATGGATGTTACTCTCCCTTCTTTGACTAAACCATATCGCCCCAACGCAGTTGATTCGTAGTCAGTTGGCATCGCTTGACATTAGCAAATATATTTGTCTGACAAGAAGCGAATTCATTTACTTTAGTCATATATTGATCATTGTTGCTATACCCAGAAAAAGCTGTAGAATTCACGTTTCTTTTTTATGTTCCATTCTTTATTTATATATACCTCACTCATAATTAGTATGTACCAGTTTGGTCTCATGTATAAAAGAGTTGTTTATTTTAAAACATCCTTGAGCTTTCTGAAGGAAGCCTGAAACTTGTTGGGCAAAGGGCGTGTGTCTTTGACCTTAGACATTCTTTGAATAATCTTATAAGATCCACTTGGCAAAAAACACCCAAGAAGCAAGTATTGGTATTAATACCAACACTTGCTTCATGTGATGGATTAAAGTTTTCACACAATTGCAGAGACACTTTAATTGACAAGCTTCCTCAGTGTGTTGCTATGTGCAGAAACATTCAGCTTAGTTTGACACGAAACTATCGTAGAATAGACTTTTTAAAGTTGCCGTACAGCAGGTTTGAACCCGAGTACCCTACATATAATTGCATTATTTTGTGAATTTCTTTACCAAACAACCATACAACCATTACATCATGAAAGCAGTAAACAATCGTCGTTAGTGTGAATATTTGTTTTCATCTAGACAGATATCATTTTCTGTGTTTTTCTAGATACTATCTCCGTAGTATGTATATCCTTAGGGCATATTTCAAATAAAGATTTACTAGCTTTGCAATATTTAGTGTATTAGTATTAGTATAGTGATATGTAATATCACAGAAAGATATCGAAGTCGCGCTGAGGTGCATCAGAGAAGACACCCAGTACATAGAGAGGGGCAGACAGTACGGCACCATTTCGGTGTTGTTCAAGTCAGAAGCCCTCGCGATGAAACACGCCATGACTCCTTGCAAAACCAGCAAGGTCATAATGTACCCCTCCCACATGGGAAAAAGAACGGCCCGTCTCCGTATTCCCAGAATCCCACCAGGACTTGACATGTGGTTGCTTCTGGGATGTGTGATTGTGGAGGGGACGGATACAGTCCCTATAGAAGTGACCAGAACGACCAGAGAGGACTGGTCCGGGGTTGACCTGGAAATCCTTCTCCAGATCAGGCCCGAGAATGTGAAGACAATCCCAGACCATATCCGACTTCAGAATGGGACTGTCATTCACATTATGACCGAAGGCAAAAGGCCGCAGTGTTTTGTTTGTGGGAAAAAAAACCCATTTGCGAGCCTTTTGCCCTCAACTGCTGAAAGAAGCAAGGGGTCTAAAGGCTCCACTGCTGCCGACGGCGGGGCGAGGACCACAACCAACACCTGCACCGGCAAAACCACCAACAACAACACCAATAGAAAAAACACCACCAACATTGACAACCCAGGGTGGAAACGAGGAAAGCTGTCAAATTCCCCCTCCCCGCAAAATACACACACCAATAAAACCTTAAACATACATACAAACACACTTACAGACACAGACCCCTCATCTACCAGTAGTGAAGATGAGGGAAATCCGAAATCCCCCAAAATACAAAAAAGGAAACACAAAAAGAAAAGAAAAACTCAACAAAGCACAAAAGCACCCACAATAAAAAACGCAGACACCACCCACGCAAACATCTCTCCAATAACACCAACATCAACACCACCATCACCATCACCAGAATCCCCCAAACGAAAACAACTGAAACAGATGCAAGAACAAATATACACACAAACATCTGAAATAACAGACATCGCACTCACAACAAACACAGATACAACCGAAACAACACCACCAAAACCATCACCACCACAGCCACGCAAACAAATAAAATCACACCAACAAAACATACAAAACTTCCTGCTCGTCAGGAGGGCCAACAAGGAACTGATGGCCCTCGTAGCACGAAGAGAAAATATACAAAAAGAGGGGGAAATGTTTAAATCGAGCACATTTCACGTGCCGGAAGATTTGGTTCTGGTGCGAATGTCGCTCGACATATTCAAAGAAATACGAGACAGCTTTCCTCGGGACGTGGGAACCCGGAACGTAAAACCCACTTCAAGACTTTTAAAGGGGTTCCCAAAAGAAAACCCACTAACATTGGAGTCGAACAACCCGACCTTCACAAGAGCCCGGAAGGTAAGTAAACCTTCCTCTCTCTTTGTTTAACCTGCCAACATGGCCGTATTAAGAGTAGGATGTATAAATGTTCGAGGCCTGGGATCGTCCTGGAAGCAGGGTCACCTGCTCAACGACCTCAGATCTATAGAAATGGATGTAATTGCAGTCAGCGAGACCAGGATTTCCGACACGCGCGCACTAGCCCCCATTTTCGACGACTATCAGATCTTTGCATCTGTTAGCCAGCCGGGAATGGGAGGCGGGGTGGCAGTGCTGTTTAGGAAAGGCCTGGATCTCGAGGTAAGCTCGATCTTCCGGGACCCAGACGGGAAGTTGGTGGTCCTGGACGTGAACAATAATGAAGGTGGTGCCTTTAGACTGGTGGCCGTCTATGCTCCTACTGGGGCAGGACGGCCGACTTCTTTAGACGCCTGGAAGCCTTTCTGGGTACGTCTCGCCCTTTACTGTTAGCGGGGGACTGGAAGGGCATCTTAGACGCACGCTGGGACTTTGTGGGAGTATCCGATAGGAGCGGGGGGTGCAAAAGCCTCAAGAACCTGATCAGCCAGTTCCAACTGTCTGACAAGTACCGACTAGATTTCCCTAATGCGCGAGTGTGGACTTGGGCTAACCGCATAGGGTCATCTAGATCGTATATAGACAGGATATTCATTAGGAAAATAGACAGAAATAGTGTAAGCTGTCCACGTTTTGAAACGGTCGCCTATTCAGATCACAAGTTTGTGATCTGTATGGTCGACCTAGATAAGACACGTAGGTTAGGACCTGGTTACTGGAAGCTAAACATGTCATTTCCGGCACGTAAGGCTTACAGGGACCAGATCAACAATTTAGTTAAGAAAAAGTTGACAGGGGTGTCGTCAACAATAGATGGTGGGGGGCTCTCAAAAGAGAGATTAGAGTAATGTCGATAGAGTTTAGCAAAGAAGTAGCATTAGAGAAAAATAGAAAGGAGGGAGAGTTGGTACATAAGTTAGACGAGGCTATTGGTAGTGGCAGTGCAACTGATGTGCTATCGGCGAGAATGGCATTAGACCATTTCTTCAATGCGAAACACGAAGGTTGCATTGGCAGAGCTAAGGCGCGTGCTCTGAGAAACGAGGGAACCAAAGCTGTTCGATGGGCCCGCGTGGCAGAGGCGCAGCGTGGTAATAAAACCACGATTCGGTCTTTGACGGACCGAGACGGGCTCGAGCTGAGCGATTCCAAGAGGATGTGGCCTTTCGCCAACATTTTGCTCGGTTGTTCGGGGGAAGTGGCGGGTCAGAGATGGTGGTGGACTTCAGTCTCTTCCTCGAAGGCTTACCACAACTCTCGACGGCTGACGCTGGGCGCTGCGAAAGGCCAATTACTTCAGCCGAGATTCAGGATGCCCTTGTAGGCTGCATGAGGCGCAAGTCACCCGGTTTGGATGGTCTGCCCTACGAGCTTTACGTAAATATGTCAGACTTGTTCTCCAATCTCCTCGAAGCGCTCTACTGCAACTGGCAGCAAAACGGGAGTATTCCCAGTTCTGTGAGCCGGGGGCGTAGTGACGCTTATAAGGTATGACGAGAAGAAGAGGGACACATTAGACAATTTCAGGCCCATAACTCTGCTCAACACAGAGTTTAAGATTTTGGCCAGGGTGTTAGCGAAGAGGGTGGCGCTTGTCGTCGAGGATTTGGTTGGGGAGGCGTAAACTTGCGCAATCCCAACCAGGTCCATACTCGACAACCTCCACCTAATGCGATACATCATAGAGAGGGTAGGGTGTAAACCTGGCTTCGGTGGGGCTCTGATCAATTTAGATCAATCGAAAGCATTCGATAGGGTCGACCATCGGTACCTGGAGGCTGTCCTCAAGGCGGCTGGCTTCGGCCCCGTCTTCAGAAGCTGGATCGCTGCAATGCATAGCGGCACCTGCTCGATGGTGAAAATTAATGGCCACCTCTCGGAACCGTTTCAGGACTCCCGATCGGTCCGTCAAGGGTGCCCTCTCTCCTCCCTTCTGTACGTATTGACTCTCGAGCCTTTACTGCGGAAGCTGGAGCTGTTGCAGGGCATCCCGCTCGGACCGGAATGCGGAAAGGCTGTGTTGGCTTCACCGTGATGGTGTCGGACACCTCAGAAATCGAGGTGGTCGGCAACTTATTGGAGGAATATGAAAGGTTGACGGGAGCAAAACTTAACCCGGAAAAGTCAGTGGGCTTGCAACTCGGCACCTGGAGAGGCAAGTCCATGTCGTCCAACAGCGTCGTTAGGCGCTGGACGGACGGACCGGTAAAGTTGCTAGGGGTTTGGTTCGGGCCAGACCTCCAGGTGGAAAAGAATTGGGACGAGGTGACGGGCAGGGTAGTCAGTCTCACCCAGAAATGGGCTGGGATGAAGCTATCACTGAAAGGTCGGGCGGAGGTGGCGAACGCGTACATCGCGTCCGTCATATACTACCGTCTGACTGTCGTCCCTTGCCCCCGTTCGCGCCTCGCCATCTTGGAGCGGCTCCTCTTCAAATTCTTGTGGAGGGGTCAGGTTCCGCTGGTGAGGCGGTCCATCTGCTGCCAGCACCCTCTACGTGGAGGGCTGGGCATGCCGTGGCTAATGATGCGCAGGCACGCGCTGAGGCTGCGGCATCTCCAGATATTCTGCCTAAACGGTGAACAGGTGTTGTCGCCGTTTGTCAGACGGGACTTTCCGCAGCTCGTTTCTTTGACTGAGTTGCAGTCCTGGGTTAAGAAGAGACCGAGACTGGGTGACTGCCATCTGGAATGTTGCCAGGCACTCATTGCCCTCTACCAGGCGGGCAATGCGGTCAGTGGAACTTCCACTCTCGAGTTCTATAGAGGATTAGTGGTGGGCAAGTGCGACGACGCACTCGGAGAGGCTCTGGGAGTCAACGAAGTCGAACTAACCAGTCTGTACCGGAGGACTTTCGAGCCGGGGACGATGGCTAATTTCCAGAAATCCCTCGCTTGGCAGTGCTACCGGGGGGCACTACCGGTTCGAGATAAACTCTACAGGCACGGAAGTGCTGTCAGACGGACCTGCCCGAGATGCGTGCAGAGCGACGAAACCGTTCTGCACGCACTCGTCCAGTGACCGTGCATTACTGACTTGTGGAGTTATGTTGAACAGCAGTTGTCGCGTGTAGAACGGATCCGGCTATCGGCCGAGTCCATAGTGAAGATCGACCCGCCGCCTTCTTTTGGCCAGGAAGGGCAGGCAATTTTCCTCTGCCTGGTGGCAGTAGCGAAAGAGGTTGTATGGTGGACGAGGTTGAAAGGATTGAAGACAGACACTTTTCTCTTCGCCCAATCCCTCATCAACTTTTTCAAGTTTCACTTGGAAAGGAAGGTGAGGGTGGAGAGAGAAGTGCTGCCCCCAGTACATTTGCTGAAAGGTGGTGAATGTGGCGAGAATGGCCCGTGTGAGTGGGCCTACTCTGGTCATGCGGCTGTAGGTAGGTAAATTTGAGGAGGAGAGGGGTTCCTTTCCAGGGTTCTCTCGAAGCGTCGGGTCGTTCAGGACTGGTGGGGTACCTGAGCGAACCCTAGGTGGTCATCCCTCTATTGGGGAATGTTTTCTTGTTGTAATTTTCTTGTTACTTTATTGTTACTTTGTTATTGTTACTTTGTTTATTCATATAGTTTACTCGATTTTTCTGTAAAACCCCACTGTCCCAGTCTTTTGTTTTGTCCCCTATATGTCGGCCCTTGTGGCCAATAAATGAAATCATTATTATTATTATTATTATTATTAGTAGTAGTAGTAGTAGTAGTAGTAGTAGTAGTAGTAGTAGCAGCAGCAGCAGCAGTAGTAGTAGTAGTTTATTTATAGGCCAGAAGGGTGGAAGATTTTGCGGATAATACAAGGACAAAAACTAACACAAAGTGTAGTTTACATTGAGTGAAAGGAAAAGGAAACTAGGAGAAAAAAACACACCCTAGATATGATAGTGATAATGGTAATATATAACAGTAAACATAATTTAGTAACAGTAAGGAATTTAAAAGGGCCATGATGCCTGTGGTTATATTCATATTGTCTCCTCCATCTTATTTGTTCTCCTGTTTTTGTGAAAGAAATACCGGAAGTGACACCTACAGGTACATATTTGGAATCTGGGATTTCGTTTCTGCACTCACAATAGACAACACCGAAGTAGCTTTGGGATCTTTGGGTATATTCAGAACTTGCATGTCTATACATCAAATATCTTAGAATATTTGTGTTACCTGTGCACTCATCTTCTGCCATGCTCTGCAACAAATGTGATAACGAAGCAAATGTCGACGTCACTATCAGCATCTCAAATTGCAACCCAAATATCAGCATCTCAAATTGCAACCCTTACGTTGCATTTCCTCACTGTGTCATCCACCTATAGGCTCTCTGTGGCGTACCATCTCTGCATCTTCAAATTTAGAGACCATACATGTGTGTCAATACACTCTAACTAAAAAAAGTACAAATCATAAACCAGAGTTTCGTACAGTTGTTTCTAGAGCGTCTGGAAGCTACCACGGGGCTTTTGAAAAAAAGGAGGGCATGTTGCACTCCTTCTTGTGCGCCCCTTGATCTATTGCATAGGTATGGAGGCATTCCTCAGCTGCCAACATCCTA